>CM060910.1:966581764-967181764 GCA_030737875.1 Allium sativum | reverse complement strand
TATTGGATTGGATTGGTTTGGTATGATTTGTATGACTTAAAATGGTGTTTATGGTTTATAATCATTTAAGATATAATAGTTCGAATATTATAGTTATTTTGTTTAGTTATTAGAATTATGCCTTAGTTTTAGAGGGAGTACTAGAATCTAATTAGGATTATATAGTTTTGTTTGATGACAAAGGGGGAGAATTATAAATTTGGGCTTAGATCAAGAGGCAGTTAATCGTTTCAAGGGAGTTAATGAAGTAAGGGGGAGTAACTGAAGAATTAAGACATCAGGTATGAGTATTTTATAACCAAGGTTGTCAGCATCGAAAAGGTGGAGATTGTTAAGGACTGAGATGTTAATGATGATGGTTTTGGTGACAACAACCTTTTTTCTACTTTATTTCAATTATTATTGTTATAAAATATATACTGCCTCTATTTTCTTGAATATACATATATGTGTGTGTGTGTGTGTGTGTGTTTGTGTATACAAGGAATCTATGCAGGTGTTTTATAATTGGAGACTGTACAGTTCACAAGAATCAAGATTTTAAATAGAAGAGTCTAATTTCAAGACTCATGAGTATCAAGAGTTCAAGAATTATAGAGTCCGTGGGTCTAGAAATTCTATTAAAACTCTGGTTAGCACTTGTTTTATTTTTCAAATCTAAATTCTAATTTTAAAATTTAACTCTTGATTTCGAAATAATTTCAAATTTATTTACTTAATTTTAAATCTTGTTTTCAAATGATTTCAAAATTACTTCCTTAATCAGAATATATACTTCTTTATTCTAAAAGATATTTTAACTCCTGAGAATCATTTTCTAGACTCCTCAAAACTGGTTTACAATTAAACTTATGTTTAATAGATTTTGAACTTAAGTTTTACTTGTTTTATAGTTACTTATGTTGTACTACCTTCTTATTTATATTAAGTTTTTATATGTGTATAGTTTTATATATTTATACTTTTATATTTAATTTCTTAATTATTTTTAGTATATCTTTATATATGTTTTAAAATATATTTTACTTTGAAAAGAATGTTTAAATATGAAGAATTTAGTTTGTTTTAATTCTGGATTCACCATAATTTATTTAAACATCATTTACTTTGTTTTAAATTTTATTTTTTAATTTTACACTAGCATATGTCAACATATGCTTTTAGGCGTGTCGACATACTAGCTGTTAAGGTGTTTTTAAATTAGAAAAGAGGTATCTTTTGAATTCAAATCCTTTCAAAAACGTTATAACTATTGGAAACCTATAAATACCTTCCATAATTTGATTTTTTTTAATATCTTTTCATCTTCTTCTTCCTCTCTTAACATCCTACCATTGTAATACTTTATTTCTTGAATTTCTACACTTATACTCTGCCGATTTCAATAGAAATCATATCATTCTTCTTCTCTTTCAATTCTAAATCAATATCTCTCTGAATTCAAGTGCTACTCAAGAGTTATAGGCTATTTGTAATCAGAGATCTCAAGATCAAGTCCTATCGAGTCAATACTACGAAACTTAAAGAGAAAGGTGTGGTCTTGTCCCGTTTAAAGCGATTGGGACCGATTGTGTCCTAAAGATCGATTGGGTGTAAAGTTGTGGCCTGGAAATCAACGAAGTCTCACTGTACTTGGAATCAGTTAGGGTGTGCCCTTATAGCCCTAAAATCAAGGAATGTAATTGGATATTTTTGAATAAAAAATCTGCAACAACCCAACGTTGTGTAAGACTGGATGTAGAGGAGTCCCGAACCAGTATAAATCTCAATGTGTACTTTCCTTTTATTGCTTTTACTTTTACTTTCTGCATTATATGATTGATTATGCGGTTGTTATTATCTGTGATCTGTATGTTGTGTGTTTGATTCAAAAGATTTCAAGAAATTTAATAAATTCCATTAAGCACTATTCACTCCCCCTTATTGTTTAAATTACCTTAAGGTCCTTAATCTGCATCACCAACAAAGATTATGTAATAATGTGCCATTTACAACTATTTACAATAGTGATTGTAACATTGTACTTACTATTGAACTGGTGCTATTACAAAGATTATTTTATGTAGTTTTTTTTTAAATCTACTTTATTTAGTATTTATTCAATATTATCGTATCAACTGTAATACCCATAATTTTGGTAAATTTTGTTCAAAAGATTTAATTAGTTAAATTAAATAAGAATAATATAGAGGGATGATGGGGTGAGATTTGTAGAATAAATTGTTTGGCCTTCGAAACTAATCAACTTAATAGGACATAAGTGAAGGCTTTTGGGAGAGGCAAAGTGAGAAACACAATCTTTCATATATACATAATCTTCCATCCTTTCATTCTCTCGTTTTCATTTCACAAAATCTAAAAATAACACTAAGGGATGCCGACCATAAACCTAAAGAAAAAGAAGAGAAAATTTAAGGAAAAAACTAAAATAAATCAAGCTTATGATTCAATAACAACAATTTTCAACTCTTCTATCCCAACTAAGGTGAGTAATGCCATATCCTTTGTTATATTTGACTATGGTTAATATCCAAATTGTTTGAGCCTTAAAAAGGGGAATGTTACAAATTTGAGATCAAAACATAGGTTTATGTAAACTTAAAAAGATTTTCTTAAAAGAGTTTTGAAATCTAAAACCTAAAGATTAGAGTAATATACCAAGATCTGAGAAAACTATATTTTGACATGCATGTATTTGTATTATATAAGTATGTATCCACCCTGCACTCTTAAACCGTATTTTGGTATCTTATAAAAGTTCGTATATAAATAAAGTAAGTAAGATATGGAGAGAATGAGTGAATTTAGTACTATAAATTCACAACCTAATACTCAAGGGAATTAAGTTTGTTAGGCTAATGAGAATGAAGGTGTTGTAACCCTATCAGTAGATATGGGGAATTTGTACCATTTCTTTGTTAATCTTATGTAAGTTGGAGCTACTGCTAGTTTTGCTAGAGTGAATATTGCTAATGTTGAAGAAGCTAATCTTGCAGTGTAAGATGTGAACAACTATGCTAGGGTCGGATGCGATTCGCATGACTCATAGGGAAGTTGTAACACCCCGGAATTTGGCATTAATTAAATTAGTTATTTAGTTATATTCCAAAAAGAAATTTGAGCAAATAATGGAATGTGACTATGAAACTTGCATCGTTACGTTTATGATGGAATTCTGGCCAATTTTCATGTTTGGAACTTCCCGAACGGAGTCCGTATGAAAAAGTTACGGACGAAATACGAAAACGAACAGAATATAATTAATCAGTATATATAATTATTTATTGTCATTTATCACCCCACCTCTCATAGGAGGCAGGTCGACCGCCTCTATGACCTACAGGTCACTGCTCCTGTGACGGCTATGGATTTAAGTTATATTATATAAACAGACGGATTTTCATTAAACTAATCTAACGGGTTTAGGGGTCATTTCTACACCTATAATAAAGGGTTAGACCCTCACTCTTTTTCTCACATTTTCTAAAGGCAGCAGCGAAGCTTTGTCATTCCCAATTCTCTAATCTCTTCTAAAATTCTAAAATATAAACATAAACAAATCAGATTTACAAGGACGGGAGATATTGAATTTACATTTGTGCAAAAGGGTTGGTCTGTGAATATGTAATATTTATCAATAGTTTTCCTTCTCCTTTTCCAATTCTACTTTCAGATCTACAAATCTTAATGTGTATATATGTATTCCCTTTTATACAAATTATAGATCTATAACATTTGGAATTATAGGCCTAAAAGCTGTGTTCAGATTTGGATTTGGAATAACTTTCAGGTGAGTGGAAAATATATTCATTGTTAAGAATATCATATATATTTCGTTTCTGTCAAATTTGACTTTATATACCTAAAAATATCAAATTTATCTTGCGTCAAATATGAAATTGTATATATGAAAATCTGATATGCATTTGTAGGCCTTTTAGTTCAAGTATTCTTACCTTGCCTACAATTCCTTTGGATAGTTTGTGGTTATTGTAAATACCCTACATCTGGAAATCAATCCCTATATGTCGTTAGATTTGTGATGTTACTATTTCAGATTTATAGGATTTAGACGTAAAAATATAATTTGTGTTGTTTATTGCTTTAGAATTATAAACATGTTTGTTTTTTATATTATTTGGAATTTTACTTAATTGTTTTAAATTATCCTTTTTTCTCTTTTTAAATAAAAAGGAATTATTTGAAATCTACAAGAAATATAAACAAATCAAATAGGAAGGAATGTTTAAATTTCACGTATTTTTACGTAGTTTACATCATCTATTCCAAATAAAATATTATCTATATCTTATGATTTGAAATATGTCAATTAATATTCTCTCTTATGAAAAGTTTGGGAAAAATTTACAATAATTATAATAAATAACATTTTCATAATATTTTGAAAACATAAAAAGGTTTGTTCTAGTCATTAGTTTAGACTAGAGTAATAATAATAATAACAACAACAACAACAACATAATTATTAACTACGTAAATGTCGTGCTAAAACATAAATATATATATAATTATATTATTACCTTATCCGTCTGAAACTTGCGTAAACATTGCTATTATTAAATAAATGTATGTTGTGTTTTTTGAATTTGAATGATTTTCATTTTTGATGGGAATATAAATGGTAAGATTTCCCATAATAAATGAAAATGAATATTCGTAACTGTTATGTTAATAACAATAAATATGGAGTTAATTGGTAATTAAAAGGTTACAAATAAGGGAATAAATATTGTAACCATAAATGTTGTGGGGAAATGAATGAATAGGTAATAAATGTTATATGGTTACAATTGAAAATGTATAAGAATAAATGTTGTGATCTCAGTGAGGGAAATCAATATACATATACACACACACACATTTATATAAGAACTAATTAAATTAAATAATGATAGTAAGATTATGTGAGTTACAACAAGTAGATTTAAAATGGACTGATATGAATGACATTTAATAGGATGTCTATTGCCTTTGGGGATAGGACATTAATGGCATGTAACCATTATGGCAATCAATTAAAGCAAAGGGGATTTAATGTGAATTCAGGCATGTATGACCGTAGTAAATACTAAGTCCAATGGAAATAAATAATATCTTAGGGAGTCATAGGAAATCATCCTTACCTTATTCTAGTTTAATTCTAGAAATAATATCCTTAATTATTTAATAAGGACGGGACTTAATAGGTTAATGGTGCGAGGACATTTGTCATATTCGAGAAAAGCCTGCATTTTCAAATAGTTGGATATAGGTACAACTGATGTGGAATATCATTAACCATAGAAACCCATAATGATAAATTATTGTGTAATGTGAATTGTCCTAAATGTTTATTTTAAGTGTGAGGTATTAAGTGGCTGTAGGGCTCACCTCCCTCCCGAAAGAAGAAACCAGAAAGAAAATAATTCTTAGCATAGCCTACTTTAGGAGTAGAGGTATTAATTTGTGGGATCCTGCTATTGGTTATGAAGTGATTGGACTCCCCTTCCCCTTAAGGATAGAGTCACAGGGTCTGCACTTAAAAGATATTAAGTGATCGAAATAAGAAGTATTAAATGGCTAATTGGGTACGAGATCTGTAATCTCCACAATAGTTCGCTTCATTTAGGTAGTAAGTGACTAGACTGAAGTCCGCCTAGGGATAAGGTATTAAATGTCCATATGACTGCATATCCTGCGAGAAGTACTAAGTGACTTGGGGATTGTCCAATAAAGTTAGATGGATAGTAATAAAGGGATCCGTCAGGAGAAAGGCCATAAATGACGATTAATCGTCTACCTAGCTTGTATGTAATAAACGACTGCTTACTATCTCTCGCCTTATGCGGGGGTTGGAAATATGCACGATGTTAATATCTAAGTGGGCTTCAGCTTGTTGGGCTGCATGCAGCTTTCTTTATTTGCTTTGAATGGTTTGATGGGCTTAACTTGTTGGCTGGAGATATATGCACTGCTTCTGTAAACACTTGTTACTGCTGTTTTTATTTAAGCATTGTAATACAGTGATGTGCTATTCTTTGAAAGATAAAAATTTAGAAAATGTTAATACATCCTCTCATTTTACAGTGATGTCATGTGCATGTGAAACAACTAAAGCTGTCCACTGGTGGTAGGCGCTCTATCCAAACTTGGTGCACCACCAGTCATTCATTTGCTAAATTCTCTTTAGCTAGAAAATCATCCAACAAAAACAAAGTTTGATTCAAATCAATGGCAATGGCAACCAGTGCCTCGGCTCTCTGCAAACCCAATCTGAGGGTAGTCTTTTCTTCAAAGTAAGTAGTAGAAATTGAAATTTTCACGTAAATCATCATACTTCAGTACTTTATTCTCTTCTTCTACAGTACTATGCTCTATTGTGGACATCTCGTAGAAAAATAATTTAATTGAACTACATGTCTTATGAATACAGTCATGATGTAGATTTCCACAATCTCAGTTGCAAAATTACCAACAAAAAAGGTATAAAATGAGTAAGAAATTAGCAGTTTTATCTGTACAGGTTTGTGACTGCAAAATCAGTACAAGGATACAATAAAATATTACTTGGGAAGACGAGTGTAACTCGCACTGGAGCAGGTAAAGGAGTATCAAGTGTTTGTCAGCCTCTACCTCCTGATAGACCTCTCTGGTTCCCTGGCAGCTCTCCTCCTGAATGGCTTGATGGCAGGTACTTTTCCTTTTCTTTATGCTTACACAATATGTTGTTCATAAACTGCTTATGAAGTGTGTCTTATTTTACATTTATTTTTAAGTAGCTGGCATTCCTCCATGTATCACTCTTTAATTCTCTTATTGTTAGTTCTGCAGTCTGCCTGGAGATTTTGGCTTTGATCCTCTTGGATTAGGTCAGATATCATGTAATAAACAAGTAATTATTAGTATTTCAACCAGTTTGTAATAATAAAAGTAGTTAATGTTCATGTTTGTATAGGATCCGACCCGGAACTACTCAAATGGTTCGCACAAGCAGAACTGATGCACAGCAGATGGGCCATGCTAGCCGTGGCAGGAATCCTGATCCCTGAATGCATGGAAAGGCTCGAATTCCTCGACTCGTTCTCATGGTACGATGCAGGTTCCCAACAGTACTTCACCGACCCCGTCACATTGTTCGTAGTGCAGATGGCTTTGATGGGCTGGGCAGAAGGAAGGAGATGGGCCGACATGATTAAACCCGGCAGCGTGGATATCGAGCCCAAGTTGCCGAATAAGAAGAACCCAACTCCCGATGTGGGGTATCCGGGTGGGCTTTGGTTCGACCCGATAATGTGGGGGAGGGGTTCTCCCCAGCCTGTTATGGTGTTGAGGACCAAGGAGATTAAAAATGGGAGGCTGGCTATGCTTGCCTTCGTTGGGTTTGTTTTTCAAGCGGTTTATACAGGGACGGGTCCTATTGAGAATTTGATGGCTCATTTGGCTGATCCTGGACACTGCAACGTCTTCTCTGTAAGCTTTTTGTACTTGGTGAATATCTGCTTTAATTGTATGGATGAGTCTGAGTGCAATATTGAGGATCAATTTGAATGCTTTTCTTTATCACTTAATTTGTGCAGGCATTTTCTTCAACTTATTGAGAATGAGGTTGTTGTTGCTGAGGAATTAACGTAGAAAGACCGCTGTTGCCTTCATTTTGATGATCATGGAATATTTTGAGTGACAGGTTGTGGATAAAAGAAACAGCTGAAAGGATGATGAAGCGTTTGTAAAACATTGTAATTTTATTGTTCCTGTTTGATCGTTTGTTGTATAATCTCGGTTCTTCATTGAATTTCACACTTTTTGACTTGATTTGGTTAAAAAGCTTTCAGGTTACAATAATTAAATAAATTATAATTTTTGTATGTTACAAAAGGACAGCCCACCAATCCCTCGGATTAAGGCAGCCCTTCTAAAACGGCAGAAAATGATGTTATTTTTTTTACAAATTACTTATATACGAAGTAAGCATTTTGTGAAGTATAGTGCAGTTGAGTGTAAGGCACGGAAATGAATCCTGTTGTTGCGGGTTCCAAACTGGCCTTCGTGGAGCAATCTCTTTTTTCAAGTTTTCTTCTAATTCATCTTTTTCCAAGTTTTCTTCTGGCTAGATGGCCTTGGGCAGTAATATATTAGTTTCGGCTCTGCTTGCACTATCCTAGAGCATCATTTTTCACCACATATAAGCGCATTTTAGGAAAAAAATAATTCCCTCTTTTGTGATTTCTATAATTTATTAAAGAATAAATCTGCAATAAGTAGACTTTTATTTAACAATCAATCGATGTATAAGAATAATACTAATAAAAAAAACTTTTGATTTCTTCTTTTCTATATTTGTTCTTAGCTATATTAAATTAAAAATTTCTCATCATGAAAACATATAATGATCAAAGGACCCAAAAACACCTGTAAATAATATGTAAGAAATGACAGCTTTGTTTCTACAGATGATTTTTTTTTGTTAGCATAGTTAATTGATATCAACTATCGATATCGAAAGTCATTTTTTTAACATTTAATCTTGTAACATATTATCTTATAGTAAATCAATTTACTTTTAGTTTTTTCATACATTCAACACGCGTGTCAAACATATTAATTTCCTTAAGAGGAAAATTGAAAACTAAAAAAGTTTTTTGAAAGAATAATTTGTCGGACTCTGGGGATTGCAGTCTATATTTTGGTGAATTGATGTTCATGAATGAGTCTGGTTAGAGTTTACATTGGCGAAGCTTTGAATGTAAGATTTTATTTTTTATTTTTTTTGGTTTATGCTATTAATTTGATTAATTACTAGTTAAATCTTAATAATTAATACAATTTCGTCAGGAAATAAATACTCAATTCAAACACAACGTTATTGAAAATTCAATCAAAATACAACGATTAATAAATTCAAGAAGAGATATATCAGTGTCATTCTCCAACACTTAAAAATGTTTATAATTTCATCAACTGTTCAATAGCATGTAATACAATTATCGAATTTATGCCATTATGCTTTTGTTATTAACTTTGTTTTATACTTATTTTTATGTAATTCTATTAAACACTCGCAATAACAATCTCTATATAATTGAAGTCTGAATTATTGTATTTTCTTCTAAAACTATGAATGGCATAAGGTACGTGGATAAAGCTTACTCGTTTTTTTTAAAGCACTTGCTTTCATATTCCACTATATTTTTAGATTTCAAATACCAAGTATGATTTCGATAGTCACACACACATGCTAGGTAAAATATGAAGATTTCAAATGTTATTTTAGACATTTGGGATTCGTCGAAAATCTAAAGTGTAATACTGTTTTTTGCAATATGATGTTAAGTAATCATTTTCAATAAAAATTAGAGTGCACTCCTCGCGTCAAGGAGAACACAATAAAATTGTAACGTTTCGTATTTTTGGTAGTCAAATAATTAATTTAATTTATTATTTTAAAGATTGATCTGGAATTATAAATAGATAAATAATATATAATTCATTTAACAAACGAGGTATGAACTATAACTGAGCTCATAACGTCGCGGTAGTTCGTAATATTGAGTTTTGAACTTTAACTGAATATACATAATCCATTTTAAGTCGAAATTCTTTGAAACAAGAATCGTCCGGATCTATTTGATTATAATTTTCTAATTAAAGAGAAAAATGGAGATTTCATATTTTATATTGTAAGTTATGTGCAATTAAAATTGTTAGAAAGTCACTATGAAATTTATTTATAAATTTTAATGATTTATTTATTTAATTAATTTGATTTGAAAGGAATTTATTGATAACTCGATACACCGATCGAACTAAGAAGCGAGACGAATTTCGTTGAATTCGTACTGTTGTTTAGAGACCGGACAGATATATAATTTGTTATTTTTGAAGACCAGCTAATTTAGTGTCCAAAATAGCGTCGTTTTGCACGTAAAATATCATTTTGGGAAAGAGTCTTGGAATGGAACGAAACTTGTGCCATTGGAACCATATTAGTAAGTTATTATAAGATTTCGATTTTCGTATCGATCAGATTTACCATTTGATCGTGAGAATAGTAAACGCTTAGATTTTTGTTTATTCATTTTATCGTTTTAATTTGGAAATTTTGATTAATCGATTTTCAAGCGAACTCGGTTTTCAACGAAACTAATTATATTAAATCCGTAATGATTAATTATTGTAGTATTTCTAATTTCAAGTTGACTGGATTTAATATGTGATCGTAGACAATTTAAACGTGTGTTTATTCACGTGTGAATTATGAAGGGATTTCAATAAACGATCTCAAAATTCGACGAAACATGTTCCATCATGTCGGGAATATTATTTTATGCTAAGAATATGAGTTTCATCTTGACTGAAGATCGTATGTGATGGTTTTTTTACAGGATACTTCACGACGAAGTTTCATATAATAATATTATATTATATATGTGCCTATATAAACCCAAACAAACCCTAAAAATCGGTCAACTTAAGTTTGCATGGTCAACCGATTAAATGGTCGGCACTACTATAAACAATGGCCAGAATTCGTTCGAATGATTTCCCCCCAATGCTGCAAATACATGCATTAATCGAAGACATCTCCAACTAGGAAAGTGTTCAGCGCATTGAGTTCTAGGTTCTGGTTGGTGGTGATCGACAGTGGGTTGCTGAGATGGCCGGAATCACAAAGAGAAGGCGCCGACGTTCATGTTCAATTGCCAGCGATCGGGATGTGCGGGCGAAGCGGGGTTCGGGTCGGAGATAGGTAGCGGTGGGGTGCGCGTCCCGATCAAGTCAGATCGACCGTTAGGTTGACGAGGGTGACGGCAAGCGTGGTGAAAGTTTGGAACGGGCTTTCGGTTGTCTGAATATAGAAGAACGAACATGGGAGAAACAGTATTAATCAGCCATTTAATTTATATTAATATGTGATTTAAGTTAAGTTAATACACCATTAAGAATAATTATTTAATTAATTTATTTGTAATCTTAGATAATCAATAACAAGCTCAAATATTATCTGAATTGGACAAAACAAAAGGCATTGGGATCGTATTGACGGGATCTACAATCTTGAACTACTTTGGACAGAACTGGGATCAGTAGGAAATTTTAGTTAAATAAAACGACTGTTTAATTTAATTGAAACTAACCGCTTCAGCAATAAACCAAAGTGAGTACAACTCACTCAGTTTTATCCCACTTATATTTATATAAGTCGGGTTTAATGTTTGTTTGCTATTGTTGTTTATTGTTGGATGATTACTGCTTATATTTATTTGTATTGATTAAACTGATTAAATTAATCATTCGTTTAATTTAATTTAAAACAATCGTTATTTTAAACGGACTAATTTAGGTAACTTACCTTATTGGTCATGTTTATAATAAAATAAACGTATAAATTTAATAGTTGGATGCTTAGATTGCTACTATTGATTGATTGTGAGAAATTATAAATAATATTATTTGGGGTAACCTATTTTGGATGAAGGGAGAAACATATTGGAGGGTTCCAAGTAGATTCCTCAAATATATTAAATGTTATTTACTTTCATATTATCATTAATGAACTGTTCTGATTGAATGATTGGTTTGGCTATTGATCGTTGATTGGAAATTCAACGTTTGTTTTGTTTAACCAATAGGTAGTATTGGTTGAGTATTTAGCAGCATATAGCCTATAAATCAATCGTTTTCTAAATGTTGATTCATCGTTAGGTGAATGACAAAAATGAAGTTATAAAATTTATTTTATAACTGAAAATATATTTTAAATGGGTGCGTTTTTTACAGGTCCCTATTAAGTTTCAAAATATAAAAAAAATCCGGTGATAAAAATAATATAGAATACATCCTTATTTTTGAATTTCCGCTAAAAAAATTCCAGATCTACCCTTACACACCTAAAAAACTATCCAACAACTATTTGTCCTCATTTACTCAGTCTATCGCTCTTATTATCTCGCTCATAAACCTAATCCTACAATTCTGGAAAACAGTCAATCACTCCAACAGCGATTTTTTTATTACCTTTTTTGATTTTTACGAAAAACAAGACAATTATATACATATATTATGTAAAATTGCATACATTTATGCAACTAAGTGTAATAATTGCATACATATATTAATATTATGCAGAAAATAATTATTAGTTTTGCGCAACAATGAAGTAGACGCGCGTACATTAATATTATACAGAAATAAATAATTACTTGAATGTAGGGACTACAATTTAATTACTAAGATTTTGGATTTTTACGAAAAACTAGACAAATAGATACAAATATTACTTAAAATTGCATACATTTATGCAACTAAGTGAAATAATTGCATACATATACAGAACTGTACTGCATAATTGCTTAAACAAAAGAAATGACAAAAAAGTAAATACATATAATTATAACAAGATGCATATATATATATATGCAAATAACAGAAATATGTGCATACTTACATGAAAATTTTCATAACATTTACATGTACTACATCAAAAAATAAGTACAGACCACATTTACATGTACTACATCAAAAATTTCAGAACATTTACAAAGCAGAGATGATGGTCTTTTGAAGAACAAATAATTTTGTTAAGACTCAGCTTATTGCACAAACCACATCTAGTAGTCTCTGTAGAAACACATGCAGATTTCAATCATTTGGAAAAAGATGGACGACCAAGCTTCAACAACACGATAACACCAATATCCGCCGGAACACTGTTATCAAAAAAAGAAAATCAACATTAATAAGCTTAATGTGTACTAGCCTAAATTACAGAAACTGCTTCAGAATAATATAAATACATGCGTACAATTCAGCAAAATAACAATAATTTCTGAATATTTATATGCAAGTATTCTACATATATGCATAGAAATATGAATATATTTGTAAAATAATATGTTTTTCTGATTGTTTGATAAAAAATTGCATACAATTTAGAATAGATGCATATTTGTCTGCAACTTTTTATCAGAATTTCAGCAAAAACCCACAAGTTCTAACAATAGTTTCATGAATATATGTTTTTTCCAGGTCCTTATCGTATGAAAAATCGTATTTTTATGCTAATAAAAACCTTATAGTAATCCTACAAATAAAATCATAAAGAAAAGGAAAAAAAACAGCTTCAGATTAATATAAATACATGCGTACAATTTAGCAAAATAACAATAATTTCTAAATATTTATATGCAAGAATTCTGGATATATGCATAGAAATATGAATATATTTGTAAAATAATATATCTTCTGATTGTTTGATAAAAAAATTGCATACAGATATGCATATATTTAGAATAGATGCATAATTGTCCGCAACTTTTTATCAGAATTTGAGCAAAAACCCACAAGTTCTAACAATAGTTTCATGAATATATGTTTTTTTGGGGACCTTATCATATGAAAAATCGTATTTTTATGCTAATAAAAACCTTATATTAATCCTACAAATAAAATCAGAAAGAAAAGAAAAAAAACAGCTTAAGATTAATATAAATACATGCGTACAATTCAGCAAAATAACAATAATTTCTGAATATTTATATGCAAGTATTCTACATATATGCATAGCAATATGAAAATATTTGTAAAATAATATGTTTTTCTGATTGTTTGATAAAAAATTGCATACAGATATGCATATATTTAGAATAGATGCATAATTGTCACATGTGTAGCTATGTGCTTTTAGAATTAACAATAGGTAAAAGAAACAAACAAAAAAAATATTTTGCAATTAAAAAAGAAAATCACAGTACATCTGCAATTTTTAAAATTAACAAGAGAAGGTAATATTCAAGAACTTTACAATGGAAATGTGCAAAATAAGCACTTTCCGATAGTTTCAAAAGCACAACATTCTCCATTTTCTGAAATATAAGAAAACAAATATGTAATTGTGAAATTGCATAAAAATCTGAAGTAAACACTTTTTTCAATTCCACAAAATAATAGAACAGTGACTTTTTTCAGCCCTTATCGGATCGGATCCGAGATTTACCTACAATCGGATCTGAGATTTACCTACAATCGAATCGGATCTAGTAGTTCCCAAATGCATGAAAGGTCATTAATGTCGCCTCCAGATCTGCCTTTCTTAGCCCTAATCCACTTCCAATCCGCTCAATCGCCACCTTCCCAGGCTTTGAATGCGATATGCAGCGCTTGTTCTCCTCTCAGTTTGTGTGCTTCGCCTTCTTCCCCAACGCGCAATTTAGTTTTCGGATCCAGCCGCATGGATTCTGGTGCTGGTTGGTGGATTCTGGTGCTGGGCTGGAGCGGCGGTTTAGGTGCTGGAGCGGCGGATTCTGGTGCTGGAGCGGCGGTTTAGGTTTAGGTTTTGAAAAAATAACCTAAATGACGGCGCCGCCATGATTGAGGAATATAAGCTTTTAGAAAAATACAAATCCTAATACGTTTCTGGATATTTTTAGATCCGTATAAAATGAATTTAGGACCAAGTTATACGCACCTTAAATTAGGAAAAGGGCAGTTTTGTAAAAAAAATAGCCGCTGTTTAAAATTAGGGATGTAATTTATATGTTTTGAAACAGGAGGATGTGAGCTTAATTAGGATTAATTCTAGGGATGTGAGCCTAATTTTCACTTTTTAAATCTATTATTTTGAATGGAAATTTACTAAAAGGAAATTAATATTTCTTATATATTATTTAAGTTTACAAGAAATTATTAAATGGTTTTATAAATTAAATTCTTATGTTAATAAGATTTATAAGCAGATGAGCAGAAATTAACCTAATGGTTAGGAATTGGATCAATTGTTTCAAAGAGACAATTAAATGAAATTATTTAAACTGATCATATTATTAATTAATTTAGAAGACGAACAAATTGGAATTGGATAACGAGTTAACTATGGTTTGAGTTGACTAAGTCAACCGTTTTAACTAGAATTGATTTTTAAATTAAATTGTTGTTAATAAATCCAATGTAATGGTTTAACGAATAGTTTTTTTAACTTAATAGGATTTCAAAAAATAAATTAAATATTTATTTCAATTAATGATGAAGTAGATGATTATTTTAATTAATAATAATTTAAGTGATTACTATTTATATGAAAATCATTTAAGTAAGTAATCAAGTTTGTAATGAAATATAGTCGAATTGTGAAAAGAGTTTACGGTCGGGGTTATATTTAAAACCCAAGTTTTACGAGTTAAGTTATGAAAGGGATTTTAGCGAATACGACAGCTTAAATAAATGTTTACTTAACATTTAAATTAAGTAAGAAGGAATCGACTTAAAAAGGGTTTTATATCAAACCTAAATTTTATAAACTAGGTTTATAAAAGAAACGTGAACCGAAACGAGATTAGAAGTGGAATAATATGGTTTAATAAAAAAGTTAAGGTAAGAAATTGAAGAATTGGAACCTAACTGAAGATTGGTTGAGGTGTGTGAGTTTTTGAGGATTAATTTGATGTTGACTTCGGTCTTCGGGTTTGATACTTAGGGAATTATTCTCTTCAATTTACGGTCAGGGACTAATGAGGGTTGAAATATGTAAATACATGAATATGAAATAGAAATATTCCAACTATAAAAAGAGTTTTGTAGAAATATAACGATATTTTTGAGGTAAAAGGAATTAAAGAGATGAGTATAAAAATATGTTTATTTTAAAAGATAAGTCTTGATTATTGTTTTCAGGTGAGGAAACAAAAGAGATTTTTGTAATGATTGTTTTATGAATAACAAGTTAAACTGATTTCCCAGTTATATATTATGAGTAATGTTGTAATAAACGTTTTGCAAACGACGGTCAATTGGAATAGCGGGTATTATTATAATATTTTTTACTTTGTATTAAAATGAAATGGTTTTGTGAATATTAGTATGAAGTAAAATATTGTTTTCCAACTATTGGGATGTTTAAATTAACCATTAGTTAATTTAATTTTAAATTAAATAAGCCACGTGATGTTGAGTACTGAACCAGTAAATCTATTTTTATTTTTATGATCGGATGGTTGTTTATTTAATAGTTAAATAACCGACTATCAAATCTGACTTATACGATTGTTGGTACGGAAAGACCAAAATCGAATTTATATTCAAAAACCATTCCGACCAACAAATATATAAATATGGAAGATATCGGATGCTAATAAAGATTGATTAATTGAAAACCGTTGATCTTCATAAACCGAAGAACTGCTTAAATCTCTGTGTTACGACGTAGAGATAACCGTGGTTCAGTCGTGGTTAGAATCAACGGATTGCAAGGACTACTAGCTACAGATCTATATGGTGATACCTAGGATGTGGTAGGAGGGTGCCTTTGGTTCATCCTGTTCCTGGATGACCTATATGGACGAATGTCTGACAGAGTATTTCTTAAGAGTCGCGTATGTTAATTTTAACAAATATACCGAGTATGGTGGCTGAGAAGGAAACTTATTCTAGCATAAACACCCGGAGTATATTTACGGACATCAATTAGTGATTTGATGAATCTGACAATGTGGCATTCAAAGTGAATGGTGATGTTCTAAGGGTAATTTAAACTTCAAGCCTCTTGAACCGGGAAATGACAAAAACCAGGCAGGTAGCATGGCTAAGTGGGCTGTTCCCAATTAGAGTGTATTATCACTTATATAGAGAAATTTCATTTCCTTCTTTAATCTATCGATGGTGTCCCTTTTTCGACAAATGGTGGCTATCTCCCAACTGTTCGTGATATACTTTCGATACACTCAAGCGAAATGAGTGGTCGGCCATGTGTGGCCGGATTGCAAGATACTCTTGTTGAACCCAGTGTATTCCCCTCTAGAGATACACTATCGTAAGTGGTTCCATACCTTGTCAAAGTCGGAATCTAATCTCTAATAAGAGCCCGTGGTTTTTGATTGTATACTATATATATGGAGCGTGAGATACAAGCGTTCTACTAGATGGTTATTTATTTGATTTAGACACTAATATAATATCAGAATAAATATGATTCTAGAAATGTTTTCGGTTATCGTAAGGTAAAAATCATCCGTGTTTATGTGTGGACTGGTCTTATAATTATCCTTTTCTTTCAAAAAGAAATGTTTTGACTTTAAAATCAAGTTGGGTGTTGCTTATAAACTTAGTGGTTTCTCACTTTGGTTCACCAGACTTATCTGACGTTTGTAATACTCGAGTTAGACTGAGTTTTACAGTTATCGGGTGCTATGAAGTCCACAGACGAGCTGAAGGTGTTCAGACGTATGATATCTAGAATTTATTACATTTTGTGTTGTATATGAGTACATATTATTATAACTGTCCAGATGTATTGATGTACTCTGATGATTGTAAGTTTTATTTCAAAGCTCTTAATAAAGTTTTATTTCTATATTATATTTTGTTCCATTATGATGTGAGACTCTAATGTTGTTGTGTTGTTATTCTTCTTCTACTTTTCCTTCTATTCTAATATTTTTTTCTTTCTTATCTCACCCTCTTATTTCTTTCTATTGACTATCTAGTGCTTTCGATACTTAAGTTCTGGCAAGTAATACGGGTTTATGTATTATTGTTGAAACTCGGGCATTAAATTCCCTGGGTTGTTACAAAAATTCATTGGATATGTTAGTTATTTAAGTTCGAACTAAAAACTCAAATTTTATGAGACTAGCAAACAACTGATCCAAGAATTGCTCTAAAGAGCTAAAATACATTGAATTTTTTTGTCTAATGACACTATTGGTATTTGTAAACACAGTATTGCCATCAGGTAATTATGAAATCCATATTTCAAACATATATTTCTGATTTAAGCATTGTTTATATATGTATGTGTGTATTTATGCACATATTTACATATATAATTTAAACCATTCATTCCCTTAATTGATTCCTGTTAACGATAAAAATCATCAACACCCTGTATGAAGATTGACAATGCATATGTGATGAAATTTAGAGGGCAGTCGATCTAAAGGATGCTAAATGATAATTCAATCTCAACAAGCTTAACTTATTCTATCGTTTTCTAGATATCAAAACCCAAAGCCCGAAGATTAGTTACTCTTCCTTCGAGAAATGAGTATCACGATTGCGTGGCTTAAAGGTCAACAGTTACCTTGGGATAAGGGCATTGTAGGCTAACAGAATGTTAAGAAACTCATTACCATAGTTATCCTTAATTCAGGATAGAATAATGTACACTGTGTTGGGAAGAAACATGCTATTGTATCATAGTAGTAGGTTTAACGACATATCATAACCCTTATTGACTAGGATAATATTTCCACATCAAACCAGCCTACAAGAATGCATTGGTTGTGTTAGTTATCACTTCATAAGGTTATGATAGGCCTTTTTAGTGCATTGTGCTACATTAGGCTTAATTTGAAAGGTTTGAGACAAAGGTGTAAGAGTCATAAGGAAGAACTCATTGGTTTTATCCAATGATTTCCCCCTTTTTGAATACTTTGGTGCCCAATTCTTCCATGAAAAGAGATTAGTGATAACTCCATGTTCTATCAATATGACACAACTTGATTATCAAATTGAGAAAATATTAAGTCTCGATTTTCCTTTTTTTTATTCACTATGATTGTATGACAATGGTAGTGGAAATCCCTAATTGGATTTGAAAATTAATGTTTTCTCTCTAAGAAAAGAGTACAAGATTGTAGAATGAGGAAAAGACCACAAAATGTGACCTCTGGGGTATTATTTATAGACAATTTGGGCCATCTTTGATAATGCCTCTGCTGGAAGCCCACTTTTGGTTTGCGTTATCGGTGTCGACTTGCTTTGGCGGCTTTCAGTGTCGGCTTTTGTTTGTTGGTCTTTCTGGCTTTCGGTACCGTTTTTTGTTAGAACTTCTTTGCTTTGCTGCTTCTACTTCGGTGGTGAATATCAGTTAACTGCTTTCGGTATTGCTATCAAGCCTTTTGGTAGTGATAGCACCTTTACTGGAGTTTTTACTTTGTTGATAATCCCTTGATTTTTATTATTCCTAGTATCGTATTCCAATAGTAGACTTTATCTTTTCAACGGTATCGACAGTGAATCAACCGATACCGATAGCCCTTTATTTTCTCTTAAATTGACTATCGGCCTTAGTTCTCTTTAAATGGCTCTACAATTTGGTGGAGAATCAGTTGGTTTTGTCTTTTGCTCATTGTTTGCTTTCGGTATCATACCGACATCTTTTATTTTCTTCCCTTCGTATTAGCTCTGAGCCTTTACTTCCTCTTCCGTGGTACCGGAACCAGATCAATTGTTTCTTCTTGGAGTATCGACATCAATCTAACTATTCAAACACATTGGTGCCGATAGCATGCCTTCCACTTTCATGGTTTTGTGTCGACACTGAGTACTTAGCATTTTGTTGATGCTGATAGCATTTCTGCTTTCAGTATCGGCTCTTGTGCGATACCCCTTCACTTCAGCTTGTTTTCGATGTCGAATTATGGTAGTAAAATTTATCCCCCCTAGTGAAGGGGTACTTCCGACTTTTCAATTCAGATCCTTTTCTTCAGTTTACAATATCTTCGTTTGGAATTCTATCTGCGCTTCCCCTGCATAAACTTCAACAACTAATATTTTGTGTTAGTCTTTTGTTCGGAGTAGGATATATACATCTATTTCCCCATATTATGTTTAGTATCGTTCGGGCTTAAGCCCAATAACATATTAAACCTGAAATAAAGTAGCATAATCATTCATTACCTTATTTTAAGGGATAACGATTACTTATGTTCTTATTATAAGCTTAGAAAACTTCCTTGTATGAGATATGTGGAACCTTTGCTTTAACTATCGCATTTGGTGATGGAATACTAGCAATGTCAATCCAATGGTTAATTTTAAAATTCCTTACTGGAAATAAGATGGTAATCCTTTGGAAATGTACGGCTTACGTTGAGTTATTGACAATAGAGGGTTGTTACCATGTACCCGATAATGATAAGTAAAAAAAAAAATGAAACCCAGACTTGGGTTTCTAGTAGAAGACCAGTAATTCTTTTTTATTAGTAGATGTAAGTCCTGAACCAAACACAGATTTGGGTATTAGTGATAGAAGATTAGTAATCCAGTTTTGGTATTTATAGAAGTCCCGTATCAACCCAGATTCAGGTATTAATGATAGAAGACCAGAAATCCGCTTTTGGTATTGAAAGAAGTCCCGAACCAATTCAGATTCAGGTATTAATGATAGAAGACCAGAAATCCGCTTTTGGTATTTATAGAAGTCCCGAACTAACCCAGATTTGGGTATTGATGATAGAAGACTAGAAATCCACTTCTAGTATTTATAGAATTCCCAAACCAACCCAGATTCAAGTATTGATGATAGAAGACCATAAATCCAATTCGGGTATTTATAAAAGCCCCGAGCCAACCCAAATTCGGGTATTGATGGTAGAAGACTGGAAATTCGCCTCTGGTATTTATCGAAGTCCCGTACCAACCCAGATTCAGGTATTGATGATAGAAGACTAGAAATCCACTTCTGGTATTTACAGAAGTCCCGAACCAACCCAGATTCGGGTATTCATGATAGAAGACAATAAATCCACTTCTGTTATTTACAGAAGTCTTGAACCAACCCAGATACGGGTATTGATGATAGAAGACTAGAAATCCTCTTCTGGTATTTAATAGTTTTGTTACCCCTTCAGTTTGATTTGTAAAGCAAAGGATGTACGTGCTTTATGAGCCACTCTCTAGGCTTTTGATTGTCAAATCAAAGGATGTACATGCTTTGTGAGCCACTCTCTGGGCTTTCAATCCCTTCTATAGGAAGATATTTAAGCAAAGGTAAAGCGTGCTCTTCTACAAACAAAGGCATGACGTGCTTAGTCCAAGCAGAGGCAGAGCGCGCTCTTCTACGAGTAGAGGAAGTTACCATCTTTGGGATACGAGGAACATAAGCAGAGGTAGGGCGTGCTCTTCTGCGAGTAGAGGCAGGATGTGCTTAGTTCAAGCAGAGACAGAGCGTACTCTTCTACGAGAAGAGGCAGGGCGTGCTTATTTAGATGCTCTGTCCCGATCATTTTTGGCATGGATCAGAGGCTTACGCTTTCGATGCTTCAACCTGGCACATTCTGGTTTAGACGCGGCTAAAGGCTTACACCCCAACTCCCTCCAGGAGATGCCTTGCCCTGACCATCTTAGCAGTGACAAGGATTTTTTACCATTATAGGCTGCTTCACCCATTTTGGGCAATTCCAATTTTAGGAGGGTTTCCATACCCTTATGCATGTGAATATTCTCAAGGATACATCTTATTAACTTAAAGTTGAAAAGTATGGTCTTAAGTGTTCTACGTTCCATGTTCTAAGTACGAGATTACCATTGGCTTGTAGAGTCGGTATGCTCCCGGTGCGAGTTCTAGATGTATAATTATGGGTCCCTCCAAGTTTGGGTCAAGGGGACCATCTGTTGGATTCTTAGTGTTGGCCATTACACTTCGTAAGACCAAATCTCCTTTTCGAAAGGTTCTCGTTCCTACCTTTGAATTGTAGTATTTGGTGATTCTTCTTTGATATTCAACTGTTCTAATGGTAGCTTCATTTCTTAACCTTTGAATTAGGTTTAAGGATTCCTTTTTCAATTCTTGATTGGGATCAAATGTATAAGCTATCCTTTTGTGTGAAGGGACCTCGACTTCGATTAGAAGCATAGCTTCACATCCGTAGGTTAGAGAGTTTGGAGTATGTCCCGTTTTCCATTTTGGTGGAGGTTCTATAGTCCCAAAGCACTAATAGAAATTCACCTGCCCAATTTCCTTTAGCTTGGTTTAGCCGTTTCTTTAAGATTGTCTTTATGGTTTTATTTGCAGCTTCGAATACCATTTCCCCTCGGATGTGCCACGAAAGAGAAACTCTTTATGATTTCGTTTTTATCACATAACCATGTGAATTCCTTTCTCTCAAATTGTGTTCCATTGTCGGATATGATATTATAAGGAATTCCAAAGCATGTTACAATATTCATTATCACAAACTTCAACATCTTCTTAGATGCAATAGTTGGGAGTGGTTCTGCTTCAACCCATTTAGTAAAGTAGTCGGTGACTACTATCGCATACTTAGCTCCTACATTGGATATTGGTAGGGGTCCAATTAAGTCTGTACCCTATATATCAAAAGGCCATGGGATTGAGATGGTGGTCAAGTCATTTAGAGATAATCGGGTATCTTAGAATACCTTTGACATATCTCGTATCTCCTGACATACTCAATTTCTTGACTAACCATTTGCAGCCAATAAAAGCCTTATCACATAACCTTCTTGGCTAGCTTAATTCTGTTAGAATGATCTCCTCATTGACCCTTATGTGCTTATTTTGATAAATTGAGCTCATTTTCAAGGCTTACGCATCTCAAATAGGGAAGTGAATGCTCTTTTTTGTAAAGCAACTTGTCCATAATTATGAAGGTGGGGGGTTGGTGTTTTACCTTTCTAGCAACTTTCCCATTTGTAGGTAAGGTTCCATTTAAGAGATAATTTGCGATGGGAGCCATCAAATTATTCTCGTAATGGAAAACCTTTTCAGTTGGTATGATTTCCTCATCGGGAGCGACATCCTTTTCCTTTCATTTTCTTTTGCTAAGGTTTGGGATCTAGTTAAGACTAGAAATTTCTTTCCCGATTCGAGTGTTTCTTGTTCAATACTAGGTTTCTCCTGATATCCTACTAGGATTATTCGAGTTTCCGGCACTTCTCTTGAGCTAGCCAAATTTTCCAAAGGGTTGGCATAGGAGTTTTCCCCTCATGGGATCAGATGTATAGAAAAATATTTGAATTGGGTGAGCATCTTTCTTCGAATATAGCACTAACTGGGCGTCCTTGGTTCGGTAGGTTTGCTTAACTTGGTTTACCATTAGTTGTGAGTCGCTAAAGATCTCAATATGCGGTATCTTTAATTGTAGTCCTAAACTCAATCCTGCCACCATCGACTCATACCCTATTACATTATTTGTTGCAGGAAAACCCAACTTCATTGCGTAATGTAAACGATGTCCATCGAGGGTGATTATTATATACCATTCCCTTTCTCCTTGTTCATTTGAAGCCCCATCTACAAATAACTACCATTTAGCCATTAGATCGTTTTCCTTTGTTGACTGATATGCAATGAAACTTGTGCATTCATTTACAAAATCTGCAAGTGCCTGTCCCTCGATCGCTGCTCGAGGTTGAAACTCGATTTCATACTGGCTAAGCTCAATTCTCCATTTTATTAACTTCCTGAAGTTTCTGGATTACTTGAAAACTTGCTTGAGTGCAAAGCTGGTTAAGACCTTAATGGGGTGTACTTAAAAATAACCCTAAGCTTACATGGCGTAAGCATCAGACAATAAGCTAATTTTTCTACCATGGGGTATTCGTGTTTCCGCCTCTGTTAGCCTTCTGCTAATGTAATAAATTGGGAACTGCGTTCCAATTACTTTTCCCGATGAGAACTGAGCTGAACGCACGCTCTGAGATAGCCATATAAAGGTATAGATCTTCCCCTCTTTCAGGACTGGATAAAATTAGGGGCTTTCCCATATTATCCTTTAATTCATGAAAAACCTTCCTACACTCCTCGTTCCGTTCAAAGTTCTTCTTTATTACATCAAAGAAATGGACACACTTATCAGTGGCTTTGAAAATGAACCGACCCAGGGCTGCTACTTTACCGTTAACCTCATAACCTCTTTGCTTGTCTTAGGTTCTTCCATATCCTTTATAGCCTTAATCTGATTGGGACTAGCCTCAATTCTCTGTTTGTCGACAACATATCCTAGGACTTTCCAGATTGAACTCCGAAAGAACACTTTTGTAGATTTAACTTCATTTGATATTCGCTCAGGATATTGAACATCTCTTCTAGATTCTTTAGATGACTTTCCGCCTTGGTAGATTTCACTAGCATGTCATCCACATATGCCTCCATATTTCACCATGTTTGATCCTGAAACATTCTATTAACCAACCTATGATATGTTGCACTGGAGTTCTTTAATCCGAAGGGTATTACCTTGTAACAAAACGTTCCCCAGTCAATATTGAAACTCGTATGCTCTTCATCGAATTTGAACATAGGGATTTGGTTGTATCCTAAATAGGCGTCCATAAGGGATAACAACTTATGTCCGCTAGTTGCATCAATTAACTGATATATTCAGGGAAGGGGATATCAATCCTTTGGAAAGTCTTTGTTCAGGTCAGTGTAGTCAACACAAGTCCTCCATTCGCATTTGTCTTTTTCACCAATACTAGATTAGCCAACCATTTAGGGTAAAAGACTTCTCGGATAAATCCATTCGCAAGCAACTCTTGACTTCTTCTTTCAAGGCTTTTGATCTATCTCTATTGTATTGCCTATTCTTTTGTCAAATAAGGGTTATAGACGGATTTATGTTTAGAGCATGGCTCACGACAGAAGGGTTAATTTCTACCATGTCCAAGTGGGCCCAAGTGAATACATCCTTATTATGTTGTAGGAACTGAATCAAGTCACTTCTCAATGGTTCTTCCAACCTCTTCCCTACCTTGATGGTTTTAGAATTATCAGTTAAATCAACCTTTATTTCCTCTAAATTTCTATTAGTTTGATTCTTTTGGTATCCCCTCGGGAATCTAATTCTATGACAATTTCTTCTTTTGTCAAGTTTATCTCATCAACCGTCTTTCTCTTTCTCCTCAGAGTAGTGTATCTACCATTCATACGCTTATTAGTTTTATTGATTCTTGTTTTAGCCTCGAAAGTCGGATGTAAGAATCCATCATCCAAGGGTTGAAAAACCTTGGAAGAATCAAAGTAAGCAAGATACTCTCTTTTGTATTGGTCAACGATTGTGAAATACAACTCACGATAACTGAACTATTCCCCATTGATTGTGCCCCAGCCTTGCTTGGTTAGGAATTTCATCATAAGTTATTTTGGATGAGACAAAAGTATCCATTTTATCCAAAGCGGGTCGGCCAAAGAAAACATTGTAGTAGGAAGGCTGGTCAATGACGACGAAGAGAGTCTCAAAGGTCCTGTAGAGAGGAGACAACCCAACTTGGACCAAAAGCTTGATTTTCCCCCACTGGAGTTGATCCTTTGTTGTTGAAACCAAAGATAGGCTCACTGCTTGGTTCCATCTTTTGCTTGGAAATCCCCATTTAGTCGAAGGCATGTTTGAAGATCACATTCACTGTACGACTAATATCAACAAGAAGTTTAGAAACTATAGAAAGCCCAATATGTGGTATTATCATGAGAGGGTCATTGTGTGGATGACGAACTCCCTTTTGCATCTTATTTTAGGAAACCACTAAGGCATGAATTTTGATGTTGTAGAAGGCATTTTTAATGGTGGTTCCTCTTGAACAGAAAATATTCCCTTATGGGCTTCCCTTAGATATCGGTTTTGAGTTGCTTGGCTATTCCCAGTAGGATGTGGCCCACCATGGATCACATTAATTCGGTTTATGGGAGGGCCTAGATCTGGTTGAATCTTCTTGATTGGAGCTTCCACTGAGTTGGCTGAAACCTTTTTGTGCACGTTGGTATGCTGGGTTGATGGTTGTTTTTCCAAAACAAATTCTTTCAAGTGTCCTTCACGAATGAGCTTCTGAATTATGCCTTCTAACACCTTGGATTCATCAGTCTTATGTCCATTTGTCTTGTGGTACTCAAAATACTTTCCTCCACTGTATGGTTCTGGGCAGTTCTTGGCTGTAAAAGATATTGGAAAGTTATTGACTCTCTCTTTAGCCACATCATAGATAAATGAAATAGGTTTGCTCAAAGCCACATCATTATGGCGTCCTCATCATCATCTCACTCTCAATCTTCACTTCGTGTTGCTCCCCCTTATCCTCCCCTTCGTCATCAATCTAGTTCATCCCACCAAAATATCTTTCATCACAAGGTGGCACAACCTCTATTTCTATTCATCATCTTCCTTCTGAGCCAGACATGGCAGCTGTCACTCAAGATCCATGCTTATCCCAAGATCAACCGCAGCTACCGCCGCCGTCACACCCATCACTCCCTAAGTCATATGCCCAGATTGCGGCAGCACCACCGAAGCTCTCTTCGATCCTCCCTAGTCCTCCCACTAAAAGGCGACGTCTTCTGCCAACGTTCAAATCAGTTCGATCCATGATTGAGCATTTGAAATTTGAATGTCGATGCCTCTGGTGCGCAGACAGATGCCACGTGGAAAATATTGCAGGAACACAACAATATGCTATAAATGATCACTTTTCGATCATGCAAGCTCGTAATGTCCCAATAAAAGAAATGCAACTTTTCATATCAAAGCAGTTGACCTGCCGTACCATTCCAAGGCAAGTGCAAAGTCAACACGAATGCCGAACAACTGCGAAGCATGGATTAAAATAAGCGGTCTCACCCATCGCTTCACAAATCTAATTTCCATAATCACTCTAACTCAGCCTTTAATCCTCATTTCAAAGCTAAACCCCTCCCTCTTCCAGACAGAAACCTTTCCCCAAATTCTAATCAAGAATTTCCTCTCCTCCTTGAAATGGTTGACCCTTACCTCTACCTCACTGCCACCATTATCGATGGGTTGTGGTCCATTGAAACTCTCTCTTGCGCTCTCAAACTAGCCTTTGGCAAAGATGAATGGCCGACTTGGCATACCTCAGATAACACTTTCCTTATCAACTTCCCCGATTCCGATATAAAAAACCACGCACTATACCTAAAAATCATGTCCAAACAAGGTGGATCCGTTCTTCTTCAACAAGCTGACACTGATAAAGAAACCCCCGAACCCTCCCTTGAGCCTGAAACATGGGAAAAATCAGTGGTTTCCCTGAATTTCTGAGAAACAACTCGGAGGCTATTCGAGAAGCTTTGGAGCCAATGGGTCATCTCATTCAGGAAGACATCTGCGACTAGTCTTTTGTGGATCATCGCTTCCTCTATGTTAAAATGCAATTCTACGAAGGCATCTCAACCCCTAGCACCTATGTTACCCACCTCAACAACCATGCAGTCAAGCTTCGCATTGAACGATGGACCCATGCTCATCCATGTAAACTCCTAGAAATGCTTCTTCTTGGCATGGATTACAAGCAAGAAGGCTACATCTTCCAAACTATAGCCCAGCACGACGAGCAAGTTGAAGAAAACATGTATGATGCTATGTCAGAGGAAGCAGCTATGCAGGTTCCAATGGCTTATGCAGAACAACATCACGACGCCTCCCTTGCCATGTTTGCTCAACATAGTGAAGAAAATGTTATGCCACGATGGGATCCACTGGCGGATCTGGATATTTCTGTCCCTTTGCATCAACAGTGGCCCCCACAGCAGGAACAAGAGCACCAGGATTACCACATTCAACCACGTTGCACATCATTACAGCGGCAATCAGAAGGAGTGCCAGAATCAGTAAGGCACACCCTCTTCCTCTAGGCACATCGAGTAGTTGTTTTGAACCTATTGTTTTTCTTCTGCCAATAAAGCGTTAAATAAAAAATTGGCAAATTGCATGAGTGTGAGTCTGCATGATAAACAATATTCTGCCATGCAAACCCTAGAACAACATCGTGCTAACCAGTCTAAATGAAAATAATCTCATGGAATTTCAAAGGATTAGGGGGACCCCCACAAAAAATCACGCTGTCAATCTAATTATCTCCCCGCTTCATATTGATGTTTTATTCTTACAAGAATCCAAAATTTCTAATCCACCCACCTATCTTATTCATTAATTGTGCAGGCCACACTTATCTGGTTGGTCACACGTGGATGCTGTTGACACACGTGGAGGTTTAATAACAGCATGGAACGATCACGTGTGGTAACTTTGTCAAACTCTTACTCATGCATCCGTCTTACACGTGTCCCTTCGTCACCTTCATTCTAACACCATTTTTCACTTCACTAATGTTTATGCATCGGACAATTTACAAGGAAGAACTGAAGTTTGTCAATTCTTCCAAGAATTATACCAACAAACTAATGGCCCTTGTATTATGGGGGGCTTCAACACCACTCGCTCGGTCGTCGAGCGTAACTCAGACAATGCCTCGCATGATTCTGACACATTTAACTATTTCATTCAATCATGCTCTCTAATTGGACCTTCTATTGACAACCTCTCTTTACACGGTCAAGCAGAAGGGAGGAACCTTCGTTGGCTAAATTAGACCGTTTCTTCTTTAACCTAATCTGGGATGATCTCTTCCCTCTTTCTTTGGTCAATGACTTAGCCACAATCATTTCTGATCATTGTCCACTATTTTTAGACACTAATTCGGGAAGCACTTTCAAAAGACCATTTAGGTTTGGGAGACTCTGGCTTTTAGAACCTTCTTTCGATAATTTCATCAAACACATTTGGATGCAACCAACTGAGCCTTAATCTGCTTTAGCTAGGGTGGTTTGCAAACTTCACTCTTTGCGTAAGCTAATTCGTCCTTGGGCTAAACATGTCTGGAACTCACTCAAAACCTGAATTTCATCTACTCAGGATGCCATTTTAAACCTCAATATTATTGAAGAATATCGTCCTCTCTTTGGTGTTGAACGTCAAACCCTGAAAGAACTTAAGGAATAATTAGATAGACTCATTAAACAGGAAGAAATTGGATGGAAATAACGTTCAAAGATAAGATGGATTGAAGAAGGGGATAAAAATACTGCATTCTTTCATTGTATAGCTAATGGTCATCGTCGAGCTTCCTTTATATCTGAGATAGTACACAACAACTCTACCATCAATGACCCAAATGAAATCTGTCAATTATTCACTAACTACTATCGAGATTTTCTTGGAACATCATCCCCTCCCCATCCAGTGATTGATTGGCATAAACTTTACCCTAACACCTCTCATATTGTCATCGATCGGCCTTTTTCTGAAGATGAAATTTGGAAAGCCCTTAAAGACATGGCTGAGGATAAAGCTCCTGGGCTGGATGGCTTTGGCCCAGCTTGTTTCAAGCATTTTTGGCCTACCATAAAAATTGATATTGTTGAGATGTGTTCAGAATTCCACTCAAACCTATCAGTAATTGCCAAATTAAACTACGCAGATATCCTCCTCCTCCCGAAGTGCTCCAGAGAAAATACTCTCCCTTCTTTTAGCCCCATTAGTCTCCAAAATACCACTTTCAAAATCATCACCGAAGTATTAGCTAATAGACTCCAAGCAATCATTGCTCCATTAATTGGTAGTGAGCAATATGCATTCATTCTAGGAAGAAATATATTAGATTGTGTAGCTGCCACTCAAGAAGTCATCTCTTTTTATCACACTTCATCTACCCCTAGAGTTTTACTTTTACTTGACTTCTCGAAAGCTTTTGATTCAGTCAATTGGAATTTTATACTTTCACTTGTGTCACATAGAGGTTTCCCTACAAAGTGGTGTAATTGGATCAAACAAATTATGGACACAAGCTTCTCCACAATATGTATCAACGGTGAAACTGGGGTAAAATAAAATCAAGGAGGGGTTTAAGACAAGGAGATCCCCTCTCCCCCCCTTATATTTGTGCTAATTGCATTTGTCTTCAATCAGATGGTGAAATCATCAGTTTCTCACAACATTTTCTTCGGCATTTCCCACCCAAACTTTGAACT
The DNA here is from genome assembly GCA_030737875.1 of Allium sativum. Taxonomy (NCBI): domain Eukaryota; kingdom Viridiplantae; phylum Streptophyta; class Magnoliopsida; order Asparagales; family Amaryllidaceae; genus Allium; species Allium sativum. Next base: position 967,152,210 of record CM060910.1, on the reverse strand, counting down.
ATGCACCTCCAGTTTACAATGTGAAGATGATACTATATTGTTTGCCTCTCCCACCCCCCTGAATATTCACTGCCTTAAAGTCCTCCTATACACGTTTGAAATTACGTCGGGGCTCTCCATCAACTTCAATAAAAGATCTATCATCATGTTGGGAAACTCTAGTAGCCTTGGTCCCACTATTGTCGCATGCTCAAACTGTATGCTGGATTCATTCCCAGTAACTTACCATGGCATTCCATTTCCTCCTACCAAACTCCTCAGATCTGATTGGCTCCCCCTCGTATCTAAGATTGAATCCAGGCTTGCAAGATGGAAAGCAAACTCTTTATCCTCAGTTGGTCGTCTCATCTTGTCTAATCTGTTGTCTCATCCATGCCTTCTTTCTGGATTTCCTTCCACAAGCTCCCTACCTGGGTTGTCAACAAAATTGATTCAATTCGCAGCTCTTTCTTATGGAATGGTGGAAAAATTAAAAGGTTAGTTAATTGGCAAACATTATGCCTTCATAAATATCATGGTGGCCTTGGAGTCCTTGACCTTGCCTCTTTTAACATTGCGTTGCTCGCAAAATTGCTATGGCACATTCTATCGCTAGGGCACTTCATCTGGAAAGATGGATTTTGTTGCGTCACTATAACTTGAACCCATTTCTTGTTCTTCACTTCCCCTCAGCATCTACATCGTCGTTGTTCTGGTCCTGCCTTTTAACCACCCTCAGCCGAGTCAAAACTCTTTTCCATGTTAAGGTGTAGAATGGGGAATCTCTTGTTTATTTTGGTTGGATATTTGGAAAGTGCAGCTTCCCATCTTCCTTATATTCTCAAACTTAGCCTCATTAAATCAATCCAGCCTCTTAACAGTCGCTGAGGCTTTTGATCTCGGCCCAATGGGATTTTGTCCTCCATCACTTTTTAGGCTTAACACACTTAATGAGCTATTTTCTATTGGGTAGGTCCTAAATTCATTGCATTTAACCCGTTGGCTTGATACTTGCCCTTCAAATAAATTAACCATTACGGCCTGTTATAAATTCTTGACCCACCGAGGCCGCATCTTCTCCTTCTCCCGTATATGGAAATGTCATCTTCCTCCTCGTGTTATCCTCTTCCAATGGTCCTTATTCATAATCATATTAACACCAAGGACAGGCTCTGCCGCTTCAACATTAATGTCGATCCCATTTTTGTTCTCTGCAATCAGCAAATGAATCCCTCTCTCATCTTTTCTTTGAATGTGATTCTCTTTCGCGGTATGGGTTGCAATCAGCTCGTTTCTACTTGGTTTCATCCCCTCTTTTTGTTCCTTATTTGAATATTGGCAGCATAACCCCCTTGACCCGAAGTTTGATTCCTTGGTGGCTTTCTTCTCCTGAAGTATATGGTTAGAAAGGAATGTTCATGTCTTCGGCGGACCCAAGAGGCTCTTAATGGGAACATGTTATCACATTCTTCATCTTTTCGAACTATGGAAAGGCACGGCCAGGCATGCTCACTTCAGACTCTCTCTTCTACGGCCATCGTCTCCTGGGACGCATGGCAGCAGCTCCCTCTTCCCCTACTGATGCTTAGCTTGGTTTTTACTGCACTGTTATGTAGTATTTTGGTTGTGTACTTGTTCGTTTTGTTTCCCTATGTTCATATTATGTGATATATTTGGGCTTACTGCAAGGACCTATATGTCCTAGACTTTATTGCCACTGGTTGGGCCGGTCAACAAGATTATATTTCTAGCTCTGTCTCTCTCTATGTATATATATGCGTAATCGGTTGTGTATCATCACGCTATACACCCGTCTTCCTAAAAAACCCACCGAATTAGTGTTAGATTATTACCATCTTGATTTATTCTGGTTTCCGTCAAACCCAACCTCCCAGACTATGGTTTTCGATTAAATCCTAACTTCCCTCCTTCCCGCGGGTGCCAAATTTCTTCTTTTTGTAGTATAGCTCATCCATACGGATCAGATTATCAGCTCGAAACTAGAAATCTTGCAAGTCTTTGCACCCCTGAATATACAATCCTTCCAGAAAGGAGTGTTTTAAATTAGCACTGAATGAACAATAATAAGCATATCTTGATCACTCGTGTATTTGGCCTTTTAAGATTCCACATTAAACCTCTTCAAATAATCTTCCAAGGATCTCCATATCTTTGCTTTATGTTGGCGATAACAGTATAGTCTACTGTTTGGTCCTTGCATATACAAAACTGGGCGGAGAATTCATTAGAGAATTACTTCTATGAGTAAATGGTATTGTCCTGATACCGACGATACCACTTAGCAGCTTCCCTTTGGAGTGTTACCGGGGAGAGACAACATCAGACGGCTCTCGAACCGTTATACAGGTCCATTTGGCTGTCAAAAGACATTAGGTGGTCATTTGGATCAGTGGTCCCAAGATACTTCATGGTTGGGATTTTCACACGTGCTGGTATTACAGTAATGTCTTTAAGGTAAGCCTCTGTATTACCATAGTCTGATCTCTTTAGACTGTATCCCTTGGCAGTAGAGCTTCCGGACTGCTCCCTGTTACATTGATTTCCTTGATGGTCTACCCCTGTCAGATGTGATTTCTTCTTCTTGTAGAAGTTGCTTTGACCTTCTCCTTTCCCTATGAATGTTGGACGGGAGATTTTCCTTTTTGAAATTCGATTTCACCCCTTGGGCCTGGCCTGGTGATCCTAGATGACTTTTTATTTTGAGCAGCTTATAGGCGAGTTTGCATTTCAAGGACCTGTTTCTCCTAAGTCATTAGTTTGATGGCATTCTCTCTGTGACATTCGGGTTTGGAGGCTACACTAGATTAGAGGTTCCGCCAAGTTCAGTGGTGTTTAAGTTGAGTATTGGAGACACGTTCTCCTCTAGATCAACATTAGGAGCTGGTTCTTTATTCAGAGCCTCCAATCTTTTTGACTTTACAAAATTAATATATAATTAAATAAAGGAAGGCGGAGGTTCAATCCCTCCTTCTAGTGCCAAAATTTTAACGATAAAAATTGTCAACACCCAATCTGAAGTTTGACAATGCATATGTGATGAAATTTAGAGGGTAATCGATCTAAAGGATGTTGAACGATAATTTAGTCTCAAGAAGCTCAACTTATTCTGTTGTTTCCTAGATATCAAAACCCAAAACTAGAGGACTAATTATTCTTCCTTCAAGAGGTGAGTATTAGGCTTGCATGGCTTAAAAGTCAACAATTACCTTGGGACAAGGGCGTTGTAAGCTTATAGAAGAATGAGAACCTCATTACCAAACTTATCCTTGGATTTAGGAGTAAGTAATGTACATTGTGTTTCGAAGAAACAAGCTAATGTATCACAGCTGCAGGTTAACGACATATCATAACCCTTATTGACTAGGATGATACTTCCACATCGAACCAGGCTACAAGAAGGCCTTGGTTGTGCTAGTTATCATGTCATAATGTTATGATAGGCCTTTTTAGTGCATTATGCTACATTAGGCTTAATGTGAGAGGCTTGAGACACGTGTAGGAGTCATAAGGAAGAACTCATTTGTTTTATCCAATGAATTTCCCCTTTTTAAATACTTTAGTGCCCAATTCTTTCACGAAAAGAGATTTGTGGTAACTCCTTGTTCAATCAATGCGACACAATATGATTATCGAATCTAGAAAAGATTAGGTATCGATTTTCCTTTTTTTATTCACTATGATTATATTACAATGATTGTGGAAATCCCCAATATGATTTGAAAAATTAGGGCTTGCTCTCTAAGAAAAGAGTACAAGATCGTAGAATGAGATAAAGATCTCCAAATGTGACCCCTGGGGTCTTATTTATAGACAATTTGAACCCCTTTTGGTAATGCCTCTATTGGAAACTCGCTTTCGGTCTTCGTTATCAATGTTGAGCCGCTTTGGCGGCGTTCGGTGCCGGCTTTCAGGTGTCGGTCTTTCTGGCTTCCTGTATCGCTTTCTGTTAGAACCACATTGCTTTACTACTTTACTGCTTCTACTTCGGCGGTGACTATCAGTTGACTGCTTTTGGTATCGCTACCAAGCCTGTTGGTAGTGATAGCACCTTTATTGGAGTTTTCACTTTGCTGATGACCCCTTGTTTTTTCTTATTTCTGGTATCTTATTCCGATAGTAGACTTTAACTTTTCAATGGTATCGATACCGATATCGATAGCCCTCCGTTTGCTTTTAAATTGACTATTGGCCTTAATTCACTTTTAGTGGCTCTACATTCTTATGGTGGATCAATTGCTTTTGGCTTTTTCTCACTGTTTACTTTCAGTATTATACCAACATCTTTTATTTTCTTCCCTTTATATTAGCTCTAAGCCTTTGCTTCCTCTTTCTTGGTACCGGAACCAGAATAACTGTCTCTTCTTTGAGTATCGACACCAAGCTAACTGTTCCAAACACATTGGTGCTGATAACATGCTTTCCACTTTCATGATTTGCTGCCGACACCGAGTACTTGGCCTTTTACTCATGCCGATGGCGTTTCTGCTTTCGATATCGGCTCCTGTGCGATACCCTTCACTTCAGCTTGTTTTCGGTGTCGAATTCTGGTAATAACAATTTCATTCAGCTCATAATTAATTTTCTTAATTAATAGTTTATTACTATTCTCTCCATTAATTTTTGTCCGCCATAACATTAATTTGTTAACAGTTTCAACATTCTTTCTGTTATTTTATTGTTATTTCATAGTTATGGATTTCAAACTTCAAATGCTCATAAGCAGTCGAAGTTCTATATATGTATATGTGTGTGTGCACACGCATTAATCATATTCAATTTTACTTATTTACTCTTTTTGTTATAGATTTATTATTTTGCACGTGTTTAATATTTAACTACCTCATTTGCAATTTTTGTAATGTGCATTAATTACGAACTAACGTACATTAGTTACTGTTGTAACATACGTTAATCACAATTGTAATGTGCATTAATTATCATTAAATATTTTACCATTTAACTACTTTTCTGGGTAAGGCTAATTGGTTTTTATAGTGGCCCATACACTTTTACTTCAATAAGTAATAAATATATTAAGGACTATGAGTTGATTTGTTCATCTATCTACTACAACAACTCTGAAAACTTGCTACAACATACAGGACAAAGGGCTCTGAACACCATGCACAGTGAAGACAAAGGTACACAATAGCTTAAGCTAATACAACTGATAACAACACACTACACAAGTGGGAAACACCACGTATGCTAAAAGAGACAAAAATCACCATGCAGGGTATATGAGTTACATGATGACAATATAGCACATAGTTGCAAAAGCAAAGGAGATAGATACTGGGAAAATCTGACTATCTAGCTACACCATAGAGAAGGTTTAATTCACAATCCAAAAGTCAACAAATTGACTTTGTGGCACCAAGCAAAAGCGCACATGACAGAGAACTCAAGGCAGATGAAAAAAACACACTGCAAATGAGCAATAGATACAAACTAAGTTAAACTGGCAACCTTGCTTCACCACTTGAAGCTAGTAAATGACTCTGAAACAAACCTGCTACAAAAAAACCAGGAGAATGCCCAAGACAACACGTAGAACACTACCGAGAAGTTCCACGCCAGAGAAGTCCAAACGCCAATAGAGAGAGGAACCAGTTGCCAAACACAAAAGCACAGCCTCAAGTGAACAACTACCACAAAAGTCGTCACCTAAACGCCCAAATATAAGACGAAACAACCAAAATAAACCTTTCTAGAAAATACAAAGGAACACTAACTTGACAATCTCCAATCTCATCAAGCTTATCGTTTTCTCCTTATATATATATCATACTTTTGTTTCCAATAAATAATATTTCAAATATGAAATTCAAATGCTTATGTGTGCTCATAAACACATAAGTTATTTAATTCCAATTCTTATGCATCTTCTCAATAAGTTTTCCTTCTTAATCAATTTCGCTGACTCAATGTTAACTTTGTAAATATCATCAAATTAAAATTTTAATATTAGCACTCATTAGTAATCAATCAATTATAATGTAAACAGTCATAACTTTTCCGTTTGACCTTCATTCGAAAACGTTATATATGAAAATTGATCAGAAAATCATCATGAACATAATGATACAAGTTTCGAGGTCAGATTCCAATATTTACAACAACATCCCTTTTTTATTTTATTAATTAAGTCCTTTGTAATAATTTTTTAAAAAGTGTTATTTCTCCCATCCTTTAGGGTTTTCATTCTCGAAATTCAGCAATGTTAGATCATGCAAACATTCACATATCCATTCTACACTAATAATCATTAAGTACACATTCAATTTTGCACAACCATTCATGTAACAAAGCATAGTGTATCATATTATATATGATATACAAGAACGTGAATCTCTAAAAAATTCCTTCTACATGAATGCTCCTTTTTATTCTTTTAAAAAAAATGACGAAAACATTCGAAATATACTGATAGTTCTATATGAATTCATTTTTTTTAAAAAAACTAAAAATAGTTTTTAATTCAAGATTTCTCCACTTTTGCTACGTAGTCAACCAATTTTACATCCAAGGCATTAACACACCATTACTAAAATCCAAATTTAGAAAAGTTAAATTTTCTAAATCTTAATGGAGAAAGGTATTGATGGAAAATTATGTATTTCCATCGTCTTCTTGCATATCAATTTTCCTGTAGATTGGAATCTTCTCTTGTGTCCCCATTAAAATTTCAATTTTTGCAAGCATAGTTTGCTTTAGTTAATTTTTCATCTTTAGGACTCAAAAACTTTTTCGGTTAAAAATTAATTCTTTAGGGTTTCTTAAAAACTTCTTCTTATTTATCAACCATGTTTAATCAAAAATTTAGTGCTCCGCCTATCAAAATACTCCCTTTTGAAAATTCCTTATATTTTCGGAGCTTACCAAGGTTTTTCTTCTTACATTTTTCTTAAATGACAACCCATCTTTTTTGTTTTCTTTTTCTTAATTCTAGTTTAGCATTTTATATTTTATGTGTGTTGGCCATTTCTAGTATCCTCTCTGGTCTCATTCTTTTTTATAATACGTTCAAATCTGTGTACTTCCTTTATTCATAAACCTACTATATTCTAAATTTTGTAGAGATATTCTTTAATATCCATTTTATGATTTAATACATATATCTAGATATTATCTCTAGATTTTGCTACATTAGTACTCTATATTCCACGAGGATCCATATTACTATATCCAAATGTAATCACTGTTATATCCTAGATAAACTTAATCGTTTTTCCCCGTCTTCCCTTGGTGCTAATTCATATCTACTCCACACTTAAAAGTATGGTTTGAGGTTTATTATTTTTTTAAACCATAAAGCTACTTTTTTCTTTTCAAAAACTTATTCGTTTTCACCTAGCCATTCTTTCTAAAAGCACATTTTCATGGTTTCAAAACACTTCTCAAAATATTCAAGTTATAAAACTGGAGTAGATAAGACCAACTATTCTCCCATTGATCCTTTTTCCTGTAATATTCCTCCAATCGTCAAATATTGAAAAATCTCAATCTATCATAAAGGGGGACTTCTAAAAGGTCAAGCAACTGAACGCTCTAACAAAAGAAGATGTGTACCTTACTTTGCTTAATTTTTCTTTGTTGGGATTTTACTATTGCACTTACTACAATCTATCAACTACTGGACTTTTTATTATATATTAAGGATCATGAACTTTAATGCACTTGAACTACTTTTTTTCAAAGAAAAACCATTAATGATATGTGAATCCTTTTTTTTTAGAGGATTTGTTTTTTGTGTGAAGTAACATGAAATTTTCTTTATTTCTTCATGGAAGTAAACAATACAAAATATGATATTTTCTTATATTTTGTGCATTGCTTTTGTTACGTTTACATTCTTTATTACTTTAACAAAAACAAATGTATTTATAACTTAATTGATTCATAAAAAATCATATTACGGTTTCTGTTATTTGAAAGAATTGAAGTATGTAAATCCTGTACTTTTCTAAGCCTAAATTTTGACAAAAATTGAAACTCAAATTTATCCAAACACGAAGAGTATTAAATCTAGTATCTACAAATAAATAAGCATGAGCATAATTAGAGTAAAATAAAACTAACTCAAAGTGATAACAAAATAGGATAACTAATACCAACTAAGGCAACTACTTAAAGCATATCGCCATATCGATATCGAGCATGAGAGAACGAGAACCAAAGACCAGACTGAATACCTGGTAAGACCTATCTTCCCTGAGATAAACCTGAGAGTTGTTATGAGGAGAGGGTCAGAACAAAAAGTCTTGGTGAGTAAAAAATGTATAACATTATGTATTGACCCTCCTTCTCGATCGATCTAAATCGATCGTTAAACCGACTTAAATCGAACCAAAAAGGCGGCTACGCTAACTTTGGGCGCACAACACATCACAACAAACAGCAGAAAACTTTTATAAACACCATAATAATGTTAACAGAGTTCAGAATATTAGAGTATCGAAAATAATATATAGCAGGAAATAAATTTACAATAAATGTAATACAATGCAGCGGAAACAAATAAACTAACACGGCGGAAGACTATCAATGCTTTGGACACAGCTTTAAGCTTCGATCCGGAATCCTGCTAAATGAAATAATCTGCAAAACCAAAACTACTGACTGCCCGTGTGGAAAATATTGGCACCGAGAGTTTAGGTAGAAACAATAAACTCCGAGTCAGTCATAGGACTGGTGTGAGAACTCAAAACAGTTATTAAAATTTACTTTAAAATAAGGTAAATCACGGGACCACGCCATATGTCACGGAACAGGTTCACCCCCACTAATACCAGTGCATAACAACAACTAATAATAGTCATATGGATCTACAATGCATCATACAACATGCAATTTCTCAATCTACCCATTTAGGCTTTGTAACAACCCATAATTTTTAGTATATTTAAATTTATATTTAAAATAAATAAATGGAATAATATTGGATAAAAATCAAATTTTGTTGATTATAATGATGATGATTGTTTGAATTGAGTATAAATAGATTTTTAATTTTAGTTATTTAGAACTATTGTAATTGGAATTTAATATTTTATAACAATTAAATTTGAGTTGTCTAAGTCAAAATTTGAATTCAAATTTAATTTGATAAATGGTGAAATTCTGAGTTGTGTAATAATAACTGGAATTCAAATCTAAATTCAAATAATCAAATTGGGCTAAAAATATGTGGAATTGATTTATGAAATTTATTTAAGTCAAAATTGGATTAAAATGGAATTTAATGAATATTTAAATTTAATTAAAGCAGTTAAATAAATAATTGAATATTTTATTAATTAAATTTAATGTGGAATTTAACTATTTTGGTAATTGTCTCGGAATCCGACGAAAATAGTCTCATCGGATCCGGACAAGGGAATTATGTTAAGATTTCAAGTTTCGGTATAATCAGACTTGTAATTTGATCGTACGTGAGAAAGTGTGAAAGAGAATCAATGTAACATGATAATTTGATTGTTTCTAATATTGGGCCTCCTGTATTTATATAAATAAAATTACTTTCCTTCATTCACCAGCCATTTCTCACTTCACTTATTCCTATCTGCCTAATTCTTATTCTCTAATGGCAGGAGCAATTTTTACAAACCCTTGTTTGAATTCAAAATCAAATCTCCTCCAAACATCAACATATTATACATCATATCGAAGCTCTCAACTGGTAGAACTCAAATCTACAGTTTGTTGTCGCATGCAGTACATCGTTTGGTCAGAAAATCTTGGTCAAAGTTCTGAAATTCGGAACCCTAAACTCGTTTTTGGGGGTTTTTCATTCGGAGATTAATCAGAGAAATCAGGATACGGGTTTTGGGGAGGGGATTCATAAGAGCGTTTTGGTGGTGGTTGGAGGTTATGCGGTGGAGTGGTTTTGCCGGGAATTCACGTTTGAAGCCAGAAAATCTTTTCCATTCATCTTTACCATCGGCGAAGGGGAGGGCACCGGTGACGGAGTCTTGGTGCTAGTAGATGCGGGGTTCAACGACGGTCTCGATGGTGATGGTCTCGGGCTCTCAAACGGTTGGAGTTGGGTGGGAAGGACTGTCAAAGTTGAGGCTTGTGTTGGTTTTCCGGTTCGGGTACTGTAACAGAAGATAAAGGAGCAGGAGAAGGTTTTGAGGAAGAGCTGACGTGGCAGACCGGGTTTGGGTGAGAATTATTTAATTAATTTTTTACAAATTCAAAATTCAAACGCTAAAACGTTGATAACTTTTACATGCGAACTCAGATTTGGACGTGGTTGGGTGAATTGGAATCGTAGGGAGATTGCAGATGATCTGAGACTGGTTTGGCTGCATTTGGAGATTGTGAAATTTTGGGCTTTGGCTGGATGTACGATCCACTAAGGCCCCAAAGGTGAGTGATTTTCTCACTCACGACTAACTAAATTTTTCTCATATTTATTAAGTTTAATTGTGAAATAAGTTTGGTTGCATGGTTGTGTTCGAATGGTGAATGGTTGCTTAATTTTGACATGAAAGTGTGTAGCAGGCAATGAAATCGATAATTATTTATTTAAATTCAATTAAATTTCTAGTTAGAAAATACCGACACTTGTTAACCAGTGACATGACGGATATTTACCATGGAATAAAATGGTTGTGATGGATGCCTTGGTTGATGTGATTACTAAATGAATATTGCTTGAAATGTTATTTATTTCAGTATATGGATGTTATGTGCTCATTATTGACGATGAATCCCAATTTTCCACCCTTGATGTTATGGGCATCTAATAAACCCTGGGTTTATCGATTTAAAATATATTTAAAACATATATTGAATTGATAAATATCTGTGACCCTTATTTGGATTAAAACGATATACATCCATCCCTGAAATATCGAAAAATTAATATCACTTGGCCATAGGATAACAAATTATGTATGGACATCGGTTTGTTAAATGATTTTAAATATTAAAAATTCTACTTGATGGAAAATTTTATTTAAAGGAAATGTTTTGATTTTGATAAATTTTATTTTCCTTTAAAGCATGAACCTTGAATGTTAATGAATTTGTCAAGCGAATTTTTTAAACAAATTGAGATCTATAAAATGGGATTTTTAAATATATCTTGGAGTTTCCAAATTTACGGTAAGATGTGAAATTTATAATATTTCCATGAATTGTGTTTTGGCAATGTATATTATTTGACGATACTAGGAATTATTTTGAATATGGATATGAATCCTTTAAATCGAGCGGTTTGTTTGAACGATGTTGGAAATGAGATATGGAACTAAATGAACTCCATTGAGATTTGACTATAGATTTCAAGTTATGGAAATTTGGAAGGAAGGAACAATTATGATTTTTTTTAAAAAAATATTTTATAAAATTATATGTATATATACACTTCTTGATTTTTTTAGATAAATTATATTGCTTTTCTTGAAAGTTGATTAGTAAAATTTTATAGATTATATACTATTTTATTATAAATAAATCTTTCTTATATTTTATAATTAAAACTATTTAGTAAAACTTCTATTTTATGTATATAATGATTTAAACCATCTTATTTTACTCTAATTATTTTTATAAGTAAAAAATTGTATATAAGATCTTATTTTATAAGTACCTATTTTTTATAATAATATTAAATGATTGTGACTTCTTCCTAAATGGGAATTGTTTTGATTTAACCCATGATTCAAATGGAGTTTGATATGAGTTTATGCTTTATTTCGAATATGAATCGATTGTAAACGATTAAAATTGTTCAAGGTAGATTATATTCTACTTGAATATAAATGGTATTTCCAAATGATTGAAATGAGTTGATATGGAAATTATATATTCTATTGGAATATGAATGGATATCGAACATAGATCAATTTAAAATAATCAAAATCTTTTGAGATGAAGTATATTCTAAGTGAATATAAATCGATTTTGAAATATTATATGATTATAATATAATGATATGGAAATATATTCTAGTTTAGAATATAATCGATTTTGGAATGATTGAGATATTTTGATATGAAATTATATTCTATTCTGAATATAAATTGGGTTCGAAACAAACATGATATTTTGGATACGAAAGTGAACCTTTGTGAAATGTAAAAGAACCGATTGATGTGAAAAATGTAAGCATTGGTTGTTAAAGAGACCAGAGTCGGTAAGTGGCATACTCTCTGTCAGTGTCAATACCACCTTAACAACTGTGAACATTATGACATATCCAGAATGAAATATGATGAATTGGAGGCGATTTTGGATTGATGAAGATGAACGATGATGAAATAGCCTTGACCTTCGGGTCATAATTTAAATAACTAAAACAGGAGCTATACCGTGACTAATTGAGGTAGCACCTTTGATTGGACACACTTCCCCGATACTATTTCTGTGACTACGATGATGATTTGGGCCCTTTTGATTTAGGAGTGTGTTCTGAATTGGGCAGTAGTGGCTGCTACGCGTTACCACCGGTCCGAGAGTGCAATTGGTAGAATCCTACCCTAAGAATTGCCTCGAGTGCCTTTTCATATTTATCCTTATCGAGCCCATATGATAATAGCGTATTTTTATTATATTTACTTTACTGAATAGACATTACAATAATAGCGTATTATACTATGTATGTATTAGTTTAACGAATCCTTGAGAGATGGAAAATCCCGTAACATCTCTTGAGTTACTGCACCCATGACACCGATGTTACTTCGTATTTTAATTTGACTAATATGAGAATGATTTAGTGCTGATCCGAGTGTTTGTTGTGTTTTCTTTTATGCAATACGCTCGGGTCAGCAGAAATTTGCACGAAGATTACTCTGCTTTGGAGAGCGAAGACGAAGATTTGGTATTTACCTATTATATATATATACATATTTTTCCGCTGCACTTTAATTCCGATGCATTATTGTATGTATTTTGTACCAGTGTAACTCTGATGGATGAGAAAGTATAACTTAAATATATATGTTTTTAAGTGCTTTTGAACCATTATTTGTTTATTATATGTTGTTCTTCCGCTATGAGATTCTGCTATTGCTTTCTCTTCTTTCTCCTTTTTCCCAAACACTATCTGGGTTGGTGATTGGTTTGGGTTAACATGTGTGGTTTATTGTCGATTTGAACAGTCAAAAAATCTGGGTCGTTACAGTTGGTATCGGAGCTTTGGTTAGCGATAACCTTGGCTCTGTTCGGGAATTAACTCATCTGAGATGGGTTTAGTAACGCCCTAGAATGAATTTAAGTGATATATGAGAGAGCGTACTTGCATTTTTTATATAAATTGGTCTTATATTTTGTGGACTTGTTCTGTTGAATATTTATGGATTCTGGTCGATATATGGGACTCCATTGTATCGATAGGAATTTTTAAATAATCTGACAGAACAGTTCTACATAATATGGTTTTTAACTATATTTTGAATATATCAAATATAATATTGGTTTTAAGGGTATATGCATTCCTTATTAGTAGGTAATAATAATAAGTTATTATCTATTATGGTTGATTCAATAATAAACCTAATGGGAAAATTTTAAAGGGTTTGGAAAAATTTGAGAATGAACTTTATTAAGTATGATTGGTTTCATAATATAGTTTGCGATTAAAATGGAAATGAACTTGAGGACTTGATTCTGGTGCTTTTGAAAATAGTTTTGCCAAAGTTTTGAAATAATGATGTATTATGAGAAATAGTTCTCGACGTAGTTTTCAAAAGGATTTTTAAACGAAGCGAGTGTAATCCCTTCTTGGACCATAAAATAACTTTGGTAATGAGTGCAAGCATTATCGACATTTATTTTGAAGAGTCTGAGTGAGGGAGACCACTTAGTAAATTCATAATTGGTTTTGATAATGGATTTGGATTTAATTTTTTTTATATGTTATGATTTTCTATAAAATAGTATAAGTACATATATTATTTTAAAACCTTGTTTATAAACCCGGAATCAAAGTATCTAAGTTCATATCAGCTAATAATATTGATTTATGTACTAAGGTAACTCGATTCATTGGAATTTTAGATTTAGAAACCAGGAAATAGACTTAAGTATTAAGAAGAATCGTCGCAAAACACTTAAATATGGACGATAATAAAGTTTAACAAATTCCAGAAATTGGTCGATATAAGTGTTAGAGAAAATTTAAATTAGTCGCGAAGTAAAGTTCAATCGAAATCGGCTAAATTGAATTGGAAACTTTGTCGTGTAAATAGAAATGACAAAAACTTATGACTTGAAATGATTAACAAGTAGACTAAGCTAGTTCGAGAGGAAATATAAAGGAATTTATGTAGTTGATGGAATGTGAATTGTCGATGAATTTAAAATGAAGAAACTGAATGGCGAATTAGTGTACATACGAAATAAAGACATGAAAAAAAATCTAAAATGGGAAAATTTTAAGTAAGACAATATGTTGAATGTAAATATGGGAATAAATAATGAAAATGATAGGAACATAAATACTTTTGTCAAACGGAATATAGGTTAAGTCGAGTAAATGAATTGAATTCGATAAATCTAACTTAGGAAATCGAATAATAATGTTTCGAAAACTAAGCTTAAAACTTGAGTGATAAATTATCCTAAATTCGATGCATGATTGAGATTTAGTAAATAAATTAAATGAATGGAATAAGATTTGATGTAAATGAAAATAGAAATAAGTAAGAAAATGGTTAAATGAAGGAATATAACTTCCAACACCATAGAAACGAGAAGAAAATATAAAACTTGGTATATCCGGAATAATATTATAGTCAAACGAATTCTAAATGTGGACTTGGGGATATTGGAATGTGATATAAAAATGAATTTAATCTGAGTCGGATAGATTCAATAAAATGAAATCAACTTAGAGAAATAAAACAAGTTGATTTAGAGTTATATAGGTAGTTGGGTTGAGTAAGTGAAACTCGATCCATACTAAAGATTTACGGGTAAGTAGGTAAATAAAAAAATGGTAAGCGAGATAAAATGGAATGATTTATATAAAACCATAACTAACCTTAATCCATGGTATAGATTTGAAGTTAACTAAATCGAATGAGGAAATAAAATAAATTGGGAATTGCAAATATTAAATAAGGTATGGGAAAGATAAACCGAAGTCTAATTTATTAAATTAGAATATCAAAAGAATTTGGGACTAGGTCGATTTAATTAAGACGAATGAATTAGTATGAATGGAATGGAACTCGAGAAATTTCAAATCTGGTTGGTTTAAAAGCAAATATAAATGAACGGGAATAAACTATAGATAAACTTAAATAATTAGAATGAAATTGGAAAATCGACCAAGGTTAACGAATTAATGATTTAATATAATCAAGTTAGGTCGGAAAATAAAATGGATTCAAGTTTTAATTAAAATTAATGCTTGGAATGAAATGGAGAAAACGGATAGAAAATATATCGGAATAAAGTTAGCAGACGAACGTGAATTTGTTTCTCGAGTAAGGAAGTGATAACAAATTTGAAAGTGTTAAAGATTTACAAAATTTTGGAATCCAAAAGTTTGAAACTTCAAATAAAATAAATCGACGTTTTTGCGAAAATCTGAAATATTTGATAATCTGAGGTAAAATGACCATAACTTTTGATGGGCTGATCGAAATTAGACGATTCCAGACTTTTTAGAAACCTTAGAAACTGAGCTAAAACTTTTGAGAGCCATGTCGAGATTCCCATGTTTACTGAGCTGAAATGCAAGTTTTAGTCGTAGTACTATGTACAGGAAATTTAAAACTAAAGCGCATGTAGAAGTTATTTTGACCATAACTTCCTAACGGAGCATCGGATTTTGATGTGTGAGTACAATTCGGAAAGCACAAAATGTAATCTAAAACTTTTCTTTCATATTCTGGTAAAATTTTGATGTTTAAGGGGTTGAAACTGACTTGAACAATTCAGGCCTGCATTTTTATTGGCATGGGCTGAAGCATTCACTTTTACTAAAACAGTCATAAGTTTTGAACGAATTATCCGAATTCGACAAATCCAGACATTTTGGAAAGCCTAAAACAAAATTGCCAAGTGTCAAGTGGTCAAATTCCATCATTTGAATGGTGATATACCCCGATTTGTTCGCTGGCCTATTGCTAGCCTTTTAGTTTTTTGTTGAAATGCTTAAAATAAGTTGTGCAAGTTGTGTGCAATTGTTATTTATTGTATATATGTTTGATTCTTATGCATATTTGAGTGTTTTAGTAGGTGCAAGGAATGGTGTTACGCTTTGCGGCTCGCTTGCGCTAAATATTAAAGGGCTAAGCTAAATAAATTCAAATAATGCTGAAAAGGTACGTATGAGGGTTATATGGTTTTGTAGTTATATGGATATTTTGTTCCTCATTTTTGGGATGCCTCATCTTGGGATGGGATGAATATGTGAGTTTTATACGTATGTGATTTTTCTAGACCTCTCAGTACAAAGAAGAATGAAACATCCCACCTCCGTTAAGGTCACTCACAAAGGGAATGCCTTAACTTTGGTGGAGGTTTATAAGTAAAAGCCATAGATAAACACAAGACAGATATAAATACACATATTTTAAACAGCGGAAACCAAACAAACTTTTATTTCATCAATACGTGTTCAAAAAAAACATTTCCATATTTGTCTCATAATACTTCCATCATTACAACCTCATTACTGTCTTGATTATTAAAGAAGCATAAAACACAAATAAAAGCAACAAAAATCCCCATAGTGATATCCAAAGCCATGATCCGAGCAAAAGAGTTCCAAACCATATGTCTACGGTCTTAGAGCTTGCAAAGGGTCTGACTGAGCTGAGTTGTTTCCTCCCTGTAGACCTGGGGTGGGGGGGGGGACGAAAGAAAAGAAGACAAAAAGAAAATAGAGTCAGACATAAATCCTGAGTAAATCTAGTAACTCTTCAGTATGTGAACAAGAAAAAGGGCATGATAGGTATAAACTGAAAACAGGAAAGTGTCACAAGCTAAGGAAGTGTCGTTTAGAATCGAATGTGCTATCGCACTTACACTATATCTTTGCACCTACTTGATCTTATTTTAACTGGCACCCCATGCTGAGGGTGAAGTGATCCCCATTTTCTAAAGATCGGCTTCTACTTGCGTAAACACGTGTCAAACGGCCCCCAAGAATTGTAGATACATATGCTGGTCCCACCATGGATTGTATCAAGACCCATGGTGGCGGCCCCGACACAAATTCTAGAAGGCATAAGTTACACTACTGGTGCCCCCAGTGCCTTGTTTGTCTGCTCCGGAGTGTGTGCACGCCCGCACCCCGTTAGAACCTACACTGTTGCACCCACCGCCGTCGCTTTGACCGCTTACAATCAGCCTAGTAATCGTGCCCCACCCTGCCGAGTTTCAGGGTACCATGATACCTAACTTGGGTTACTGCTGAAACGGGTCGCTCGTTACTAGGGTTTTTCTAGTCAAACATGTTAAATGGTTAAGTGTCTTTATTTACCTGACCCCACCCATCAATTCTTGTTAACATGTTGAATTTGGTTAAGTGTTATAGTTGACTTAACCCTACCATCTGTCCTTAGCCTCTAAGAGCACCTGACCACTCACATTAGACAGGTATTGCTACGGTTACTGGATGTGCCGGTCGGTTCCGGGCAGGTTTACACCATAGCTCAGTCTAACCTCGGGTCCTTATTGGGCTCAATGCTTAACCACCCACATTGGATAGGTATTGTTGTGACTACTGGACAACCGGGCGGTTCCGGGCAGGTTTACATCACAACTCAATCCAACCTCGGGTTAAGCATATCGTGTTTTCTAAATTTACATATTTTATTACTTCTCAATTATATATGTAAATTTCATGTTCTTTATTCTTGGGTATAACAATTCATACCGCAAGAATGTCATTGCCGTTGGCATGTGCCAACCATGCAAACTTATATTTTTAATGTTTTACACCCAATGTTAATTCCCCCATTTGTACGTTCGCAACATTATAACAAGTGCTGGGCTTGACACAATTCAACCCAGCTTTACAACGTGAGAAAAAAAAGGGAAACCAAGAACATGTAATATTTCACATAAAGGTGTGTGGCGCATGAACTTGCAATTTAGCGATTCAACATAAATTATGGGTCATGTGAACTTGCATTCAAATCAAAGTATAACTAAGTAGGTGACATATGAAATGGCATAGTTTAGGCTTATACAAACTTGTGTTTAAACATGTTTAACTTGGCATAATGTCAACCACAAAACTAGCATGTTGTATATTCACCAAAATTTCCAACTTTAACATCTAATCATGTAGCCTATTTCAACATGAACTTGCATAGTTTATGAAACCCAAACGATACTTAACATAGATCCAATTATACTTGCAAATAAACATAAGAATGTGTTCATAGGTTTTGGGTCATGTAGGCATAAAAGGTCTCAAATCTATAACATGTTTACATAAATTCTAACTTAGACTAAGGGAATGTATATAGTCCATGCCATCGACATAAACATAAAGGGATCAATTTCTAGTTTTTGCCACAACTTGCTATTGCTATTACTTTCATATACAAATGTCCAATAGGCTTGCATCAATCAATTTATGCCACGAATATCAATACACAAGTCATGACAGAATTATTACAATACACAGAATTCATACAAATAACACAATTCTATTTTCATTTACATCGAATCACGTCACAGTTTTTATTCATATTCTGAAAGGTCACTATACTTACAACGAATGCAGAATCTTGAATTTTGGATTCTGAATTTTGAAATTGAGATGCGCTCCTTTGGGTAGATTAACGTTGCATTGATTAATTTGATTAAACTTTTATCTACTTCTTAATTTGATTCGTCTCTAAGCTTCTCTCTCTTGACGGCTATGCTCAATTCCTTCCTGGTAGCATGATGACTCCCATCTTATTTTTTTTGTGTGAATTTTTAGTTGAGACTTAGGGTGTATTTATAGATTTTTAAATTGTTTTGAGCCATCAGATGAAGACAGGAGGAATCTAGACCATACAAAGTTCAAAGAGCCAATCAAGAGGTGACATGTCGGCCCTAGTGACACACCGAGCCACAGAAATTCGAGCCAGAGCCAGACCCAGCCAGCCAGGTCGACCAGGTAGGTCGACTGGCAGGTCAACGCCCAGGTCGACACTATGGTCGACCTGGGGAGGCCAGGTCGACACCATGGTCGACCCTATGGTCGACCTGGTCTCTGGGCGGAAATTTTCCCACCCAGCCCAGTTTAAACCTGTTTTTTGAATTTTGAATTTGAAACTGAGTTGTTTGAATTTTAAGTTTTATTCCGAAACTTCCGAAGGTCATAACTCCTTCATACGGAGTCCGATTCGCGCAAACTCAGACTCTATCTCAAGCAGAATTCCGAGATGAACGCAATGGCGTAACTCATTTCCCTTAATTCTTTCATTTAGAATTAATTACACTTTAAATTGTGAAGCTTAATGTTATAGAATTCACAGGGTGTTACATTCTCCCCCCTTAAAAGGATTTCGTCCCCGAAATCTTCAAGTTTGGAAGAATGTATATCCTACCATCCAACAGTCCACCTACTCAACCAACAGACACAGGCATCCATTGTCCTTAAAAGACTTCTAATTCTTCGTGATCATATGCATAGTGTGTGTTCATGTCCTTATCTAATGCAGAAATTAGGCGGTCTACTGATTCAGTTGACCTCCTTAATGCGAATCATGTAAGTGTCATGAATCCATTATGTATGCAATTTTTTCCTACTCATAATTCTATATGAGTGCACAACTATTCATACAAATGCGACGACCATATGGCAGCATTTCAAGTTTCAACCATATACAAATGAGAATACATATATGCATATGCAATATGAAGTGACTGAGCCAATCTATAACCTAGGGGGTGTGTGTATATGCATCCACGAGCAACTACTAGCAATCACTAGCAACCATTTGTAGCCATCATCCATAACATGTTTTCAAATACATGTTTGCATCCATTTGTTTTCTACTTAAGGAGTTAGGAAAAGGACCGAGGAGTTATACCTAAAAAGATAGATAAAGCATAACTTAAGGAAAAAGAGAGATCGAAGATGTACCCTCAAAAAGAAGAGGGTAGGCAGTGCGTATTCTGACCTCAGTTTCCCAAGTCGCGTCTTCCTCGGCGTCGCTCCACTGAACTTTAACGAGTTTGACTTCGCGGTTGCGTAGCTTTTTCACTTTAGTTCCTAAGATGCGGGTTGGAACTCTCCTTACAGTTGCTTCACGTTCCACTTCGCCTTTTTCTAGAATGCTAGGTTCCACCACTTCCGTAGACTCATGCAAACACTTCCGGAGGTGAGAAACATGAAAGACGTTGTGAACTCTGGCCAGTCTCTCGGGTAGCTCTAATCTATAGGCCATCTTCCCAACCTTCTCGATGATAGGAAACGGTCCTACAAATCTTGGTGCTAGCTTTCCCCTGGATCCAAAGCGAACGACGTTCCTTAAAGGAGATACCTTAAGGAAAACCCTGTCTCCCACCTCAAACTCAAGGTCGGTCCTTCTTTTATCGGCGTAGGATTTTTGTCTGTCTTGGGTTGTCTTCATCCTTTTCCGTATCAAGTCCACTTTCTCTGAAGTCTCTCGAATCATGTCTGGCCCAAGTATAAGCTTATCTGTAGACTCCCACCAACAAGTTGGTGTTTTGCACAGTCTTCCATACAAGGCTTCGAAGGGCGCCATACCGGTGGTAGCTTGGTAGTTGTTGTTGTAGGCAAATTCCACTAAAGGAAGGTGATCCTCCCAAGTCCCTCCAAAGTCAAGAACGCAAAGTCTCAAAAGATCCTCTAAAACTCTATTCACCCTTTCCGTCTGGCCATCGGTTTGGGGGTGATAGGCCGTGCTCAAACATAACTGTGTGCCTACAGCTTCTTGCAGACTCCGCCAAAACTCGCTTGTGAAGATAGGGTCTCGGTCACTAACAATGCTGGAGGGTATCCCATGGAGTCGAACTATTTCCTTGAGATAAAGAGATGCTAGAGATGAGGCAGTCCTTCTACTCTTGATAGGTATGAAGTGGGCGCTCTTAATAAGCCTATCCACTATTACCCAAATGCTAGTATTACCTCTTCTCGACCTAGGTAGTCCATCAATGAAGTCCATTGAAATGCTATCCCACTTCCATTGTGGGACCTCTAAAGGATGAAGTAGTCCTCCAGGTTTCTTCTGTTCCGCCTTGACCCGTTGGCAGGTCATGCACTTAGAAACAAAATCTGCCATGTCTTGCTTCATGCCGCTCTAAAAGAAAGTCCTTTTTATATCCTTGTACATCTTATCACCGCCAGGGTGTATAGTCATCTTGGAATGATGCGCTTCCTCGAGAACCTTCTTTGTCAACTCCCTTGCTTGTGGGACGCATAATCTTCCATCTTGCCTCAGCTAACCCTTATTATCGATGGCGTATCTACTTAGGTGACTAGAAGTCTCACCCCTAATAAGTTTATCAATCACATCTACAAGCCGAGGGTTTTCACGTTGTGCAGCCCCTATTGAGTCTAAGAGAGTAGGGCATACTTCGAGAGATGCTAGCAAACCCGGTACAAAATCCGAGGAGGGCCTAAAGTTAAAACTGGCTATATACTCCAAGCTTTTCCTTTCCACAAAGAGCGGGCTTAAGGTCAGTTTCTTTCGACGCGGCTGCTACTACATTGCCTTTGCCGGAAGTATAGGAAATTTCAAAGTCATATGAGGCAAGAAACTCCATCCATCTTTGATGCCTCAAGTTAAGATCCTTCTGCGAGAAGAGATATTTCAACGATTTATGGTCAGTGTATAATTCGAACTTCTCACCTAGGAGATAATGGCGCCAAGACTTAAGCGCAAAGACGATGGCGGCTAACTCAAAATCGTGGGTTGGGTAGTTCTTTTCATGAACTTTCAATTGTCTTCCTCCATAAGCTACTACCCTTCCTTCTTGCATTAGAACAACGCCTAGTCCTGTTCCATATGCATCCGTGTATACTGTGAACATTTTGCTTCCATCTGTCAAAGTCAGAACTGGGGCTGTTGTGAGAGCCCTTTTTAACCGTTGGAAAGCAAACTCGCAGTCCAAATCCCAGGTGAACTCCAGATTCTTCTTTGTTAGCCTTGTGAGTGGGGCTGAGATTTTCGCGAAATCCCTAATAAACTTTTGGTAAAAACCGGCTAGCCCACGAAAGCTTCGAACTTCGGTTGCATTTCTTGGTGTCTTCCAATCTTGCACTGCCACCACTTTCGCGGGGTCCACAGCCAACCCCTCTTTGGACACTATATGCCCCAGAAATCTTACCTTCTTTCTCCAAAAGTGGCACTTGGAGAATTTGGCTTTTAGCTGATGTGTACAGAGAGTTTCCATGATTTCTTTTAGATGCTGAGCATGCTCTTCCTCATTCTTTGAGAAGATTAAGATATCATCTATGAAGACAACCACAAATTTGTTGAGGAATTCTCTGAACACCCTGCTCATTAGGTCTACGAAATAAGCGGGTGCGTTTGTCAAGCCGAAAGGCATGACAAGCCACTCGAAGAAACCGTCTGGGGTTCTGAAAGCCGTCTTATCAATGTTGTCTTCAGCTACTCTCAACCGATGGAACCCAGTTGCCAGATCAAGTTGGGAGAAGACCGACGCTCCTACAAGCTGATCAAACAAATCGTCGATTCGGGGAAGAGGGTGCCTATTTTTCTTAGTCAATTTGTTTAACTCCCTATAGGCGACGCAAAGGCGAAGCGAACCGTCCGCTTTGGTTGCGAACACCACTGGAGCACCCCATTCCGAAATGCTTCGTCTAATGAACCCCTTTTCGAGAAGTTCTTTAACCTGCTTACTGAGCTCCTTTCTCTCCTTTGGAGCCAAGTGTCTGACAGGTAAAGCTACAGGCTTTGCATTATCCACAAGATATATGCGGAAGTCTATTTTCTGCCTCGGAGGTAAGCCTTTCACCTCCTCAAAGACATCCGGATATTCCCGGACTACTCTAACTGATTGCAAATTCTCATCACAAGCATCAAGCGGCTCTAGATAACTAAGCATAACAGCATTCAAGGGATTACAATAAATTTCTAGAGTGTTACCAAGCCGAGTCAAGAGTCTACCTACTCTTTTCTCACAATCAAGAATGGCACCAATACTGGATAACCAGTCCATGCCTAAGATCAAACCATATCCCGAGAAGCCCAAAACAAAGGCATTACAACTAAACTCAACGATGAGAATAGAGATTTTCAAACCCAAACAAACCTTTGACAAGTAAGCGGAGCCCCCAATTGGATTTGAAACTACTAAGGGATCCTCTACCATACTAGTGTCTAGATGCAGAGATTCTACTAAGGCAGATGAAACAAAAGAGTGTGATGCGCCAGAGTCAAAAAGTGTGCGAACTGGATGATCATAAAGATAGACTACACTTTCTACAGAAATATTACTACCTCGTTCCTGCTAAGGTGCCACTAGCGCATGAACCTGACCCCTTGAAGTGGATCCGGCTTTCTGTCCCTGCCCTTTCTCCTTTGGGCAGTCCTTAGTTTGGTGCCCAGTTTCTCCCCAATGGAAGCAACCACCCATCTTTGCCTTCCTTTTCGACATTCTTTTGATATATGTCCCACAATGCCACAGAAATTGCACCTTCTCCTCTCATGGGGCTTATTGTTCTTCCCTCCTTTCTTGAAGTCTGTTTTCTTTGCTTGTAGACCCTCTTTCTTCTCTTCCACCTTGGTCTCTTTCTTGTCGTTGTCTTCCTCGTGTAGCAACGCCATGTCCACCAAGCTTTCATAAGTCTCTCCCGTGGATACATGGGTCATAGCAAGGCTGTGTAGAGGCTCATTCAAACCCTTGACGAAGCGAAGTGCATTCTTGTGTTGGGTGTTTACTAAGTTTAGCCCAAATCTGGCCAGCTGATTAAACTGATTAACATACTCCCTGATTGTTATACTTCCCTGTTTCAGAGTTAGAAACTTCTCCATTTGCAGGCTTCTTTCAGCTTAGGAGAGGAATTTCATCTCAAACCTTGTCCTGAAGTCTTCCCTTGTTTCCACCGCCTTCTGAGCATTGATAATTTCCCACCAATAGGAAGCTTCATCTTTAAGCAACTATACTGCTAGCTGTATCTTTTGCCTGTCATCAACTCCGTAGATGACAAACAGATCCTCAGTCTCCTTTAGCCAGTTTCTTGCCCCTACAAAGGAATCTGTCCCATAAAAGTCTTTTCCACCCATAGCCTTGAAGTTTCTACATGTTTTTGCGAAGGCATTTCCATGAGGAGGTGGAGGAGGAGGAGGAACCGCGACCACTGGAGGAGGGATGTCTGCTGGGCCCGCGCCATTGGCCCTTGCTTCTAAGTACCTCCTAAACCAGCCGGGTATCGGCACTCCTTCCGGGAGGTTAAGGTCTCCAGACATGCTGAAACAGGAAGGAAAAATTCAAAACGAAGGATAGAGAGAGATAAATAGGGCACGTGGCTTTGGGGGATTTTGTCTTCTTATAAATATAACACTTTTTCTTGAAAAATGTTTCTTTAAATTTTCTTTTGAAAACAATTTCAAATTTTTTTATCTTATCTGGTAAACCTATGCTCTGATACCAAGTGAAACACCCCACCTTCGTTAAGGTCACTCACAAAGGGAATGCCTTAACTTTGGTGGAGGTTTATAAGTAAAAGCCACAGATAAATACAAGACAGATATAAATACACATATTTTAAACAGAGGAAACCAAACAGACTTTTATTTCATCAATACGTGTTCAAACAAAACATTTCCATATTTGTCTCAAAATACTTCCATCATTACAACCTCATTACTGTCTTGATTATTAAAGAAGCTTAAAACATAAATAAAAGCAACAAAAATCCCCATAGTGATATCAAAAGCCATGATCCAAGCAAAAGAGTTCCAAACCATACGTCTACGGTCTTGGAGCTTGCAAAGGGTCTGACTGAGCCGAGTTGTTTCCTCCCTGTGGACCTGGGGGGGGGGGGGGGCGAAAGAAAAGAAGACGAAAAGAAAATAGAGTCAGACATAAAGCCTGAGTAAATCTAGTAACTCTTCAGTATGTGAACAAGAAAAAGGGTATGATAGGTATAAACTGAAAACAGGAAAGTGTCACAAGCTAAGGAAGTGTCGTTTAGAATCGAATGTGCTATCGCACCCACACTATATCTCTGTACCTACTTGAGCTTATTTTAACTGGCACCCCATGCTGAGGGTGGAGTGATCCCCATTTTCTAAAGATCGGCTCCTACTCGCGTAAACACGTGTCATACGACCCCCAAGAATTGTAGATACCTATGCTGGTCCCACCATGGGGTGTATCAAGTCCCATGGTGGCGGCCCCGACACAAATTCTAGAAGGCATAGGTTATACTACTGGTGCCCCTAGTGCCCTGTTTGTCTGCTCCGGAGTCTGTGCACGCCCGCACCCCGTTAGAAACTACACTGTTGCACCCACTGTCATCGCTTTGACTGCATACAATCAGCCCAGTAATCGTGCCCCACCCTGCCTAGTTTCAGGGTACCATGATACCTAACTTGGGTTACTGCTGAAACGGGTCCCTCGTTACTAGGGTTTTTCTAGTCAAACATGTTTAGTGGTTAAGTGTCTGTATTTACCTAACCCCACCCATCAATTCTTGTTAACATGTTGAATTTGGTTAAGTGTTATAGCTGACTTAACCCTACCATCTGTCCTTAGCCTCTTAGAGCACCTGACCACTCACATTAGACAGGTATTGCTACGGTTACTGGATGTGCCGGTCGGTTCCGAGCAGGTTTACACCGTAGCTCAGTCTAACCTTGGGTCCTTATTGGGCTCAATGCTTAACCACCCACATTGGATAGGTATTGTTGTGACTACTGGACAACCGGGCGGGTCCGGGCAGGTTTACATCACAACTCAATCCAACCTCGGGTTAAGCATATCGTGTTTTCTAAATTTACGTATTTTATTACTTCTCAATTATATATGTAAATTTCATGTTCTTTATTCTTGGGTATAACAATTCATACCGCTAGAATGTCATTGCCGTTGGCATGTGCCAACCATGCCAACTCATATTTTTAATGTTTTACACCCAACGTTATTACCCCTGTTTGTACATTCGCAACATTATAACAAGTGTTGGGCTTGACACAATTCAGCCCAGCTTTATAACGTGAGAGAAAAAGGGGAAACCAAGAACATGTAATATTTCACATAAAGGTGTGTGGCGCATGAACTTGCAATTTAGCGATTCAACATAAATTATGGGTCATGTGAACTTGCATTCAAATCAAAGTATAACTAAGTAGGTGACATATGAAATGGCATAGTTTAGGCTTATACAAACTTGTGTTTAAACATGTTTAACTTGGCATTATGTCAACCACAAAACTACATGTCGCATATTCACCAAAATGTCCAGTTTTAACATCTAATCATATAGCCTATTTCAACATGAACTTGCATAGTTTATGAAACCCAAACGATACTTAACATAGATCCAATTATACTTGCAAATAAACATAAGAATGTGTTCATAGGTTTTGGGTCATGTAGGCATAAAAGGTCTCAAATCTATAACATGTTTACATAAATTCTAACTTAGACTAAGGGAATGTATATAGTCCATGCCATCGACATAAACATAAAGGGATCAATTTCTAGTTTTTGCCACAACTTGCTATTGCTATTACTTTCATATACAAATGTCCAATAGGCTTGCATCAATTAATTTATTCCACAAATATCAATACACAAGTCATGACAGAATTATTACAATACACAGAACTCATACAATAACACAATTCTATTTTCATTTACATCGAATCACGTCACAGTTTTTATTCATATTCTGAAAGGTCACTATACTTATAATGAATGCATAATCTTGAATTCTGGATTCTGAATTTTGAAATTGAGATGCGCTCCTTGGGTAGATTAACGTTGCGTTGATTGATTTTATTAAACTTTTATCTACTTCTTAATTTGATTCGTCTCTAAGCTTCTCTCTCTTGACGGCTATGCTCAATTCCTTCCTGGCAGCATGACGACTCCCATCTTATTTTTTTGTGTGAGTTTTTAGTTGAGACTTAGGGTGTATTTATAGATTTTTAAATTGTATTGAGCCGTCAGATGAAGACAGGAGGAATCTAGACCATACAAAGTTCAAAGAGCCAATCAAGAGGTGACATGTCAGCCCTAGTGACACACCGAGCCATAGAAATTCGAGCCAGAGCTAGACCCAGCCAGCCAGGTCGACCAGGTAGGTCGACTGGCAGGTCGACACCCAGGTCGACACTATGGTCGACCTGGGGAGGCCAGGTCGACACCATGGTCGACCCTATGGTCGATCTGGTCTTTGGACGGGAATTTTCTCGCCCAGCCCAGTTTAAACCTGTTTTACGAATTTCGAATTTGAACCTGAGCTGTTTGAATTTTAAATTTTATTCTGAAACTTCCGAAGGTCATAACTCCTTCATTCGGAGTCCGATTCGCGCAAACTCGGACTCTATCTCAAGCAGAATTCCGAGACGAACGCAACGGCGTAACCCATTTCCCTTAATTCTTTCATTTTGAATTAATTACACTTTAATTTGTGAAGCTTAATGTTATAGAATTCACGGGGTGTTACAAAGAAGCTGCCGAAATTTTCCACGATTTCCGGGAGTTAGAAAATTTTTATGAAATTTTACAACTACATAACTTATTCTGTCAATGCTATTTTATAAGTATGCATTTGAATGTATGAATGTGCTCAATACCTTATGTCGTTCTCTTTTCGAGGAAGAAAAGATTTTTAAGTGGGGGAGAATGTAACAACCCATAATTTGCAGTATATATATTTAAATTTAGTTTTTAAGTAAATAAATGGAATAATATTGGATAAAAATCAAATTTTGTTGATTATAATGATGATGATTATTTGAATTGAGTATACATAGATTTTTAAATTTAGTTTTTTTATAAATTTTGTAATTGGAATTTAATATTTTATAACAATTAAATTTGAGTTGTCTAAGTCAAAATTTGAATTCAAATTTAATTTGGTAAATGGTAAAATTCTGAGTTGTGTAATAATAACTGGAATTCAAATCTAAATTCAAATAATCAAATTGGGACTTAAAATATGTGGAATTGATTTATGAAATTTATTTAAGTCAAAATTGGATTAAAATGGAATTTAATGAATATTTAAATTTAATTAAAGCAGTTAAATGAATAATTGAATATTTTATTAATCAAATTTACTGTGGAATTTAACTATTTTGGTAATTGTCTCGGAATTCGACGAAATTAGTCTCATCGGATCCGAAATAGGGAATTATTGTAAGATTTCAAGTTTCGGTGCAATCAGACTTGTATTTGATTGTACGTGAGATAGTGTGAAAGAGAATCAATGTAACATGATAATTTGGTTGTTTCTAATATTGGGCCTCCTATATTTATATAAATAAAATTCCTTTCCTTCATTCACCGGCTATTTCTCACTTCACGTATTCTTATCTGCCTAATTCTTGTTCTCTAATGGAAGAAGCAATTTTTACAAACCCTAGTTTAAATTCAAAGTCAAATCTCCTCCAAACATCAACATATTATATATCATATCAAAGCTCTCAACTGGTAGAACTCGGATCTACAGTTTGTTGTCGCATGCAGTACATCGTTTGGTTAGAAAATCTTTGTCAAAGTTCTGAAATTCGGAATCCTAAACTCGTTTTTGGGGGTTTTTGATTCGGAGATTAATAAGAGAAATCAGTATATGGGTTTTGGAGAGGGGATTCATACGAGCGTTTTGGTGGTGGTCGGAGGTTATACTGTGGAGTGGTTTGCCGGGAATTCGCGTTTGAAGCTAGAAAATCTTTTCCGTTCATCTTTATCATCGGCTAAGGGGAGGCCACCGGAGGCAGAGTCCTGGTGCTGGTAGATGCGGGGTTCAACGACGGTCTCGATGGTGATGGTCTTGGACTCTCAAACGGTCGGAGTTGGGTGGAAAGGACGATCAAAGTTGCGGCTTGTGCTGGGTTTTCCGGTTCAGGTACTGTAGCAGAAGATAAAGGAGCGAGAGAAGGTTTTGGGGAAGAGTTGACGTGGCAAACCGGGTTTGGGTGAGAATTATTTAATTAATTCTTATAAATTCAAAATTCGAACGCTAAAACTTTGATAACTTTTACATGCGAACTCGGATTGGAACGTGGTTGGATGCATTGGAATCATGGCGAGATTGCGGACGATTTGAGACTGGTTTCGCTGCATTTGGAGACTATAAAATTTTGGGTTTTGGTTGGACGTCTGATCCACTGAGGACCCAAAGGTGATTGTTTTTCTCACTCACGACTAACTAAAATTTTCTTGTATTTATTAAATTAAATTGTGAAATAAGTTTGGTTGCATGGTCGTGTTTGATTGGTGAATGGTTGCTTAAATTTGACATGCAAGTATGTAACAGGCAATGAAATCGACAATTAGTTATTTAAATTCAATTAAATTTCTAGTTAGAAAATACCGACACTTGTTAACTAGAGACATGACTATTATTTACCATGGAATAAAATGGTTGTGATGGATGCCTTGGTTAATGTGATTACTGAATGAATATTGCTTGAAATGTTATTTATTTCAGTATATGGATGTTGTTTGCTCATTATTGGCAATGAATCCCAATTTTTCACCCTTGATGTTACGGGCATCTAATAAACCCGGAGTTTATCGATTTAAAATATATTAAGAACACAGATTGAATTGATAAATATCTGTGACCCTGATTTGGATTGAAATGATATACATCCATCCCCGAAATATCGAAAAATTAAAATCACTTGGCTATAGGATAGCAAATTATATATGGACATCGGTTGGTTAAATGATTTTAAATATTCGAAATTCTATTTGATGGAAAATTTATTTAAAGGAAATGTTTTGATTTTGAATTTTTTTTATTTTCCTTTAAAGCATGAACCTTGAATGTTAATGAATTTGTCAAGGGAATTTTCCAAACAAATTGAGATCTGTAAAATGGGATTTTAAATATATCATGGAGTTTCCAAATTTATGGTAAGATGTAAAGTTTATAATATTTCCATGAATTGTGTTTTGGAAATGTAAGTTATTTGAGGATACTAGGAATTATTTCGAATTTGATTTGAATGTGGATTTGAATCCTTTAAATCGAGCGGTTTGTTTGAACGATGTTGGAAATGAGATATGGAACTAAATGAACTCCGTTGCGATTTGTCTATAGATTTCAAGTTATGGAAATTTGGAAGGAAGGAACAATTATGATTTTAAAAAAAAATTATTTTATAAAAGTATATATATATACACTTTTTTTCTAGATAAATTATATTCCTTTTCTTGAAAGTTAATTAGTAAAATTTTATAGATTATATACTATTTTATTATAAATAAATCTTTCTTATATTTTATAATTAAAACTATTTAGTAAAACTTCTATTTTATGTATATAATTATTTAAACCATCTTATTTTACTCTAATTATTTTTAAAAGTAGAAAATTGTATATAAGATCTTATTTTATAAGTACCTATTTTTATAATAATATTAAATGATTGTGACTTCTTCCTAAATGGGAATTGTTTTTATTTAACCCATAATTCAAATGGAGTTTGATGTGGAGTTATGCTTTATTTCGAATATGAATTGATCGAAAACGATTAAAATAGTTCAAGGTAAATTATATTCTACTTGAATATAAATGGGATTTCCAAATGATTGAAATGAGTTGATATGGAATTTATATATTCTATTTGAATATGAATGAATTTCGAACATAAATCGATTTAAAATAATCAAAATCTTTTGAGATGTAGTATATTCTAAGTGAATATAAATCGATTTTGAAATATTATATAATTATAATATAATGATATGGAAATATATTCTAGTTTAGAATATAATCGGTTTTGGAATGATTGAAATATTTTGATATGAAATTATATTCTATTCTGAATATAAATTGGGTTCGAAACAAACATGATATTTTGGATATGAAAGCGAACCTTTGTGAAATGTAAAAGAACCGACCAATGTGAAAAATGTAAGCGTTGGTTGTTAAAGAGAACAGAGTTGGTAAGTGACATACCCTCTGTCAGTGTCGATACCACTTTAACAACTGTGAACTTTATGACGTACCCAGAATGAAATATGATGATTGGAGGCGATTTTTGGATTGATGAAGATGAACGATGACGAAATAGCCTTGACCTTCGGGTTATAATTGAAATGACTAAAATAGGAAATATACTTTGACTAATTGAGGTAGCACCTTTGATCAGCACTTCCCTGATACTATTTCTATGACTATGATGATGATTTGGGCCCTTTTGATTTGGGAGTGTGTTCAGAGGTGGGCGGTGGTGGCTGCTATGCATTACCACCGGTCCGGGAGTGCAATTGGTAGAATGCTACCCTGGGCATTGCCTCGAGTGCCTTGTCATATTTATCCTTATCGAGCCCATGCATTTTGATTTGTATCATACCAATGGAGCGCCCTTTGATTCCATCGGTTATGGTGGGTTTACGGTACTGTATAGACTACAGTATTATAAACGGTGTAAGGGTAAAAATGTAATCCCGCTTACGCTATTTTCATTTTGCTTACTTTACTGAATAGACATTACAACAATAGCTTATTATACTATGTATGTATTAGTTTAACGGATCCTTGAGAGATGGAAAATCCCGTAACATCTCTTGAGTTACTGCACCCATGACATCTGTGTTACTTCGTATTTTAATTTAACTAATTTGAGATTGATTTAGTGTTGATCCGAGTGTTTGTTGTGTTTTCTATAATGCAATACGCTCGGGTCAGCAGAAGTTTGCGGTTAACGAAGATCACTCTGCCTTGGAGAGCGAAGACGAAGATTTGGTATTTACCTATTATATGTACATATTTTTCCACTACACTTTAATTCCGATGCATTACTGTTTGTATTTTGTACAAGTGTAACTTTGATAACTGAGAAAGTATAACTCGAATGTATATGTTTTTAAATGCTTTTGAACCATTATTTGTTAATTATATGTTGTCCTTCTGCTGTGAGATTCTGCAATTGTTTTTGCTTCTTTCTCCTTTTTCCCAATAACTATCTGGGTTGGTGATTGGTTTGGGTCGACATGCGTGGTTTATTGTCGATTTGAACGGTTAAAAAATCTGGGTCGTTACGGGCTTAATCCCAAATTTAAATTTTTCGAAATCCGATTTACTTTACATAAATTATTTATTTGGACTTTATTTCCCGATTTCTTATTTCAAATCATTTTGAAATACATATCAAGCTTTTATATCAAAGTAGATTTCACTTTGGGATCTCAAACCAAATTCTTTGGAAATATGAATTCCAAAACATCACAATGCATACAAAAAGATATGCAAGCAAATTTCGGGAGGTATTCAGCCCTCAGACAAGGTTGTACGCGCCTCATCAACTCGATATATATGCGCACATCCCATGATGGAGCAGGCTACACTAACGATGCACCTCCCACGCCCTCGAGGAAAATACACCGACCTCACACGTTTAGTCATCCAGGGTCACCCGAATCTTTAGTCATATACCAAATCATTTCATATCCCATAGTAGGGAAATCATTTCACAACATAATAATCACAAGTACTTTCAAACCATAGTACTTTACATTAGCAATTCACACATATGATCGGTCACTATTCATCACATAACCTTTGAGCTCGTACGCCTCAAAGAAGGGTGTTAAGCAAGAGAATAAATTCTCCGCTACCAAACAGATACATCATTAACAACAACTAATCGGTTATGTGATGAACCACAATGTCAAACCATAATACATTTCTAAATCATTTTAGAAACATTGGGTTTAGCCCTCGAAATCCTTTCTGTTTTACAAAACATCTTTATAAAACATTCCCTGTCCAAAATCGGGAATACATTTCTTTTCACTTAAAAAATATCACTTCAAAATCATTCATTAAATTTGAAATGAACACAACAACATCGCTACACATCTTATAGTCAAATCGTGAAGTGTTTCACAAGATGTTAGCATATAAATATTTCTACCCAAACCAATGCTAAATGTAAAAGCATATCTTGCTCATAAACTAGTCGAACACAGTCTAAACAATCAATCAATCACATTCAATACAAAAAACCAAGAATATTTGGTTTATACCACATCTCATATTTTGGTAAATTTAATTACCATTCATTCATTCAAATCTAATTAAAGAATTATTAAAACTCTTCTTTGTTTTAATCTCTAAAATCATTACTTGATGATTGTTCAACTTTTTGGAAATTAATCGTGCCTTTAACTGCATTAAAGAATCAATGTCATTTAAAACAAAGTTCACGATAAGCCCAAAATCATCTTCCATCAAAGTGGAATCTTCACGGAAATCATAACAGTATATAATTGATATATATTTCCGTATCAAACTAGTACAATAAGTGGACTAGCGGCAAGGCCTTTTAAATTCCATAAATAGTAATGGTCTTCCTTTACAGAAGCTCATCTTGATTATAACCAAATTGAATTCCATCCAATTCCAATTTAATATATTAAATTGGAAAACTTTACTTTGAAAATTTCCGTTAAATCTTAATAAAAAGATTTATATATTCATATCTTTATCTTTAATTGGGTTAATGAACGAATGTTATTTAAAACATTGTTCACGATAAACCCCAAAATCCAATTTGGTATCAAATATAAGGCTCTAAATAGAAATAATATCGGCTTATATTCAATATCAAATTATGAAACCAACAAATATCGTATTGGGAATAACAATATTTATATCTTCCAAATTCCTCAACAACATCCGTACAATCCCGGAATCCAATATCAAAAAATTTTGAAGATTATTTCCGTTCCAATTTATTCATTGGAAAATTCTGGTTATATCAAAACCATTTTAATTCATTTCAGTTCTTTACTCTAGTTGTTAACTAGTTCATTCAGATAAAAATATCTTTTATCTTTACAAACACGGAAAATTTCGTCGAAAATCTTTCCAAATCATTTATTATGATTTTACATAATTTTTCCATATTTTAAATAATTTTATTTAGTCCCTTATAGTCGGTTTCCAATATTGGTCACCGAAATGCATTCACAACGACCTTTTCCTAAATTGATTTGGACATAATTTAAAATCCAACCATTCAAATTTATCTCTCTTACATTCATTGGAAAGATCTTTTCGATACGACCCAACGGTTCCAGTTTTAGGAGAATCCGATGGACGGAACTCTCGTTACGTCTATTTGAAGTCAATGGTTGAAATTCGCGAATGGTCGCTGCGCTGCGTGTTCTATTCAACCCATATATATATATATAATATATTTCATCGATTTCCATTTAAAACGCATTTCATAAAACATCTTAAATTCGTTTTAATAACTATTTCAACTTCCATTTCAATTTTAAATCAAAATTGAATATTCCATTATATGACAATTTTATACAATGCATATATATGTTAAAAATTATATTTTTAACAATCCAATAATTATTTCATTACATGCCAATTTTATATATCTCATATATAAGCTAAAAATAATATTTTTGCCCTCCAATATTTATTTCAATATATGACCATTTTATATATCGCATATATAAGTTAAAAATAATATTTTTAGCCAACCAATATTTATTTCAATACATGACCATTTTATATATCTCATATATAAGCTAAAAATAATATTTTTAGTGAACAAATATTTATTTCACTTCATGACCATTTTATACATCGCTATTATAGGCTAAAAATAATATTTTTCACAACACATAAATATTTTATACATCGTATATATATTTTTCACAACGTATATATATTTTATACATTTCAACAACCACAAAGTGTATCCACATTGTTTGAAATACGAGTGTCGTATATTCAAACAGCGCTTCCTATGCAGATGAGTCGTGAATAGTTCATGTGTTGAACTCAAGCAATATCACATACAACAGATAAAAATCAATGTTGGCAATTTCTATATATTTACAGTTATAAAATAAATAAATAACTGTACAAATATTTTAGTGAGAGAGTTCTCACATTGGGTTCCACTCCGTCATTCTTTATTGAAGGATTGTTTTAATAAAATTAAACGACCATTTAATTTTATCAAAAACTGCAACAACTTCCGTTTTTGTTCTGGTCAGTTCTGAAATGTAGTATTTGACGACGCGATTCCAACGGATCTGAATCGTCAGATTCCGACCTTGCATGAAAAAGATATTGCATTTTATATATTAATTACAAAATTTAATTAATTAATTAATTACATCGTGAACCACGTTTCTCTTCATCGTGCTTTACTGAAACCCTGTAACCTATTCTTCGACCAAGACCCACGCCGTCGCTCGCCATTCTGAGCCACCGGACCTCGATTAGGTCGTACCACGTCGACCGCCTACGTGTGCTACGCCATCCCCTTGAACCCTGACTAACTCAGCCTCCCCGATGGTCTCGAATACTGCTTCGATCTGCGGCTCTTTGAGGCGATAGAACTCGAGACTTACATCACGATAATTTACCAATCTGGTATGTAATTGAAGAGGGAAAAGAGCACTCTAATTTTGTTTTGAAATCAAGGATTAATTCAAAATATTTTGAGAGAATTTAGGATTTCTTTTATCGAGCGTTGTGGGCCTTTAATTCTTGAAATGGCGGCGGATTCTATTGGAAAGAGAGAGGGCTTAGGGTTTTATAAATATTTATATTATATTTTATTATTATTTATTTCCAAAAATGAGATTTTTACATTTGAATGCCAAATCAAACCGCCCCTAACTAATTACCCCCATTCCGGACACATTGGGATGTGTTTTCTAAGCCTATTCGACTGTTTCGATCAGTTTTCATCAAAATTAAAATATAAATTAATATAACAGTCAATATTGAATTTGAACATACATTTTAATTTACCGGGGACTCCAAAAATTACAGAAAAATAAATCTAGCTATGTTTTGACGATACGGTGCTAAAAATACTAATTTCGTTGAATTTAGAGGCTGTTTGAAAAATGGCCTTTCTCTAATCGATTAAATTCAAACTGAAATTACCAAACACATTTAAATTCACTACGCTCACGTATTAATTCCAAAAATTATGAAATTTGAAACCTAACTATAATTTGACATTCCGGATCTAACAAAAGTGGTTCGTCAAAAACGGAGGTCATTTGCAAAATGGCTATTTTAAGGGCTATATATTATTAAAATATATATAAATTCCATAGCGACTATTTTAAATTTTAAACTGGACATAACTTACAATTTATATTATGAAATCTGAATTTTTCTCTTTCATTAGAAAGATATAATTAAACAGATTCTAACGTTTCTGGTTTTACCCAATTTTGACTTATATTGAATTCTGTATATTCAATTAAAGTTTAAAATCGAACTTTCAAATTACCGCGCCATTTCGAGCTCGTTTTATATTTAAAATAAATTTATACATTCTATCTTCGATTTAAATAAATTTTTAGTCGTTATTATTTAAAATAAATCATTTTAAATAATCAAGGTCCATTAAAACAGCTAAAATAAAAGTTTTAAATTGGTTTAGAAATTCTGGGTTGTTACACATTGTCCACAATACATAAATGTATCTTGTTTTGTCACAACCAAAACATGTGTCTAAAAAAGCTAGTAATTCTAACCTAACCTTGTAAAGATTTACGCATGACAACTAACTACCATACCCAATGTAGTATTCCCAAAGATAATGATATCGTAATAGTGAGATAGAACATTTCCGCCAAGGTATGAAGCCTTTAAACCACCACTGAACTAATTACCAAAGACTAAGAGGCAGGGTCCAACTACTCAATTTCCATAAGCAGGTTAATTATCTCTACATAGCCACATAAGACCTCATTATCTATATAAGATAAGGGTAGATCCTTTCAGTCACTTAAGACCCAGTGCGAACCCATCGGTCACTTAATACCTTACTCAATGGTTTACCTTACGCTAACATAAATTAGAGAACACTAGCTATAAAGTCCTACTAATTTAAGGCTTATGTTATTCTTGCATATACCCAAACCCTGCATAAGGCGAGAGATAGTAACAAACCACTTAATACCAGATTTAGGTAGGAGCTTGATACTATTTAAGACCTTCTTGACGGACCCTCATGTTGTTATCTAGACAATCTTATAAGATAATCCCCTGACAACTTAATACTTTCCATAGAAAAGGTAGACCCGTGGTACCTCCTTAACTGTCATTTAATACATAATCACAAGGAGGGCTCTCACCCCAGTCACTTATTACCTAGAGGAGCCGGACCTACGTAGGGATTACCAAACTTGTAACACCCCACACTTTTTTAAGCCTAAATTACGACAAAAATCAAAACTTAAACCCATGTAAGAATGGTAAGTATAAATCTGGTATGTGTAATTAATGAGCATGAGCATAATCGGAGTAAAATAAAACTAACTCACAGCCAAAACAAAATAAGGTAACTAATACGGACTAAGAAACTACCTTAAAGCATATCGCCACATCGATATCTAGCATGAGAGAATGAGAAGCAATAAGAAAACTGAACACCTGCTAAGATCTGTCTTCCCCGGCCTAAACCTGAGAGTTGTTATAAGGAGAGGGTCAGAACAACAATCCTAGTGAGTAGAACATGTATAAAACTGTATATAATATACAAACGTATCCCATTTGGTAAAAACTAAAACATATGTCCAACAAGGCTAGTAACTCTAACCTAACCTTGTTAAGATTTACGCACGACGACTAACTACCATACCTGAGGTAGTTATCCTAAACAATAACGATTCTTAAAGCCACCGTTCAACCAATAACTAAAAACTAAGAGGTGGGCCACCAACTACTCATTATTCTGTATGGAGATTAATTATTTCTATATAGCCACTTAAGACTTCACTATCAATGATAGATAAGGGTGGATCCTCTCGATCACTTAAGACCCAAGGCAGACCCATTGGTCATTAATACCTTACCTGGCGGTTTACTCTACACTAATACAAATTAGAGGACACTAGGTACATGTCCTACTAATTTAAGGCTTCCGTCTTTTACATATATACTTATGCCCCTCATAAGGAGGGAGATAGTAAGTAGTCATTTATTACCTACATGATAGGTATATGATATCTCGTTATTTATGATCTTCCCCTAGTGGATCCCCATGTTACTATCTAGCTGACCTTCTTTGACAATCCCCTAGTCACTTACGACTTTCTGTAAGATAAGCAGACCCATGGTATCTCTGTAGTGATCATTTGATGCCTAATCCTTAAGCAGACAATCATCTCAGTCACTTGCTACCTTAAAGAAGCAGTACAATGTCGAGATTATCATATTCGTACCCAATGGCCATTTAATACTTCTTGTTTATATGGAGGTGAGTTATGCGATCACTTAATACCCTTCTAAGGGTGGATCTAACTACTTAATACCTCTACCTCGAAGAAGGCTTATGTTTGTTAATTATTTCCTTTCTACGCTCCTCTTTTAGGACGGGAGGCGGGCCATACCACCACTTAATACCTCACACTTGAGATGACCTTAATTTAGGAAACAATCCTCGCTACGCGATTAAATAACGTCATGGGGTCCTATGGTTAATGATATCTCACAACAGTTATACATATGTTTGACCGCTAGAAAGTGCAGACTTTTGTCGAATAAAGCAACTGACCTCGCATCATTAACCTCCTACGTCCAATTCTTATACTAAATTATATTAATTCTAGATTAACTAGAATATAATAAGAAAAATCTATAACTTCCTACCCTAGGATGTTTAATTATTTATTTCTTTTTGGACTTACCATTTATTACGAAAATCAACCCCCGTCGATTCTGCTTTTAATTCTATTTATTTCTACTAATTAGGTTGCCCGCCAATAATGACTCTAATAGTCATATTCCCTAAGGCATTTTTTAACCTATCAATGTCGTTCATATCAGTCCCATTTAGATTTTAATCTAACTGTTGTAACTCCTAACCATTACTAAAATCTTAACTAAGTTTGATTCTTATTTAAATATATATATATATATATACATGCATATATATATATATATATACTATTCATTTATTTCCTTAGATGGAGTTACAATCCCTACTCCTAATACCAATTCAATTCTAACGTTCAGGCATATTCGTTCTATTCAATTAATTCGCAGAAATAAATATAGTTATAGTACTAATTATCTTATATGTGAACTTTTATTTTAGCAATAAATTCCCTGTTTATTGCTATAACGCTCATAAACATTTAATTTCCATTTATTCTAGAAGTTATGGTTACCTCCATATAATGGAAATACTTTGAATTCAAACACACAATAACATCAGACACTTGTTTAATATATTTACGTTATTTACGAAAATTCGGATGGATTAGATATATATATATATATATATATATATATATATATATATATAGACATTTATAACTTAAACGCGAAGTTAACATAGTTACTAACTTATATATTTTTATTATTTATTAATTATGCTTTTGTCCAAATTAACGGTCAAAACAACCCCTTTGTGTTTAATCTTGTTTTAAGATTCAAAGTCCTATAAAAAGACTATTTACTATTATTATTGCATATTTTGTCCAAACCAATTTAAAAGAGGAAAACTAACACAAGGAAAGATATTAATATTTTATTTAGAATAAACGTGGCAAACTACGTACAAAATACGTGAATTTGCACGTCTCCTCTTATTTGATATATTTATGTTCCTTGTAGATTTCAATTAATATCTTTATTTGCAAAAAGAACAAAAAGGACAAAAACTTATAAAAACCAAGTAAAACCAAAAACTATCAAACACAACAGGATTATCAATTACTCTAACCAATTGTAACACCCCATGGCCATTAATGTCACCCACAAAGGGAATGCATTAATGTCATGAAGCATTATAGTAGTATAGAACAGATAAATTACAAGAATAAATAAATATAACACAGCGGAAGATAAAAGTTATTTCATAGCATCATATCTTCAAAACAAGCTTACATAAGTAGTCTCCAAAAACCATTACAACATGATCAATTGTCTTTTCCAAAAACTTCTAAGTACATAAAGAAGCAAATACTTAAATAACATAAATGCACAAATCCCCACTGAGCATAAGCAAAGCCATAAAGATGAGAGAGTCCAAAGCGATACATCTACTCTTTTCAAGCAACTGAAAGAAATCGGCACTAAGCTGTAGTATTCCCTCCTTGCAAACCTGAGGGGGGGAGAAAGGAAAGAAAAGAGGTGGAAACAAAACGGGTCAGACATAACGTCTGGCGAGTCCAGTAATTTAACAAATAATAGGTAAGGTAAATGATCAAGACATAAATAGGCATCATGATATGGTTGTAACATAGATAAGGTAGATAAAAAGAATGGATAAGATGATTCCGTTCCTAAGTACTAAGACAATCCTACACCTTGGCTAAGCGAACAACCCTCCAAGTACTAACCCCGAAGACCGAAGTCAACATCAGACTAGCACCCAAAGGACTATCCAACTCAACCAACATGTATTTCGTTACACCGCATTTTTACTAAGTTACACCACATTACTTAATTTCACCGCACATCTACTAGTCTGTTTTTACTAGAGGTTGATCTCTTCCCACTAACTGTACCCACATGACAAACTTGGTAGTTACTTGTACCTAGCTGCTATCGTAGGTGCCGGCTTGCTCCTACCACCGCTAAGGTACCCTTAATCTACCCGTTCGATCGGCTCCCTAAACCCCGTAGGCACCCGTGCTGGCCCCACAGTGGGGTGTATAACTCCCCATAGTGGCAACCCCGATACCAACATGAAATGCACGACCATACCTACACGATGCAACAACGTCTTACCTACCAGCCCGAACCCATGCACGCACATGAACCCGTTGGACTTGCGTTGCCACCGCTATTCAGGTTTTGACCTCTTATATTCGAGCCCAGTAAGCGTGCCCCAACCCCGGCCTAGTACCGGGCCCAATTAGATGCTCAAACGGGTTACTGGTTGAAACAGGTCCCCATCCGACACAAGCCTCCCACCTATGCTTGGTCCCACTAGGTTTTCCCAACTTAACCATTTTAATTAAAATGTCCATGTCTTACAAATGCTACGGCTAAGTCCATACTTACATGTCATAATTTACATGCCCTATCTTATTCCGGTTAAGTCCATATTTACATGTCATAATTTACATGTCACCCCACTTAACCCTCGAACCATACCCATGTCTTATTATGGTTAGTATTCTTTAATTCATTCCTTATGACGAATGGTGCATGACCTCTCACATTAGACCGAACACTTTGTGGCCGCTGGATTTGCCGGGCGGTTCCGGGCAGTCTTACGCCATAAATCGGGTCTAACCTCATGTCATTAACTGTTACACCTACAATTCTTCCTTTGACCTCTCACATTAGACGTCCAATTGTTACCGTTGGATTTGTCGGGCGGTTCCAGGAAGTCTTACGTCACAATTGCGCCTAACCTCGTGTCAAAGGTTCATTAACATCGTATTTCATCCATACCCAATTTTCATGTCATATATATCCAATTAAACATATAAT
The DNA here is from genome assembly GCA_030737875.1 of Allium sativum. Taxonomy (NCBI): domain Eukaryota; kingdom Viridiplantae; phylum Streptophyta; class Magnoliopsida; order Asparagales; family Amaryllidaceae; genus Allium; species Allium sativum. The sequence goes on along the minus strand of CM060910.1, from coordinate 967,110,665 downwards.
CATGTCTATAATATTGCCTATTCCAAATTGTCACTAATTACGCATTAATTAGCCTTAATTACAAATTTACAATTTTAGGCACTTTCATCAATTCCATGTAATTCATACCCAAATATGCCAATTTCACATATTATCCAATTATCCAAAATATCCAATAATATTCAATTTTCCCATATTCCCAATATTCCACATCGTTCCCACATATTCGCACTCACGCGTATTTTTAATATAGGCTCGAAGGTAGCCTAGATCCACAAATAAAAGGAATAGGGGTAAGAAGAGAGAATAAATTCATAGAAAATTGGAATAAAACAACATCATGAAATAAAGAGGCATATAGACTGGCATAGAGGCATAATAAAAGATTCAACATGAATAAACTGATAAAAGGTATGAACTTTACATAGAAACATAGGCATATGATGACATGAATCAAAAAGGTGAAGACTTGGTGAGATTTTCATTACAAACATATATATGAATCCTTTTTACAATTTTTTCATGTTACTTTAATCCCATTAAATTTGTGTATATAACTGTACTCACCTTTCATGGCTTAAAAAAAGGATTAACGAATTGAAATTGGTGTAGAAACGTTGCAGTGATGTTGATTGATCTTATTTAATTGTTGTTGAAGCTCTAAACTTTGATTTGAATTATGTATGAACACTTGAGATTTAATTTAGAGGCGGCGGCTAGGGTTTAAGAGAGAGCTTGACAGCATAATGGTGTCATAGGTAATATTTTATGAATTAGGGTTAGGTCTTAGGGTGTTTATATAGATGTCTAGGATCGATTAGAGCTCTTAGATTAACCCAGAAATCATCAGTACCATTCAAATACAACATCAGCCCTTAGTGCGAATCGGGCCACTGGTTGAGAGCCAAACACCCTGGATCGACCCCTAGTCGACCCAGCGAGGCTCGGGTCGACTCCAAAAATGGTGCGTTTCGGCATTCCCCCTCCCATTTGCTGTTTTGAACTTTTTTTTGAATATTTATTTAATTTATATGTATATATATATATATATATATTTCTCTCATATGCGTAAAAACTTCAAGGCTTAATAACATCTTCATAAGGTATCTGTTTTGTGCAAACCAAATGTCTATCTTGACCCAAAATTTTGAGACGAACATAATAGCGCAACCCATTTCACTTAATTCTTCTTCTAAAAATTAATTATACTTTAATTTGTGAATTTTAATGTTATAAAATTATGGGGTGTTACATTCTCCCCTCCTTAAAGGATTTCGTCCCCGAAATCTCCAAGTTAAGAAGAATGTGTCCTACCATCCAATCATCCATCTACTCAACCATCATCCACAAGCATCCATTGTCCTTAAAAGATTTCTAATGTTATATGAACATATGCAAAAGTGTGTGTTTATGTTCATTATCTAATGCAAAGATCAGGCGGTCCACTGATTCAGTCGACCTCCTTAATGCAAATAATGATAGTGCCGTGTATCCACCATGTATGCAAAGAACCCTATACATATCATTACTACATGTGTGCACAACCATTCATTCAAATGCAACATCCATATGATACGTCCATTTAATATACATCCATTTAACTAAATACATCCATTTATATGCAATATGCAATATGAAAGTGACTGATCCGATATAGTGCCTAAACTGTGTGTATATGTATCCACGAGCAACTACTAGCAAACACTTGCATCCACATGCATCCATTAATCATAACATGTCTCAAACACATGTTTCAACCATAGGACTACCCTATCTAAAGGTCAAAGACTTAAACGAGAGGATATACTAAAGATAGGACAAGTACAAGCTAAGCGATAAAGGAGAAATTAAAAGACATACGCTCGAAAAGAGAAGGGTACAATGAACGCTTCTTCTCTTCCGTCTCCCAAGTAGCGTCGCTCTCATCATCTCCCCATTGCACTTTGACTAGCTTGACCTCTCGATTCCTCAACTTCTTAATCTCTGACCCAAGAATGCATGTAGGAGCTCTTCTAATCGTCTCATCACGCTCTATCTCCACCTCTCTAAGCAAGCTCAGCTCTACCACTTCTGCGGTCTCATGCAAGCACTTCCTCAAATGCGAAACATGGAACACGTCGTGTACATCACTAAGTCTTTCGGGCAACTCTACTCTATATGACATCTGTCCAATCCTCTTCTTAATAGGAAACACCCCTACGAACCTTGGTGTTAACTTCCCAATGGACCCAAAGCGAACAACATTCCGTAATGGAGACACCTTGATAAAGACCATGTCCCCAATATCAAATTCAAGATATGTCCTCCTCTTGTCCGCATACAATTTCTGCCTATCTTGCGCCATCTTCATCCTCCTTCGAATCAAATCAATCTTTTCCAAAGTCTCTCTAATCATATCGGGCCCAAGTAAGATCTTATCCGTAGATTCCCACCAACATGTAGGTGAACGACAAGGCCTTCCATAAAGAGCCTCGAAAGGTGCCATGCCAATGCTAGAATGAAAACTATTATTATACGCGAACTCCACCAAAGGAAGATGCTTCTCCCATGTACCTCCGAAGTCTAAAACACATAGCCTTGAAAGGACCTCTAGAATACGATTCGCCCTCTCGGTCTAGCCGTCCGTCTGAGGATGATATGCAGTGCTCAAACATAACTGAGTCCCTATCGCCTCTTGCAAGCTCTTCCAAAACTTGCTAGTAAAAATAGGATCGCGATCGCTCACTATGCTAGAAAGAACACCGTGCAAACAAACTATCTCTCGAATGTATACGGAGGCTAACCATGGAGCAGTCCTTTTACTCTTCACGGGAATGAAATGGGCGCTCTTAGTAAGTTTGTCTACCACGACCCAAATCCCCGTATTACCCTTCCTCGATCTCGGTAACCCATCAACAAAGTCCATTGAGACACTCTCCCACTTCCATTGTGGGACCTCCAATGGGTGAAGCAACCCACTGGGCTTCTTTTTCTATGCTTTTACTTGTTGGCACACCAAGCATCTAGCGACAAACTCGGCCACATTCTTCTTCATACCGGCCCAAAAGTAAACTCATCTCATGTCCATGTACATCTTGTCCCTGCCGGGATGAATGGTCATCTTCGAACGATAAGCATCATCAAGAATGGTCTTCCTCAAGTTCTTGTCTCGTGGTACACAAAGTCTACTGTCCCTATGTAACCGACCCTTATCATCTAGGGTATACCTACTGAGATGGCTCAATGACTCCCCTTTATGAGCTTCTCTACCAACTCAACTAACTGTGGGTCATCTCGTTGTGCCTTGCCAATCCATCCCAAAAGCGTAGGTCTGACCTCTAAGGATGCTAGCAAACTGGGTACAAAAATGGAAGGTCTAAAGTCAAACGTAGGGATGAACTCTAAGCTTTGCCGCTCAACAAACAACGGACTCAAGGACAACCTTTTCCTACTTAAGGCGTCTGCCACCACGTTACCCTTGCCAGGGGTATATGCTATCTCAAAATCGTAGGACGCTAAGAATTCCATCCACCTTTGCTGCCTTAAGTTCAAGTCCTTTTGAGAGAACAAGTATTTTAGCGATTTATGGTCTGTGAAAAATTCGAATGTCTGGCCAAGAAGATAATGGAGCCAAGACTTAAGCGCGAAAACAATAGCGAACAACTCTAGGTTATGTGTAGGGTAATTTCTTTCATGCACTCTCAACTGCCTTCCTCCATAGGCTATTACCCTCCCCTCTTGCATTATGACTGCGCCTAGTCCTGTCCCACAAGCATCGGTATAAATGGTAAATGGCTTACTCCCATCTGGCAACACTAAGACTGGGGTTGTTGTCAAAGCTCTCTTTAAAGTTGGAACACATCATCACAATCTACGTCCCACATGAATGCTAGGTTCTTCTTCGTCAAGCGTGTCAATGGGGCTGATATCTTTGCAAAGTCCTTGATAAACTTCCTATAGTAGCCTGCCAACCCCAAGAAACTCCTCACCTCGGTAGCCTTTTTAGGGACCTTCCAGTCTTGGATGGCCACTACCTTCGCGGGATCCACAACTATCCCTTCTTTGGAAACCACGTGCCCTAAGAATCACACTTCCTTCCTGCAAAAGTGACATTTAGAAAATTTAGCTTTAAGGTTATGCGCTCAAAGGGTCTCCAACACTTCCCTAAGATGTAGGGCATGCTCTTCCTCGCTCTTAGAAAAGATCAAGATGTCATCCACAAAGACCACCACGAATTTATTAAGGTACTCTCTAAATACCCTACTCATCAAGTCAACAAAGTATGCGGGGGCGTTTGTCAAACCGAAGGGCATTACAAGCCACTCATAGAAACTGTCCGGAGTCCTAAAGGCAGTCTTGTCTATGCTATCCTCAGCCACTCTCAACTGATGGAAACCAGTGGCTAAGTCCAATTGCGAAAATACTGAGGCACCAACTAACTGATCGAAGAGATAGTCAATCCTCGGCAGTGGGTGCCTATTCTTCTTAGTAAGCTTATTAAGTTCTCTATAGTCCACACAAAGTCTAAGGGACCTATCCGCCTTTGTGGCAAATACTACTGGATCACCCCACTCCGATATACTATGTCTTATGAATCCCTTCTCAAGCAACTCCCCTACTTGCTTATTGAGCTCCCTCCTCTCACGAGGAGCCATGTGGCGTACTGGCAGAGATATTGGTTTTGCATTGTCTACAAGATAAATACGAAAGTCTACCTCACGTTTTGGGGGTAGACCCCTCACCTTATTGAAGACATCAACATATTCATGGACTATACGAATAGAATGTAAATCATCATTGGATGCGTCAAGTGACTCATGATAACTAAGCATCACCGATCCTCTAGGGTCACAAGAAATATCAAGGGTCTTTCCACTACGAGTCAACAATTTTACTACCCTTCGTTCACAATCTAGGATGGCACCATATCTGGCTAGCCAATCCATCCCTAGAATCAACCCATAGCCCATGAAACCAAGCACAAAAACATTACATTCAAAACCAACACCTAAGATAGACAATCTCAAATCCCTTCAAACCATGGATAAATGAGCCGGCCCACCAATAGGATTTGAGACTACAATGGGATCTATAACGAGACTAGTATTTAAGTGCAGTGTTTCAACTAATGATGTAGAGATAAACGAATGTGATGCACCAGAATCGAATAAAGTACGGATAGGATGATCAAACAAGAAAATCAAACTTTCAACAGAAATTTTTCTACCTTCTTCCTGTCCCGGAGCCATGAGAGCGTGAACCTGCCCTCCCGAAGTAGAACTTGCCCTCTGCCCTTGCTTCTTAGGATAGTCCTTCACAGCATGACCCGCATCACCATAATGATAACAAGCGAACTTCTTCTTCTTCCTACAGTCTTTCTAAAAATGGCCGGGTATCCCACAGTTATGACACTTCCTCTTTTCTTTATCACCATTCTTTTGTTGTTGGGCTTTATTTGGATCCTCCTTCATATCTTGCGGTCTAAAAGTACTTGCACCCTTCTCTTCTTCATGAATGTATGCCATATCAACAAGCTTTTCATACGAAGCCCCCATTGGAATGTGGGACATAGCCAAACTGTGAAATAGTTCATTTAGGCCCTTTGCAAACCTCAAGGCCTTCTTGTGAGGCATATTCACCAACTCTAGGCCAAATCTCGCCAACTTATTAAATTCGGTCACATACTCCTTCACGATCAAGTTTTTTTGCTTCAATGTCAAGAACCTCTCCATGTACATACTCTCCTCAGCTTGAGAAAGGAATTTCAACTCAAACCTTCCCCTAAAATCTGCCCATGTCTCCACAACACACTCTCCATTAGTAACCTCCCACCAAAACGAAGCTACGTCCTTCATCAACCAAGCAGCCAATTGGACCTTCTTACAGTCGTCCAAATCGAAAATGCCAAATGGATCCTCCACTTCTTTCAACCAATTTCTAGCTTCAACTAACGTTTTAGACCCACTAAAAGGTTTTCCACCCATCGAACGAAAGTCTTTACATATCTTGGTGAAAGCATCTCCCCGCGGAGGAATGACTGGAGCTGGGGGAGGAGGAGGAACGTTGACCGGACCTGCGGTAGCGTCCCTAGCCTCGAGATATTGACGAAACCAACCGGGTACATAAACACCCTCTGGTATCTCGGACGCTCTAGACATGCTGAAAAGAAAAAGAAAGAGTCTCAAAACAAGGGAAGCGAAAGAGAGATGTATGGCTTGCGGGGATTATGCTCTTTAAAGTAAACTTTCCTTGAAAATAGTTTCTTTAAAACAAATTTTTGAAAATACTTTCTAGGAAAATAATACTTTTGAAAACACTTTTCAAAACTTTTTATCTGTTCTTGTAACCATAGCTCTGATACCATGTGTAACACTCCATGGCCATTAATGTCACTCACAAAGGGAATGCATTAATGTCATGAAGCGTTATAGTAGTATAGAACAAATAAATTACAAGAATAAATAAATAAAACACGGCGAAAGATAAAACTTATTTCATAGCATCATATCTTCAAAACAAGGTTACATAAGTAGTCTCCAAAAACCATTACAACAGGATCAATTGTCTTTTCCAAAAACTTCAAAGTACATAAAGAAGCAAATACTTAAATAACATAAATGCATAAATCCCCACTGAGCATAAGCAAAGCCATAAAGATGAGAGAGTCCGAAGCGATACATCTACTCTTTTCAAGCAACTGAAAGAAATCGACATTAAGCTGCAGTATTCCCTCCTTGCAAACCCGAGGGGGGGAGAAAGGAAAGAAAAGAGGTGAAAACAAAACGGGTCAGACATAAAGTCCGGCGAGTCCAGTAATTTTAACAAATAATAGGTAAGGTAAATGATCAAGACATAAATAGGCATCATGATATGGATATAACATAGATAAGGTAGATAAAAAGGATGGACAAGATGATTCCGTTCCTAAGTACTAAGACAATCCTACACCTTGGCTAAGCGAACAACCCTCCAAGTACTAACCCCGAAGACCGAAGTCAACATCAGACTAGCACCCAAAGGACTATCCAACTCAACCAACATGTATTTCGTTACACCGCACTTTTGCTAAGTTACACCACATTAATTAATTTCACCGCACATCTACTAGTCTGTTTTTACTAGAGGTTGATCTCTTCCCACTAACTGTACCCACATAACAAACTTGGTAGTTACTTGTACCTAGCTACTATTGTAGGTGCCGGCTTGCTCCTACCACCACTAAGGTACCCTTAATCTGCCCATTCGATGGGCTCCCTAAACCCCGTAAGCACCCGTGTTGGCCCCACAGTGGGGTGTATCACTCACCAAAGTGGCAACCCCGATACCAACATGAAATGCACGGCCGTACCTACACGATGCAACAACGTCTTACCTACCAGCCCAGACCCATGCACGCACATGAACCCGTTGGACTTGCGTTGCCACCGCTATTCAGGTTTTGGCCTCTTATATTTAAGCCCAGTAAGCGTGCCCCAACCCTGGCCTAGTACGGGCCCAATTAGATACTCAAACGGGTTACTGGTTGAAACGGGTCCGCATCCGACACAAGCCTCCCACCTATGCTTGGTCCCCACTAGGTTTTCCCCACTTAACCATTTTAAGTAAAATGTCCATGTCTTACACATGCTACGGCTAAGTCCATACTTACATGTCATAATTTACATGTCCTATCATATTCCGGTTAAGTCCATATTTACATGTCATAATTTACATGTCACCCGACTTAACCCTCTAACCACACCTATGTATTATTATGGTTAGTATTCTTTAATTCATTCCTTATGACGAACGGTGCATGACCTCTCACATTAAACTGAACACTTTGTGGCCGCTGGATTTGCCGGGAGGTTCCAGGCAGTCTTATGCCACAAATCGGGTCTAACCTCATGTCATTAACTGTTACGCCTACAATTCATTCCTTTGACCTCTCACATTAGACGTCCAATTGTGACCGCTGGATTTGCCAGGCGGTTCCGGGCAGTCTTACGTCACAATTGCGCCTAACCTCGTGTCAAAGGTTCATTAACATCGTATTTCACCCATACCCTATTTTCATGTCAAATATATCCAATTAAACATATAATCATGTCTATAATATTACCTATTCCAAATTGTCACTAATTACACATTAATTTGCCTCAATTACAAATTTACAATTTTAGGAAATTTCATCAATTCCATGTAATTCTTACCCAAATATGCCAATTTCAATATTATCCAATTATCCAAAATATCCAATAATATCCAATATTCCCATATTCCACATCGTTCCCACATATTCGCATTCATGCATATTTTTAATATAGGCTCAAAGGTAGCCTAGATCCACAAATAAAAGGAATAGGGTAAGAAGAGAGAATCAATTCATAGAAAATTGGAGTAAAAAAACATCATGAAATAAAGAGGCATATAGACTAGCATAGAGGCATAATAAAAGATTCAACATTAATAAACTGATAAAAGGTATGAACTTTACATAGAAACATAGGCATATGATGAAATGAATCAAAAAGGTGAAGACTTGGTGAGATTTTCATTACAAACATATATACGAATCCTTTTTACAACTTTTCATGTTACTTTAATCCCATTAAATTTGTGAAAATAACTGTACTCACCTTTCGTGGCTTAAGAAATGGATTAACGAATTGAAATTGGTGTAGAAACATTGCGGTGATGTTGATTTATCTTCTTTAATTGTTGTTGAAGCTCTAAACTTTGATTTGAATTATGTATGAACACTTGAGATTTAATTTAGAGGCGGCGGCTAGGGTTTAAGAGAGAGCTTGACAGCATAATGTGTCATAGATAATATTTTATGAATTAAGGTTAGGTCTTAGGGTGTATTTATAGATGTCTAGGATCGATTAAAGCTCTTAGTTTAACCCAGAAATCATTAGGACCACTCAGATGCAACATCAGCCCTTAGCACGAATCGGGCCATGGGTTGACAGCCAAACACCCTGGATCGACCCCTAGTCGACCCAGCGAGGCTCGGGTCGACTCCAAAAATGGTGCGGTTCGGCTATTCCCCCTCCCGATTTGCTGTCTTGAACTTTTTTTTGAATATTTATTTATTTAATTTATATATATATATATATATATATATATATATTTCTCTCATATGCATACAAACTTCAAGGCTTAATAACATCTTCATAAGGTATCCGTTTTGTGCAAACCAAAAGTTTATCTTGACCCAAAATTTTGAGACGAACATAATAGCGCAACCCATTTCACTTAATTCTTCTTCTAAAAATTAATTATACTTTAATTTGTGAATTTTAATGTTATAAAATTATGGGGTGTTACACTAATACTCTATAAATCATGAATCAACACCCAAGCCTATGGATCTGGAATAAAAATACAAATCTAATGAATGTATTGGGACTGATTTCCAGATCCGAGATGTTCACAATAACCACACAAACTCAAAAATAATTGTAGGTTAAAGATGACAATAACTTAAAAGGCCTACAAATTAATACCTAACCAATACTCATGATAGTTCAGATTTGACAAATAACACAAATCTAACACTTTTAGACATATAATTTCAATTCAGCACAAACGAATTATATAGGTCTATTATTAACGATGTATATAATTTTCCACTCACCTAAAAGCCATCGAAATCTGAATATGAACAAGATTTTTAGGCCTATGATTCCCAAATTTTACATATCTACAATTATTTCAAAAATGCAATTCCTTTGGATTTATAGATCTGCAAGAAGATAAGAAAAGAGGAAGGAAATCTGAACGAATGCCTACTCATAGCACCATCTCTTTTGCACAAAAAACTGATTTCAGTCTTCCCAAATCTATGTTTATTTAATTTGTATATGTTTATAATTGTTTTAGAAGAGGTTTGGGAGAAGAGAAAATGGCAGAGCCTCGCTATTGCTTTCAGAATTGTGTGCAAAAGAATGGGAGGTTTAACCATTTATTTATAGGGGTTAAAATGACCCTAGACCGTTATACTTAATTTATTAATGATTCGTCCATTTATATATATTTTATATATAAAATTATACCAACAAACTTACCCGCTACTTGGAGAATTCACGCCCTAGAGGTGATCGCTCGGTCGACCGCTATGGTTGATTGCCTTGGGTCATTTTCGGCCAGTGAAGGCGGGTTATAAACGCTATTAAATTTCTACATATTCTCTTATATTTATTTTTCGTCTATTTTCATATTTCGTTTGTAACTTTTTTCGTACGGACTTCGTTCGCGAAGTTCTAAACATGAAAGTTGATCAGAATTCCATTACGAACATAGCGGTGCAAGTTTCATGGTCAAATTCCATCATTTGCAAGAATTTTATTTTTTTTAAACCATATGTACGGTTAGTCTCGAAGTGGCTTTACAATTTTGCTTTTCTCATAAAACACTTACCTTACAAATCTAGTGATTTTTGTATGACTCCGTTCCAGACATTGTGAGTCTTTCTTCCTTACTAAAATCCTTTCATCTTTTAAGTATTTATCCCATTATTTTACATCCCTTCTACCTATAACTTATGGGTATTCAACTATTTTCTCAATAATTAAACTTATTGTACATTATGAATTGGTGCACAAAGGCCTAATAACTTTGGGTTTACTTATCCATAGCAGAAAATCATGTTCAAATCTATTTTTGAAGGCTTCCTATATGTTACTAATCTATAAATTAGATTATCAAGATCTCAGTATGTATATATACTATGTTTTTGTTTTAAAAATACAAACATGTTCACTGCTCACCTAAGCTCTGATAACAAGTAACAACATGTAATTGATAAGCCCATATTTTCCTAAAAAGTGAAAACCCAAGCCCATTGAAATACAGATCATTTGTTTGGTATCCTGCAGATAAACAAAGATATTTGTTAGAGCTTAAGTAAATAAATCATAAAAGAATTATAATACCCCGCCTCGAGACCTACACTAATAAAGAGTATTAATGAGTAACGTTTTCTATTAGAGCAGAGAATAAGGTTGTTTATGAGAAACCATCCATAGGCCTCGAGTATTGAATACGTTGGTTACATGTATAAGTTTTTCCTTCTTCCCTCAAGTGGATTGAAATACTTAATTCATGTCTAATATAAACTTACAGTGACTAAGGAATGTATTTTGAAAAGAGTATAAATATAAACACATGCAACGGATCAAAAAATGGATCATATATATCTACATACAACGGAATCGTAATAATACATGTGTACATACTCGAATGGTTCAAAAGACCATATATAAAATATAATGAATCTCAGAATGAGTATACATAATTTGACTCAGACACTCAACTCATCTAATAACTCCATAAAGTTTAAGCCCGGTGAAAGCAGAGCAAGATCGAACCTATAGATATACCAGAAATGACTAGGTCTAACTTGAGAATAAATACACAAGTCGGTCTAGTTTAAACATATTAGTTATAATATGATAAGTGAAACATTATGTTAAGTAGATATTAAATGTTTTTCATTAGAAAAGGAATCTCATAATCATAGACTCTTATCTATCAGAAATGAGTAGTATAACTTAAAACAATATATTTCTCAAAAGATAAATTCATAGATTTAATACTCATATTATGTGTGAGAGGAAAGAACATAGACTGCGATATCTCCATCAATATAGATTACCCAAACTTCATAACTGGGGCAATTAAACTGTAGAGCAACATAAATATAGGATGGAAAACTCAAAAATCAAAGAAATCTTAAAATCAAAGAACTTAGGAACTTGAATAAGAGTTCAAAATTCAAAAAAAAATCACTACATTTTTTTTTGAAACTACTATATATATATATATATGTGTGTGTGTGTGTGTGTTTATATATATATATATATTCTCAGATAACTCTAGGCTATAAAATATATAATAGGTAATCTTAGAAATGGTAAAATCATAAAAGTCTCAAAATCTGGATATCATAAATAAAATCTAGAAAATAACTCAGATTGGATCCGGAACTTAGATTGACAAGCCGAAGCCATGCCGCATGTGCAAACCTCAGATGGCCCGAAGCTATACCAATACTAACATATATAATAGGTACCTTTCTCATATGACCAGATGGTCATAAATGCCTCAAATGACTCGAAGGTCACAAATATCTCAAATTTCTTAGATGACTCGAAAATCATAATGCCTCAGACTGATATGAAGGTCTAATACTGATGAAACCTCAGAATGTGTCACGAACTCGCAGACAATAGCCTGAATAGTGGTATCCATGCGTCCCTACTGCACGTTCTCACTTATCGGTTTACTAACCATAAGTCATTTCCATACTAGAAAATAATAGCTTCAAACAGACAAGTCTGGAATTAACCAAAGTAATAAACCTTCATGTGACATATCATAAGGTTTAAGGTTTACATATTGTTTATTTCACTTCCTCGCCTTCTTGAGGGATGCAAAATGTGTGATTTTATATATTAAAAGTAGTGGATTTGAGAAAACTAGTTTTATAAAACAATTTAGAAATCCTTTGATTGTTTTATTTGAAAAATATATATATTGAAGATATCGTACAATATATGGTCTTGAGACAGTTTTATTTTCAAAATAAATATAAGAAATCATCTTTGTATCAAAGCGATAAGGAAAGATTATATATATACACACCTATAGAAAACCTTATATAAAACGTGCATAATGTCATAAATGCATGAAATATAATCATGAAAACTTCATTCCAATTTGACATAAAAATTACAAATCCAAAGTACAAAATTGAACATAATATCGGCTTGTCCAAATAGGATCAAAGCCTCATGAAAACATTACCAAACACTGCTAAACACCAAAACAAAGTACAGAAGCAATCAAACTTGCTTGCGTGGCATACAGTACCAAGGTTGACACATAGGTCGACATTAATAGGAAAGGAGTCGACCTTAATGGTAGAGGGGTCGACATTAGAATATCGACCCTACAAGGCATGGCTATAGGAAAATCTCCCAAATGTTCATCTCGCTCGAACCCAAATTCGAGCATTATTTTCACTACCCTAGTAAGCTCAAACTGATCTAAATATAGGCCGCACAAACTATAGAATGCATGATATAAATTGGAAAATGAACCACACTAAACCAACATGAATTGGGAGAGACATGAATTCTCAAAGATTAAACTAGACAAGATTTGGGAATTGCAAATTTACTGAAACTAATTCTAGTTACAATAAATCATCTTCGGCGGCAAACTCAAGCAAATCCAATAAATAAATATAGAAAACAATTTAAATTAGAAAGAGTGAGTGTAACGATTCACTATGCTTGGATTTTTGAGTGATTTGGCCTGGATTTGTATGCAAGGAAGAAGCTTGAAGCAGTAGAAATCTATCAGGATGGAGAACTGTAACATCAATTTTCAAAGGCATTATGCAATAATTTAATTAAGTGATTAAATAAGAATAATGTGATGGATGAGGCAATGACATTTGTGATTAATAAATTAATTAGAAAGTAGGCCTTTGTACAAAAATAAACTAACTAAAGTATACATAAGGAGGAAGGATATGAGAAATGAAAATTGGAACTTTTCAACCTCATATATATAAATTAAGTTCACCAATATTTCATTCATAGTATTAATTCTGAAACCTAAACTAAAACTAAAAGAAAAGCAAAGAAAGGTCGACCATTACAAGCTAGAAGAAGAAAATAAGAAGCTAGGAAAACTTGGACCTTGGAATATTTCATCAATAAATCTTATCACCTCTATCAAACTAACGTGAATAATATACTTCACCTCAATGATTTTGATTATCTTGGTATATCTGAAGGCTTTGTTGATTGTTTATGGTGATTTCTTGTTGTACCAGATGTTGTACGCTTGTTATGAAATACTCATGCTTAGTTTGTACTATATGTTGGTTTTGTAAGATGTTGTTATACATGAATATGAATAAGTTATAGGTTAAAATTCTTAGATAGAGATCTCCAAATAATATTAAACTTTTGTATGATATGCATTGAGTGATTGTGGAGATGGATTTGAGATTTCATGAACAGTTATGCTTGTATGATTATTTTATGAATTTTTCAAATGTGTATGCTTTATGGAAGATTATATGTTAATTCTAGTAGTAACATATATGATAATATATCCAAGTATTTTGTATTTTATGTAGTATAAGGTACTGGAAAATTGTGTACACTTTGATGAGAATAAATGAACTAATAGAATTTCAACAAATATAATGGAGTTGGTAAAAAGATATGCTTTATAAGGAAATAAATCAATTTTGCAAAAAAATACTATTAGTCGCATTCCCAAATCGAAAGCACTTCCGATAGCAATCAGAACCACACTTCAATAGCGATGAATGCTTGATATATCACAAGTATGATATCTGCAGTATTAAGGCTTCTGTCTCTTAACTTTTGGTTTCGGGAATTGGTCCTAATACTTATAAATACTTTGATTTTGAAGATAAGCGTTCCACTTGAGCCTTTCGCCTCAACTCTTTCGACTGTGCAAAAGAGGTGTTTTCTATAAAGGAACTATTTTATAAAAGAAAGATTTTAAATAATGACTCTGAAAGGAGTGGAGGCTTTGTGCCTCTAAGTCTTTCGTTGTAATCGGAAAGGGCTTCCTACCAAAGCCTATGCTTTCAAAACCTTTTATAACCCTTGATGTTGTTGCCGATGCTGACATACATGCCTTGGCAAAACCGTTCTCCATAAATAACTTCTTAGGGAACTGAAGAGGCTGTTAAGAAACTTTTTCTAAACCAAATGTTTTGAGTCTCTACCTCCATGGTTGTTAGCGTCAGTGACGATGAAAAGAAAACTTTTATCTAAATGTTTTCTAAATAAACGAACAGATGTTCCTCCTTTATTGCTTCCCGTCATTGCAGGATGAAAATCATTGATTGTTGTTAAAAAGAAAAGATGGAAGGGTAGTCCCTTTCAGAATAGCTAGAATATAGTTTTCGATATCATAGCGGGAGTCAAAATAGATTGGATATGATGCAAGTGTCATATCCATTGTATTGTAAGTTGGATTTTGACTAGAAACTTTTGAAATGCTTATGTGTTGGTATTTTCCATTATTTGAACATTGCATTTATAGGGGTTAAAACTAGGAAGTCCCCATGGGTGTAAATTGGAATTCACCAGTTAAAATATAATGTTAGTAATGTTATCCAAATATATTGCTTCGTGCAGTACAAAGGAGTTAAGTATGAGCCTTTAGTTTCTGTTAGTGGGAGCTACTATGCAAAGCACCTAGAGGGAACCAAAGGGGATGTTAGTTCCCTATAGGTGGAATATGATACCACGAAGAAGTGGATGTAAACCAATAACAGAATGAGGTTTCAGCTCCATTTCCTAACAAAGTAATTCTTTGTGAAAGTGGAGAAAAATAATACTATTGCAGAAGGGAATCCATTGTGTGTTGCATGATAAATGTCATGGTTGTTGCTGTATGTTTTTATGTATTATTATGATTATTGAACTAACCATTGAAGCTCAAGGGTGCAAGGTTAGTATGGTTTCATAGTATGATTCTAACAAGAGGGAAATTTGTTCCGCTATGCGGCATGGTCTCATTAGATATCGATGATGTCAGGTAAATATTATTCATATCAACCTTTTTGATTGACCCGCAGTTCAAGTTTTTTCCTTTAAACTCTCGGGTACTCAATTGAATAGACTGAGGGTTGAGTTCTTTCAATTAACCCTTTAAGATAAAGTTTTCGGAGCTGAGAAGAAGACGTTAGCTATGTAAGAGTTCCACCGTGTTTTGTTTTGTTCTGTTGTATCTTTGATGGATGTATTAGAATGTTTTACAAATGCCACTATATATACTCTACTCTAGTTACCCGAGTGACATCTTCATATGTCGTTATCAGCATTACTTTGTAATAAATTATATCTTCTCTAAACAAGATTATGTCAAAGGGTTGTATCAATTAATTATTTGTATCAATGAATGTTTTGTGAATTTTTCATACTTCCATGTTATTTGATGTTGAGATTGCTTCACATTCGATATTTTATCACCAAAAGTTCAAACTAGAGATGACTGAAGCATCTGTAGCATTCAGCTTCCAGCCCTAGAGAATGGGGTGTAACAATTTGACTTAAGAGCATAAGTTACTGTAAACTTGAACTGCCTTTTCCCATCAAGATTTTCCAACGAAAATCCAAAGATCAGAGGAATATACCAAGGGTTAGGACAAAGAAACTATGGGGTATTTATATTTTTTATTACATATGTATGCATATACCATGTAGCCTTATGGTCACCTTGCGGTATCTTACTAAAGTTTTTCTATAGAAAGGAAGTAAGACATAGAGAGGAGTGCAAGGCTGAATATTATTGGTGGAAGCACCAAAAATAGTGGAAGTTCTCGACCTGATGCTAGCGGAGGTCAAGGACGAAAGGCAAATGAGAATCCAAGTATTTCTATTCCACCAATTGATATGAGGAATTTGTTCTAGCCTTTCGGTTGGATGTTGCAAGCGGGAGTTATTGCTGGTCCCAGATGAATTATCCCTAAGCGCAAGTTGGAAACAGCTATGAAAAATTGAGTAGGAATACGCTAGCTTATGACGAAAACCATTCCTTGGAATGAGACTCTGCCGCTATGGATACTTGGTTTCTACATTTTGAAGGAGTCTTTGGACACTTGGACTTGACGAAGAACAATAGAGAAGGTTGGCTTCGAGACAACTAGAAGACAAACGTAACAACCTGCATATTTAACGATGATATATTTAAATATATTATCGTTTAATATGTGGGTTGTTACAAGATTTTTTTTTCATTTGTGGAATGGAGTTACGGTAAGGACATCAGAGGAAGGAATCACTTGGGAAGACTTCCGAAGGATGCTTAGGGCAAGATTTGTTTCTTAAGATGCTCAGTCCTGATGATGAAGAAGTTTCTGCTAAGTTTAATGAACTATCTCGTTATGCTTTCATCGTGATATAAACTATTGACTTGAAAAATGGAAAGTATATAAAGGGGTTTAGTTGGCGATCATGAAGGTAATTATACTGCACTTGCATGAACCTAGTGATATTATTGTGGAAATGGATATTCGCAATGAAGAGATGCTTAAGGGGGTTGAGAGATCCAGCGGAAGCTAGAACTTTCATGGTTGGAAAAGGGAATTCTTCAAAAGGGAGAAAGCTCATGAGGAAGAAAAGTCGAAGAATAGAAAAGCGGAAGTGGTTTGCTTCAAGTGCCATTAGAAAGATCACTACTCTACCAAATGCAAGGACGCCATACCCAAGATCACTGTTGGAACACAAAATACTAGGTGCTTCAATTGTAATCAGCTTGGGCACTATATGAGCAAGTGCCAAGAAGAGGTGAAAGGGAAAATGCTTGCTATGGAGCCTTCGTCTTTTAGATCTACTGCTATTGAGAACAGGAAAATAGTGTTAGAAGGTATGCTTATGTTTCTAAAATGTGTTAAAGTTTTGTTTGACACTGGTGCATCACATATATATAAAAATGTGTGTGTGTGTGTGTGTATATATATATGTATGTATGTATGTATGTATGTGTAGTAGATAAGTTGCCTTTAGAATCATCATGCCTAATTACATCCTTTAGAGTAGCTAGTCCAATCGAGGGCTATGTGACACTTGAGATGAGATGTAACTTGGAAATTCAATTGCTAGGTTTCATTTTTGTTTGCAGCTTGCATAGGTTTGATTTCGATGGCCTTGGAACTATTCCGAGGATGGATTAGTTGAGTCATTATGATGCAAGGATATTTTATCAAGGTAGAGAGTATTGTTGAAACATCCCAAAAGTAATGATAGGATTGTGTTCTTGGTAGAGAGAGCAATTTCATAGGTGTTCTCATTATTGAGTGTTTTGGAATTAGAGGAACTGGTAAGTAGTGTTTCTGTCGTAAAGGAATTTGTTGATGTCTTCAAGCCAATGATAGGCTTGCTGCTGAAGAGAGCTATTGAGTTTTGCATTGATCTAGTGCCAAAACAGAACCATTAAGTTGACCGCCTAGCCAAATGACCCCTTCGAAGATGAAAGAGATGGAGGTGTAATTTATTGATTTAAAAGTAAGAATCTCTATTCGTCCAAGTAGTTCGCCTTAGGGCATTGATGTTAGGTTTGTAACGAAGCCTAATGGAATATTGATAATGTGTACTGACTATCAGAAGCTTAACGAAAGGACGGTAAAGAATAAGCATCTTCTGCCTTGTATTTATGTTTTGTTTGATCAGCTAGGTGGAGCTAAGGTGTTTTCTCAATTAAATTTGGCTACCGCTTCTCACCAACTGAGGATACAAAAAGATAGCTTTCCATTGACATCCTTCAGTACGAGATATGTATTATACAAATGGATTATTATGCTATTTGGATTGACAAATATGCTTGCTTTCTTTGTGGATCTAATGAATTGGGTGTCTCGGGAGAATTCGGATTGATTTGTATTGGTTTCTATTGATGACATATTGGTGTATTCGAAAGATGCAAAGGAGAATGAGTGCCACCTTTGGATTATGCTTGAGACTTTGGGGAAGTGTTGCTTGAAGGCAAAGTTTTCTAAGTGCCGGTTTTGGGAAGAGAAAGTGAATTTTTTTGGTTAAGCGGTTTCAGGTAAGGACTGTCGATAGATCCTATGAAGGTAGATGTTGTTGTTAGTTGTAAGAGGCCTCAAAGGGTTATGGAAGTTTGAAGCTTTCTTGGGTTGGATGGATACTAACGAAGGTTTATCAAATATTTCTCAAGGTTTGCGATGTCGCTTACTAAGTTGATGCAAAAGGATGTTAAGTTTATATGGTCAAGTAAGCGTGAGGAAGCCTATCGGAATTTGAAGCAATTATTGGCCAATGCTCCAATGTTAGTGGTGTCAGATGGAAAACAGGAGTTTGTTGTTTATAACAATGCTTTCAGAAGAGGAGTAGGAGTTGTTCTTATGAAAAAGGGAAGAGTTATTGCTTATACTTCCCGACAGCTGAAGTCAAATGAAGTGAGATACCCAATTCATGATCTTGAGTAGCTATTGTGATCTTTGATTTGAAAATTTGGAGGCGTTACTTTTTGGGTGAAAGGTTCTGCTTGCTTACGGATCATATATCTTTAAATACTTGTTTTCTCAAAAGGAATTGTATATGAGACAGCAGAGATGATTGGAGTTTTTGGCTACTTTTTATTTTAGCATTGAGTATACTTTAGGAAAAGGAAATATAGTCACCGATAACCTTAGTAGAAAGTATAGGGGATGCTGTCGGTTATGTTGATCGAATGAAAGGACTTAGAATCTTTGGTTGTGTGCATTGTGAGAAATAGGTCGAGAGCATGTTCTGGTAAAAGTATGTCTAGGGTATCATGTTTGGAGATTCGACCAGTTTTGATTGATAAAATTGCTAGCAGACGGTAAGAAAATCTTTAGTTTGTCGAAAGGATCATGAATCTCAGAGTTGCAGCGGAAGGTGATTAACCGGAAGGATATACCTTTCATCGGGTCAGTTATTTAATGTAGAAAGGAATGTTATGAATTACAGAGTTATTGATTTAAGGAAAGAAGTTCTTGCAGAGTGTCATCGTTCTAATTTTACGATACACCGTGGGGTTGCCAAGATGTACGAAGACATAAAGAAAAGTTTTCATTGGGAATGTATGAAGAAGGATGTAGGCTTGTAGGTAAGGCAGTGCCAGAACTTCGAATAAGTGAAAGCCAAACATCAGAAGAATAATGGTTTGCGCCAACCGTTAGATATTCCAATTTGGAAGTGGGATTCGATATCCATGGACTTTGTATATGGATTGCCAAGAATGAAAAAGGGTAGCGAAAGCATATGGATTATCATGGATAGACTAACTAATAGTGCCTATTTTATCCCCGTAAGATATAATAGGATGATACAGGTTTTGGATGAATTATTCGTAAGGAATATAGTAAGACTTTGTGCAATTCCTACTAGTAACGTGAGCCATAAGGATCCTTAGTTTACTAATGTGCTCTGGAAGAGTTTGCAGAAGACATTAGGGATGGAGCTTAAAATGAGTGTTGCATATCATCCACAGACGGATACTCAGACCAAGAGGGTAAATAAGGTATTGGAAGATTTGCTGAGAGCATCTATCTTGGATTTGGTGGTTCACAGGAGGACCATTTGCACTTAGTGAAATTTTCTTATAACAATAGTTTTAAAATTAGTATAGGATTGGCACCTTTCGAAGCTTTATAAGTAAAACCACATAAATCACCATTGCGTTGGTTGGAGACAAGCGGTAGGTTGGTTCTTGGTCCCAAATTCGTAAGAGAAGCCATAAAGAAGGCTGAGATCATCCAAAAGCGATTAAAGGAAGCTCAGTCTAGGCAAAAGAGCTATGTTGACATAATGTATAAGGATTTGGAATTTTCGGTTAGAAATAGAGTTTTCATCAAAGTGTCACCGATATAGGGCGTGTATTGTTTCGTGAAATCCCGAAAGCTTGCGCTAAGGTATGTTGGACCTTTCCTTATATTGGAAAGGACTGGAAATCTTACTATAGAGTAGCATTATCGGAAGACTTTGTTGGAGTTCATAACGTGTAGCACTTTCTAAAATATATGCATGATCCTGATGCTACCTTGGATCCGAAGGCATTGGAAGAGTTGATGATGGAACCTAATCTAACTTTTGTAATATAATTACTGAAAATTTTATTAATTGACAAAAGGAAAATTTGGAACGATTTGGTTAAATTGGTGAACGTCTAATGAAGTGCTGACGAAAGGGATCGCATTTGGGAAACGAAAAGCATAGTTAGACAGATATATCCTAATTTTTCATGGTATGAAATATATTTCTTTATAGATAGCATTGTTTCTTGATTGCTTGTTATGATTGTTTAGTCCCTGTATAAATTTCGAGGAAGAAACCCCCTAATTTTCGAAGACATTATTCAATAATTTAATCGGGTGATAAAATAAGAGTAATGTGATGGATGAGGCAATGATATTTGTTCTTTATAAATAAATTAGAAAGTTATCCTTTGTAACTAAATAAATTAACTAAAGTATGCATAAAGAGGAAGGATATGAGAAAGGAAAAGTTCGAACTTTCATCACTATATATCATGTTCTCCAATATTTCATTCATAATATTCATTCTAAGACCTAAAAGAAAATCAAAGAAAGGCCCGCCATTACAAGCTAGGAGGAGAAGAAGAAAAAAAGTTAGGAAAACTTAGAGCTTGAAATATATCATCAACAAATCTCATCACTTCTATCTAACCGAGGTGAATAATATACTTTATCCCTACGATTTCTATTATACTGGTATATCCGAAGGCTTCATTGACTATTTATGGTGATTTTGTGTTGTGCCTGAAGTTATATGCTTGTTATGAAATACCCTTACCTAGTTTGTACTATATATTGGTTTCATAAGACGTTGTAATACTTGAAATGAATAATTTATAGTTGAAACTCTTAGATGAAGATCTCTAAATAATATGAAACTTTTGAATGATATGTGTTGATTGGTTATCGAGATGGGTTTCAGATTTCATGAATTGTTATGCTTTTATGAATTTGTTATGAATTTCCCAAGGGTGCATGCTTTAGGGAAGATTATACGTTAATTCCAGTATCAATGCATGTGATATTATGTCCAAGTATTTTGTATTTTACACAGTACATGGTGCTGAAAAATTATACACTTCGGTAAGAATAGTTTTTGTAACTCGATAGTTTGACAAATATAATGGGGTTGGTAAAAAGATATGCTTTATAAAGAAATAAATCAGTTTTATAAAGAAATCAGTTTAACCTAAGATTAGCATCAGCGCCATTACCTAATATTAGTACTTTGGTTTTGAAAGATAGCTGCTCTACATGAGGTTTCCACCTCGACTCTTTCGATTGGACCTAAGGGGTGTTTCTATAAAGGAACTATTTTATAAAATAAAGATTTTAAATAGTGACTCTGAAAGGAATGGAGGCTTTATGCCTTTAGGTATTTCATCACAACTGGAAAGGGCTTCTTACCGAAGCCTATGCTTCTGAAACCTTTTGAAACACTTGAAGCCATTTCCTAGACTGACATGCCTTTGCCAAACCGTTTTCCATAAATTACTTCCTTAAGCATTGAACAGACTGTTAATGAACTTTTTCTAAACTATTTGTTTTGAGGCTCAGCCACCATGGTTGTCGGCGTCAATGATGATAACACAGAACCTTTTATCTAAATGTTTTGTAAATAAAGGAATAGAGGTTCTGCCTCAATTGCTTGTCATCATTGTGGGACGACAAGCATTGGTTGTTGTTAAGAAGAAAATCCGGAAAGGTTATCCCTTTTGGAATAGCTTGCATATAGGCTTCGACATCTTTGCGTGAGTCAAAGGAGATTATATTGGAGACAACACAATGTCATATGCATTACAGTGTAAGTTGGATTTTGACTAGAAACCCTTCAAATGTTTATATTTTGGTGGTTGCCAATTGTTTGGACATTGCATTTGTATGGAGGAACAGTGGGAGGGTCCCATGGGTGGAAATTAGAATTCACTTGTTAAAATATAATGATAATAATGTTATCCAAGTCCACTGTTTCGTGCAGTATGAAGGATCTAAGTATAAACCTTGTGTTTCGTGTTAGTAGAGAATTACTCTACGAAGCATTAGAGGGAACCGAAGGGATGGTTGTTCCGAGTAGGTGGAATATAATACCATGCAGCACTAGATGGGAACCAATAACAAAATGAGGTTTCGTCTCTGTTGCCTAGAAAAACATTTCTTTGCAAAAGTACAGAAAAACAGTAGAATTAAGATAGGAAATCCATTGTGTGTTGCATGATAAATGTTGTGGTTGTTGTTGTTGTTTGTTTTTATGTATTTTTATGGTAATTGAACCAGCCATTGAAGTGTAGGAGAGCAGGGTTAGTACGGTTTCGTAGTATGATTCTAATGAGAGGGAAACCCGTTCCGCTATGCGGCATGGTCTCGTTAGATATCAATGGTGTCGGAAAACAAGTTATTATTCATACTAGTCTTTTGACCGACCCGTAGTTTATGTTTTTCCCTTTAAACTCTTGGGTACTTAATTGAATAGACTAAGGGTTAAGGTATTTCAGGTATCCCTTTCGAATCGAGCTTCCTGAGGAGAGAAGGAGACGATTGTTATGTAGGACCACTGTGTTTTGTTTTGTTCAATCTGTTGTATCTTTGATGGATGCATCAAAATGTTTTACGAATGCCACTATATATACTCGATTACCTGAGGGGTCATCTTCATATGTCTCTCTCGGTGTTATTTTGTAATAACTTATATTTTCTCTAAACAGGTTTATACAAAGGGTTAGATGAAATGAATTACTTGTATTAATGAATGTTTTTGTGAATTTTTCATTCTCTAGTGTTATCTGATGTTGAGATTAATTAATATTCAATTTTTTGTTATTGAAAGTTGAAACTAGAGATGACTCAGCATCTGTAGCATTTAGTTTCTATCCCAACAGAATGAGGTGTTACAAGAACTTCTACATGCGGTAGGGAAAGCTACTATAAGCTTTGATTTCTAATTTCTAAAGAATGAATTGAGAAGATTGTTAACAGAGATTGGTTTGCTGATATACTAGCTCCCTCTCTTCTCCATTATAATTTTAATTTATGAGAGATTTAGTTTTTATAAATTAAAGAGAGGAAGAGGGATCCATGGTTTCCTCTGTAATTTTTATCAGAAAGAAGAAAAGTGGCCTAGAAGGAGAAAGTACTTACTTTATTTTTCTCTTCTTCTAGACTTCTCTCTTAGGCTTTGGATTTTCTAACCCAATAACCCAAATTTACTAGTGTTACTAATTCATAGTGTTGCTAATTTACTCTTATTAGTACAACACAAAATAGCATAACTTAACACATTTTCACAATTTTTTTTTGTTATGCTTAACATTATAAAACCCCCATAGAGCCATACAAACACGTGATAAAATATTTTCAGCACATATTAATATTGATTTATATATAACCACACTGGTATTTATATGTTTGTAAAAATGAATATTTCTCCTTTCTTAAATTCAAAACTCGCATATTTTAAACAACAAATTTTGTACAATTTTATTATTGTAAATAAAATAGCTCTACCAACTTTATTAATATATTTTTAATCCTTAAAATATTGGTTTTCAATCAATATTCATATTTCTTATTTTAATAACAACAAAAGGTCCACAAATATTATTATTATTATTGCTAAAATTCAATTTTAACAACAATCTACAATTTTATTTCACCTTAACACAATTCAATTTTATAGTATTACTCTACAATTTCATTTTACCATTTCTAAACATGGTTTTAAACAAAACTTTTGTTTAATTCTACAATTACAACTTATATTTTTCATACACAAATTTACAAATCATTAATGATCACGTTAAGAATACTTAACCCTTTATATTGAAATTATATTTACACTTAAATATTGATTGGTAATCAATATTTTATATTTTCAATATTCATTTGAACCACTAAAATATTATTTATCAATAATTCCACAAAATTATAACATTTGTAAAAATAATTCAATAAACACATATCATAAGCTTTTCCCAATTTATTCAATTTCATCTTAAAATTATTTTGCAAACATAGAATGGAATAAATTTCCTTATTACATTATTTGAATTTAATTTACTTCAATCTAAATGATTTCTCATAAAATACCACATTATTTGATTACTCAACTTACATAGTTATGCTAGTTTGACTTTAAACTCGCATTTTATTCTTCTCAAAAATTAAAATTATAAAACATGTTGTATTTGTTAACCCCGGGATCCTAAAAACCTGAGTTGTTACATGAATAACTTAATATATAATTACTAGTAATTTCTTACCATCACGATAAACACTTTTAAGTCAAGTGTCTCTAATAGCCTCAATCTATATTACCAATAGCTATCTTCTGCCTAACTTGTGAGTTGTTTTTAGGAAAGGATCTGAACAATTATCCCAGTAACTGGTAAATTATATGTTTTTACACATAACGCTACACATATTGGTCGTTTACCATTTTAGCTATGTTTGATTTATTAATATCGTTCAAACTTTACCACCAAGCACATACCACGCCTATCTACTCCCTAGTAGACCTAACCTAATATATAATAAATACATATGTTTATAGATATATCCCTTGGGTTAGCTCGGTCCTAGATATTACTCATAGTATCCTCTATAGTCATCTCGTTGGAATATATCACCACGCCATAGCATAAATATGACCATCGTCTTGTCATGTCATAAATATGACTATCGTCTCACTAAGTCATAAATATGGTTTGTCTTGCTGTGTCATAAATATGGTTATTGTCTCGCCGTGTCATAAATTTGACTATCGTAAAGCTACACTGAAAACATGGTCATTGTCTCGCAATGTCATAAACATGGCTATTGTTATGTCATGAGTATACATGAATCCCGCTAACGGGGAAACCCACTACTCGCACTGCACAGGAATTCAGTTAGGGATTTATTATCTGTGATATGCCTTTTTTACTACGGACTGGCTTTATGCAACCATTGTCTTTTCTAGTTTAGAAGGTATCTCTTGTATGGGTTAGTAGCCTTACCCCTAAGCAAACAATCTAAATAAACCATGTGGCGTTGCATAATCTCTTCTAGGTATCACCTAACCTGTAAGGAATAACCAATGTTTTTCCCCGCTTTCGTCGTTTAATCGATGATGATCCAATTACCTTAAGACTACGATCATTTTTGGTACCTATGCGCCTGCTTTTTTTGCATGATTACCCAGTCATCCATCGACCATTTGACTTCTTAAAGAAATCAAGGCAATAACCCTTTTGCAGACCTTACCTCTGATGGACTGCTCTATGCCTGCTTCAGAGGAGCATCCTAAGTTATTCCTCTCTATATATCATGCGATGTCATTTTTTTTCTTACTTTGATATTCACCGAAAAACTTCGTTATGATGGACCTTAAATGGGGTCACTTCTTGCTTTAGTACCATCCGCGAACCCGTGAGGACAGACTTCCCAATATACGTTTAGGCCTCTTATTTCATGCTCCAACACTAACCAATATATCGTCGTTAGGATGAGCATTCCAATACCCTAAAATATCTACAATGGTACACAACCACAAAATATCTATAAGGTCATATTTGAATGCAAGTACAAAGTTACAGTTGTAATTTCTTCCTTTATTAGACCCTATGCCGAATTTGCATTTCCTTTTTTTGGAAAAGCCAATTGGTTTTTAAAATGACCACAAACACTTATTATTATAACAAATAATAATTACAGAAGACTGGCAGATTACAGACTTATTATCATTTTTTAAGGTGGACGGACCACCATAGATGGATTTTAAAGTGGTCCAACCACTACAACTAAACAAGCTTACAGTACATGAGCTAGATTGAAATACCTAGACTAAAAATTTCCTAGTTCAAGGCTCTCCATGAAGGGAGGCATGACATACAATCTAAAACAACACTAGTACGGTTGTTCCTAAAATAAGAAACAAAGGTACATTTTCTTGAGCCACGCAGTATCAAGGAGTGTCAAATACACTACCTATCAACCAACCAACATCTACATACAACTACTACAAACAGGGGTACATTACTTTACAAACATCCCACTAACAACACGATCACCCTATATGGCACTAGGACAACTTGATAAGAAAATAGACGGAGACAAAGACCATCACAAAGCAACACACAACACATGTACCACCCACGACGATGACCAGAGTCGCTACCTAGACATCTTGGCACTAGTATCATATTAAACAGCTTGGCATGATCCAAAGACATACCAACTTGTAAGGGCTATGAACATGAGATTGAAAGGAAAAGAAAGACCAACAATAATGAACTGGTTTGCGAGAGCCATGGCTTCACCAATAAACTAAATTCATGATGGTGCAGAAGTTAACTAGCACACCAAAAACACACCAAAAGACTTGCTTCCAGGCTTCAACATCTTCTCCAACTGCCAAAGAAAAAAAAAACCATAGAACACCAGAATCTACTCAAATTTAACCCATGTCTCGACAAACGGTCAACAAATACCTACCAACAAGACGATAGCCATGAGACACAATGAATATCCAACCACATATAGTGTACCAACACAAACTACCCATAATCAGTAAAGACCATGCATTCAATGGCTCATTGTGCTAGAGACAAATTCCTTCCCCTTCCTTCCCCTTGGAATACACGATAAATGGAAAAGAAAAGCTTACCAGCGTATGGGAAGGTGAATCACGAAACACCACATAGAGTTAGAAGTTACTGCGAGACACGGAAGCTCCACGTTGGATCCGTAACCTCTTGAACACGAACAAGCCAAGATCACAACCAAGTTAAAGAAGCATCAAAAAACTTACCAACACATCAAACCCAGCAGTACCATGACTGACCCCATTCCTCCTTACAAGGGTTAAACAAAAGCCGGACAAAGAAACACCAAGCAATGAGGGAACACACTCGCTAGGACACCTAGCTCCGCACATTATAGGAAATTGTTCGATAGGGTGTCACTAGATATAACAGCGATGGCACGAGAATTAGCACTCTGAAACCAAATGGAACCACCACATAAAGGAAAAGTAGGGTTGTCTGAAGAGAGATTAAGCGAAATTAGAGGAGACGAAGGTTGGATCTGGAAAAAAAATAAGGGGTTGTTGAAGAAAGATGGATCGATTTTCATCCACGTGGGCAAAAGAAGGAGTTGAAAGGAGAAGGGAAGAGAATAGAAGGTTTTAGAGAAGAGGAGAACGAAGAAGGGGAGAGCTGGGAGAAGTAAAGAAAGGGGAAATTATCCTGTTGCCATAAACAGATGAAGACCGAACCATTTTGATATTATTTTGAATGATGTCTAATTTCCATTTCCTATGTGTTTAACTCATCTTTTCAATTAATTTCGTTTAACCCTCTTATTTTATAGATTTTCTATTATGATCCCATTTATACTTATATTATCCAAGAGTATTACGAAATAATAATGTCAGACATTATGGAGAATGAGGCTGTAGGAGCACACACGTGAAAATCCCATGTATACACTGATACATATTAGAATTCCTGAAATAAAACTTACATGTACGTCCTGAGTGAATACAAAAGAGTAACATGTGTGCATCAATGATAGATTGATACAAAAATATACAAAAATACAGAAATCATAGAGTCAATCACATTGATAGAACACCATATATATTAACATTTTTTTTCACATTTAACTAATTTAACATTTTATATACATTTAAATTTTTACACATCCATATATAAATCAATCCACACAATACAAGGTAATAAATAATATGCTAAGTAATAATACTCCTCTAAGCCCATTGTTCCTGAACCTGTAATGTCTGACACTGACCCAAGTATTATATAAATAATAAACAGATCAAACTATTTCTAAATCTAATGCAAAAGATATAAGATGTTGGATTCATTGAATAATAACAATAATAACATAGCGAAATCTCTTCACAGTCAAATCCAAAATATCATCACTCGAAAATCCATCCTAATATATACCGTGGAATCGATAAAAGTGGATAATTCACGTAAATCCAATAAATCTCATTCCAATCCCAAAATCATCGACAATGATATAATAAAATAAGGATGGTCTAATAATCAAATAGGACCAAATATCACTCAATCTCTATAAATATAAAATCCTACACATCAATGAAACAAAGATCAATACACAAAATCACATGAAAGGGAAACAATCGCTAGTGAAGGATATAAGAAACCAACAGAATGTGAAATAAGCTATAAAAACCACAAACATTATATAAGAATACTTGGCGGTACGCCAAATAAGAATGTCAGGTGACACATGTCAATAAAGGAAATGGGGACTGATCTACTCAGGATCATGTCACTGGTATAATCTTGCACTGACTATACACTAAACTCAAACTAGAAAGGGAGACTGACGAACGCATCGTCCTTAGGATAATTCACACTCACGTCTTCTACAGTAATCGGTTACCACTACCTCTCACCCATTAGTATCATGGCAACGATCCACCATTAGTTCAATAATGTGTAGCATCTTTTGTCACGGTACCGACATTTTAACGATTCAGAATCCCCATCTAGCCTAGACCAAACTAGAACGCGGATTGCTTTGAGAACAAGATGCATCAGAACACAAACAATAGAATATTTCATTGCTATTACAACAATTTCCATCAGAGTACAAGAATATATCAGAGTTCGAATAAATAATATACACCGAAAAAATAATATCAGAGATTTAAATTACACTACAGTGGAAAATATATACATAAATATAATGTGCAGTGGAAAATGCATCAATTAACACAACTGAAAGAGATACATGGATACAAAGCATTCTGAATATAGCGCCTACTGTAATCCAGGATCCTGTTAAAAGAAATATCTGCAAAAAACCAAAACTATTAGCTGTCCATGTAGAAAATTTGGGCACTTAGAGTTTAGGTAGAAACAATAAACTCCGAGTCAATCATAGGACTGGTGTGAGAACTAAAAACAGTTATTGACTTTATTTTTAAAATAGGGTAAATCATGGGACCACGTCATATGTCATGGAACGGGTTTACCCCTGTGAATACTGATGCATAAACAATAACTAATAATAGTCATATGGATCTGCAATGCATCACACAACAAGCAATTTTCCAATCTACCCATTTAGGCTTAAACCCTAAATTTAGATTTTCCAAATCCAATTCACTTTACAGAAATTATTCCTTTGGACTTTATTACCCTATTATTATTTCAAATCATTTGAAATACATATCTAGCTTATATCAAAGTTGATTTCACTTAAGAATCTCAAACCAAATCTTTGGAAACATGAATTCCAAAAACATCACAATGCGTACAAACAAGTATGCAACCAAATATCGGGCTCCCCTTAGACAAGGCAAATGGTACGTACCTTACCAACCCGATATATATATATATATATACATATATGTGTGTGTGTGTGTGTGTGTGTGTGCGCGCACCTCCCACGATGGAGCAGGCTACACTGACGGTGCACAATCCCACGCCCTCGGGGACTACACCGCCATCTCACCCATACTTTTAGTCGTTCGGGCTACCAGAATCTT
The DNA here is from genome assembly GCA_030737875.1 of Allium sativum. Taxonomy (NCBI): domain Eukaryota; kingdom Viridiplantae; phylum Streptophyta; class Magnoliopsida; order Asparagales; family Amaryllidaceae; genus Allium; species Allium sativum. Next base: position 967,080,621 of record CM060910.1, on the reverse strand, counting down.
TAGCCACATACTAAATCAATTTTATATCCCGAAGTAGGGGAAATCATTTCACAACATAATAATCACAAGTACTTTCCAAAATATAGTACTTTACGTTAACAATTCACACATATGATCAGTCACTAATAATCACTTAACCTTTGAGCTTGTATGTCTCAAAGAAGGGTGTTAAGCAAGAGAATAAATTCTCCGCCACCAAACAGAGACATCATCAATAGCAACTAATCGGTTATGTGATGAACCATAATGTCAAACACAAAATACATTTTGAAATTTTTTCGACAACATCGTGTTTAGGCCTCGAAATCCTTTCTGGTTTATAAAACATTTTTATAAAACATTCCCTGTCCAAAATCAGGAATACATTTCTTTTCACTTAAGAAAAATATCATTTCAAAATCATTCATTAAATTTGAAATGAACTCAACAACATCGCTAAACATCTCATAGTCAAATGGTGAAGTGTTTCACAAGATGTTAGCATACAAATATTTCTACCCAACCCAATGCTAAATGTAAAAGCATATCTTGCTTATAAACTGGTCGAGCACAATCCAAAGATTCAATCAATATCAACAACCAAATATATTTGGTTTATACCCCATTTCATGTTTTGGTAAATTTAATTACCATTCGTTCATTCAAATCTAATTAAAGATGTATCAAAACTCTTTTTCAGTTTTAATTTCACAAATCCTTACTTAATGATTATTCAACTTTCTGGAAATTAATCCTGCTTTTTATTGGGTTAAAGAATCAATGTCATTTAAAACAAAGTTCACGATAAACCCAAAATCATCTTCCATCAAAATGGAATCTTCACGGAAATCATAACAGTATATAATCGATATAAATTTCTGTATCAAACTAGTACTATAAGTGGAATAGCAGCAAGGCCTTTTAATTCCATAAATAGTTATGGTCTTCCTTTACAGAAGTTCAACTCGATTACTAAATCGAATTCAATTCAATTCGAATTTAATATCTAAAATTGGAAAACTTTTCTTTGGAAAATTCCACTAATCTTATTTAAACGATTATAATTTCGAAATCATATCTTCACTATTAATTGGGTTAAAGAACGACTGTTATTTAAAACATTGTTCACTATAAACCCCAAAATCCAATTTGATATTAAATATAAGGCTCAGAATAGGAATTATATCGGCCTATATTCAACATAAAATTCTGAAACTTACGGATATCGTTTTGGGAATAACAATATCTATATCTTCCAAATTCCTCTATAATATCCATATAATCACAGAATCCAATACGAAATATTCCGAAAATTATTTCCACTCAAATCCATTCCATTTTATTCATTGGAAAATTCTGGTTATTTTAAAACCCCTTTTCCAATCCAATTTATTTATTTAAAAATAATTGGATTATTATTCTAGTTATTAACTAGTTCATTTCGATAAAAATATCTTTTATCTTTTATGGAATTTTTCATCCAAAATCTTTCCAAATCATTTATTATGAATTTACATAATTTTTCCATATTTTTAATAATTTTATTAAGGCATTACAGTGGGTTTCCAATAACGGCCACTGAACTGCATCCATAGCGACCTTTTCTGAAATTGATTTGGACATATTTTGAAATCCAATTGTTCAAATTTAAATCTCTTATATTCGTTGGAAAGATCTTTTCAATACAAAAATAAAGGTTCCGGTTTTAGGAGAATCCGACGGTCGGATCTCCCGTTACATCAATTTGAAGTTAATGGTTGAAATCCGCGAATGGTCACTGCGTGGCGCGTTCTATTCAAGCCATTATATATATAATATTTATTGTCGATTTCCATTTAAAACGTATTTTATATACCGTTTATTAATTCATTTTGAAACAATTCCAACTTCCATTTCAATTTTAAATCAAAATTGAATATTCCATTACATGACAAATTTATATATCTCATATATAAGTTAAAATAATATTTTTAACGATTCAATAATTATTCCATTACATGATAATTTTATATATCTCATATATAGGCTAAGAATAATATTTTTAGCCAACCAAAATTTATTTCAATACATGACCATTTTATTCATTCCATATGTACGTTAAAAATTATATATTTAACTATTCAATAATTATTTCATTACATGCCAATTTTATTCATTCCACATATACGATAAAAAAAATATTTTTAACGATTCAATAATTATTTCATTACATGCCAATTTTATTTATTCCATATATACGTTAAAAATTATATTTTTAACGATTCAATATTATTTCATTACATGACCATTTTGATTCAAATAATTTTCCTGATTAACCAATTTCGTTGTTTAAATTACAAATGGATATTTATAATTTAATTTCAACTACCACAATAATATTAACATTATTTTATAATATGTTAAACATCACACAATCACAACACTAATCACAAAATCATCCATATAAATATACTCAACTACCCAATGCCATTTACGGTGCCATAAGTGGCCATCCACGGAGTAAGAAAAGCGTGTGTCGCTAATATCCATACATCGCTTCTATTTTCAATGATTTGTGGGAGTTCTTATGTTAAACTCCAAAAATAAATAACATATAAAAATCAATACTAGCAATTTCTATATATATTTACAATTATAAAATAAATTAAATAACCATACAAAATTTTAATGAGAGAGTTCTCACTTTTGGTTTCCACTCCGTCAGTCTTTAGATGATGATTTTAGTATAGTTTGGGTTAAAATTTGCTTGAAAGTCTAACATGCTCTGTTTCTATTCTAGTCAGTCCCACGTTGTAGTGTTCGAAGCCACGATTTCAACGTGACTGAAAACGTTAGATTCCGACCTCGTATGAAAAAGTTACAACCCATTTTACATCAAATTATTTAATAACATCGTTAACTATAATTAATTAAGTAATTAATTTAAACTTCCACCTTAATTCTCTTCATCGTTCTGTTCCATGCAGAAAAAAAATCAAAGCCATACATCCATGCCTAGGGTTTCCCATCGCTCCCACATCGAGCCGCCGCATCACGATCAAACCCCTGCCCTTGGTGCGCCGCCATGCCACCTCCTTACGCCAGGAGTAGCGGCGAACTCGCAGCTCCATGGTGATCAAAAATCAGCTTCGAATTGCACAACTTTGAGCTCAGATTGAGCTAATCACAAAAATAAAATTCATCATGCCGGTATAGATTTAAAGGTCATGGAAATCTCCATCTTTTTCGTGTAATAAATTTATAAGTTTAGTGATCGGATTGAGTAAGGATTGGGGAAGAAATCTGGAGTATTTCTTGCGTCCGTCGTTTGTAAGGCGGCGCGCAACTATGGGGTTAGTGTTTTGATTGGCCGGGGTATTTATATAAATAATTTATTTTATTTTAATTCCAAAAAAATTGCGATTTCGCATTCGTTCTCCAAATGAACTCCAACAAATGTCACCCCTAGCCAAATACCCTATTCCGGACACAGTGGGATATGTTTTGTAAGGCAATTTGAATGTTTTGATTAGTTTTTATCAAAATTAAAATATAAATCAATATATATTGAATTTAAACGTACATTTTAATTTATCGGGTTATGTTTTGACGATACGGTTCTAACAAAATTAATTTTTTCGAAATTGGAGATCATTTGAAAAATGACCATTTTTTAGTCGATTAAATTCAAATTGAATTTCAAAACACATTTAAATTTACTATGTTCACATATTAATTCCAAAAATTATGAAATTTGAAACTTAATAATAATTTGACATTTCGGATGCAAAAGAAGTGGTTTCATCGAAAATGGAGGTCGTTTGCAAAATAACTATTTTTAAGGGCTATACATTATATTAATATATACATACATATATATATATATATATATATATATTCCATAGCGACTATTCCAAATTTTAATCTGGACATAAATTTTGATTTATATTATGAAATCTGAATTTCTTACATTCGTTAGAAAGATATAACTAAATAAATGCTAATGTTTGTGGTTTTACTGAAATCCGAATTATATTGAATTCTGTATATTCAATTGAAATTTAAAATCGAATTTTCAAACTACCGCGCTATTTCAAGCTCGTTTTATAGTTAAAACAAATTTATATGTTCTTACTTCGATTTAAATAAATTTTAAATCATTATTATTTAAAATAAATCATTTTAAATATTCAAAATCCGTTTAAATAACTAAAATAAAAATTTTAAATTGGTTCAGAAATTCCGGGTTGTTACAATCTCCCCCACTTAAAATCTTTTCGTCCTCGAAAAGGAATGAAATTGAAAGTTGTTTAACTAACCAACTGAACTTTCATTTTGGGTTTCATTCTTCAACTTTTCAGTTTCTAAGAATTTTCTAATTTCTCAAAAATTTGGCTAACACCCTAAATTTTCGAATTTTTTTGCCATAACCTCCTTTGTACGGGCTGATCGGTAAAACCACAACATGCCTCATAGGGCCCTCATCAATCAAAAAGAAAAAGAAAAAGAAAAAGCCAAGCGGCTTGCTAATCGGCTCATCAAATCATCAAATCCAATGAATATAGTAAATATGTACCTATTTGTTGGGCATACAATTTTATTCCTCTTCTTAGCTTCCATGCTATGACCTCTTCAATATATATACATGTACATATATCGAATTGCAATCAATCTTCAATTCAATATTAAATTTGATTTGGCTAAATTTTACCTTTCATTCTCTTATTAGTTTGATTATTCCAATATTTTCATTAGTCAAATAATTATCATCCATCACAACCAGAAATCAATTAGTTAATTAGCTTTTCAAACATATAACTTTATATATACTCAAGAATCATATTTTCTATACCAAGTCACGATCAATAAATTCTAGCTAAGTTTTGGTTCTTACACCAGTCAATTGGAAATATATAGATATCCCACTTTCGAAATTCGAACATTTACCGATGATGCCATGGTCATCAATAGAATTATCCCTGGACAAGTAGAGTGTGATTCTATATCCATCCAGTATATTTGAGATTTCGAATATACGTTCATGACGCGTATATGCAAAATCTCCTTATACCTGATAGTCCAAAATCAATATAAAATAAAATACTCAAATACGTATAATAAGATTTAATTTTCAAAACTAAATTCATTTTTAATAAATAACACTCTTCAAACTCATTCTAGGGTATTACTAACCCTATCTTTAGTGAGCCACTCTTATAGGATGTTACTAATCCTATCTCTGATGAATTCTTTCGTTCGATTCTAATGTGCCTTGTTCTCAAGCTTTGTAAACCAAAGCTTTGATACCAAACTGAAACGATCCAAGTTTCGCTCGGTCTGAATCGATTGCTAAACCAACCAAGACCTTTCGAAGTCTGGATTGCTTTGAGAACAAGACGCATCAGAACACAAACAATAGAACATTTCATTGCTATTACAACAATTTCCATCAGAGTACAAGAATATATAAAAGTTCGAATAAATAATATACACCAAAAAAATAATATCAGAGATTTAAATTACAATACAGCGGAAAATATACACATAAATATAATGTGTAGTGGAAAATGCATCAATTATCACAACTGAAAGAGATACATAGATACAAAGCATTCTGAATATAACTCTAGCTGTAGTCTAGGATCCTGTTAAAAGAAATATCTGTAAAAACCAAATCTACTAGTTGCACGTGTGGAAAATATGGGCACCCAGAGTTTAGGTAGAAACAATAAACTCCGAGTCAGTCATGGGACTGGTGTAGGAACTAAAAACAGTTATTAACTTTATTTTTAAAATAGGGTAAATCACGGGACCATGCCGTATGTCATGGAACGGGTTTAGCCGCATGAATACCGGTGCATAAACAACAACTAATAATATTCATATGGATCTACTATGCATCACACAACATGCAATTTTCCAATCTACCCATTTAGGCTTAAACCCCAATTTAGATTTTCCAAATCGAATTCACTTTATAGAAATGATTCCTTTGGACTTTAATTCCCGATTCTTATTTCAAATCATTTGAAATACATATCTAGCTTTATATCAAAGTAGATTTCACTTTGGGATCTCAAACCAAAATCTTTGGAAATATGAATTCCAAAAACATCACAATGCATACAAACAAGTATGCAACCAAATATCGGGCTCCCTTTAGACAAGGCAAAGGGTATGTATCTTACCAACTCGATATATATATATATATATATATATATATATATATATATGCATGTGTGTGTGTGTGTGCACCTCCCACGATGGAGCAGGCTACACTGATGATGCATAATCCCACGCCCTCGGGGACTACACCACCATATCACCCATACTTTTAGTCGTCCGGGTTACCAGAATCTTTAGCCACATACTAAATCATTTTAATATCCCGAAGTAGGGAAAATCATTTCACAACATAATAATCACAAGTACTTTCCAAAATATAGTACTTTACGTTAACAATTCACACATATGATCAGTCACTGTTAATCATATAACCTTTGAGCTCGTACGTCTCAAAGAAAGGTGTTAAGAAAGAGAATAAATTCTCTGCCACCAAATAGATACATCATCAATAGCAACTAATCGGTTATATGATGAACCACAATGTCAAACACATAAAACATCTCGAAATCATGTCGACAACATCGGGTTTAGGCCACGAAATCTTTTATGTTTTATAAAACATTTTTATAAAACATTCTCGATCTAAAATCGGGAATACATTTCTTTTCACTTAAGAAAAATATCATTCAAAATCATTCATTAAATTTGAAATGAACTCAACAACATCGCTAAACATCTCATAGTCAAATCGTGAAGTGTTTCACAAGATGTTTGCATAAAAATATTTCTACCCAACCCAATGCTAGATGTAAAAGCATATCTTGCTCACAAATTGGTCGAGCACAATTCAAAGAGTCAATCAATCATAATCAATATCAACAACCAAGTATATTTGGTTTATGCCCCATCTCATGTTTTGGTAAATTTAATTACCATGCATTCATTCAAATCTAATTAAAGAGTCATCAAAACTCTAGTTCAATTTTAATTTCACAAATCCTTACTTAATGATTATTCAACATTCTGGAAATTAATCCTGCTTTTAATTGGGTTAAAGAAACAATGTCCTTTAAAACAAAGTTCACGATAAACCCGAAATCATCTTCCATCAAATTGGAATCTTCTTAAAGTCAAAACGGTATATTATCGATATAAAATTCCGTATCAAATTAGTACTATAAGTGGAATAGCGGCAAGGCCTGTCAAATTCCATAAATAGTAACAGTCTTCTTTTACAGAAGTTCGTCTCGATTATTTAATCGAATTCTATTCAATTCCAATTCAATATTTTAAATTGGATAACTTTTCTTTGGAAAATTCCATTAATCTTATTTAAACGATTATAATTTCCAAATCATATCTTCATTGTTAATTAGGTTAAATAATGACTGTTATTTAAAACGCTGTTCACTATAACTCCCAAAATCCAATTTGATATTAAATATAAGGCTCTAAATAGGAATTATATCAGCTTATATTCAACATCAAATTCTAAAACTAACGGATATCGTATTAGGAAATACGATATATATATATATATATATATATATATATATCTTCCAAATTCCTCAACAATATATGTATAATCATGGAATCCAATATCAAAATATTCCGAAGATTATTTCCACTCAAATCCAATCCAATTTATTCATTGGAAAATTTTGGTTATTTTAATACCCTTTTGCAATCCAATTTATTTATTTAAAAATAATTGGATTATTATTCTAGTTATTAACTAGTTCATTTCAATAGAAATATCTTTTGTCTTTCCAAATATGAGTTTTTTCATCCAAAATCTTTCCAAATCATTTATTATGAATTTACACAATTTTTCCATATTTTTAATAATTTTATTAAGGCCTTTACAGTTGGTTTCCAATAACAGCCACCGAACTGCATCCATAGCGACCTTTTCTGAAATTAATTTGGACATATTTTGAAATCCAACTATTCAAATTAAAATCTCTTATATTCATTTGAAAGATATTTTCGATACGAATACAACGGTTCCGGTTTTAGGAGAATCCGATGGTCGGATCTCTCGTTACATCAATTTGATGCTAATGGTTGAAATTCGCGAACGGTCGCTGCGTGACGCGTTCTATTCAAGCCATTATATATGTAATACATATATATCGTCGATTTCCATTTAAAAAATATTCTATAAATCATTTATAAATTCATTTTAAAATAATTCCAACTTCTATTTCAATTTTAAATCAAAATTGAATATTCCATTACATGACAATTTTATTCTCATATATAATTTAAAAATAATATTTTTAACAATTCAATAATTATTCCGTTACATGACAATTTTATATATCTCATATATAAGCTAAAAGTAATATTTTTAGCCAACCAATATTTATTTCAATACATTACCATTTTATTCATTCCATATATACGTTAAAAATTTTATTTGTGACGATTCAATAGTTATTTCATTACATGCTATTTTTATTCATTCCATATATACGTTAAAATTTATATTTTTAACGATTCAGTATTATTTCATTACATGACTATTTTGATTCAAATTATTTTCCTGATTTACCAATTTCACTGTTTAAATTATAAATGGATATTTATAATTTAATTTCAACTACCACAATAATATTAACATTAACTTTTAATATGTTAAACATAACAATCACGACACAAATCACCAAATCATCCATATAAATAAATACTCAACTACCCAGTTCCATTTACGGCGCCATAAGTGGCCATCCACGGAGTACGAAATGCGCATGTCGCTAATATCTAGACATTGCTTCTATTTTCAATGATTTATGGGAGTTCTTGTGTTGAACTCCAAAAATAAATAACATATAAAAATAAATACTGGCAATTTCTATATATTTACAGTTATAACATAAATTAAATAACTATACAAAACTTTAGTGGGAGAGTTCTCACTTTTGGTTTTCACTCCGTCAGTCTTTAAATGATGATTTCAATATAGTTTGGGTTAAAATTTGCCTGAAATTCTAACGTGCTCCGTTTTTGTTCTAGTCAGTTCCATGTTGTAGTGTTTGAAGCCACGATTCCAACGCGACTGAAATCGTCGGATTCCGACCTCGTATGAAAAAGTTACAACCCTTTTTCATAGAATAATTTAATAACATCGTTAACTATAATTAATTAAGTAATTAATTTAAACTTCCACCTTAATTCTCTTCATCGTTCTGTTCCACGCAGAAAAAACCCGAACCCATACATCCATGCCTAGGGCTACCCATCGCACTGACATCGAGCCGCCGGATCACGATCAAACCCCTCCCCTTGGTGCGCCGTCGTGCCACCTCCTTACGCCAGAAGTAGCGGCAAACTCGCAGCTCCACGGTGGCCGGAAATCGGCTTCGAATTGCACAACTTTGAGCTCAGATTTTGAGCTAATCACGAAATGAAAATTCATCATGCTGGTATAGATTTAAAGGTCATGGAAATCTCCACCCTTTTCGTGTAATAAGTTTATAAATTTAGTGATCGGATTGAGTAAGGATTGGGGAAGAAATCTGGAGTATTTCGTGCGTCCATCTTTTGTGAGGCGGCGCACAGATATGGGGTTAGGGTTTTGATTGGCCGGGGTATTTATATAAATTATTTATTTTATTTAAGTTCCAAAAAAATAATGAGATTTCGCATCCGATCTCCAAACGAACTCCAACGAATGTCGCCCTTAACCAAATACCCTCATTCCGCACACAATGGGATATGTTTCGTAAGCCAATTAGACTGTTTTGATCAATTTTTATCAAAATTAAAATATAAATCAATATATATTGAATTTAAATGTACATTTTAATTTACTGGGACCACATATTGACTCCAAAAATTACAAGAAAATAAGTCTAACATGTTTTGATGATACGGTCCTAACAAAACTAATTTTATCGAATTTAGAGATCCTTTGAAAAATGACTATTTTTCAGTCGATTAAATTCAAACTGAATTTCAAAACACATTTAAATTTACTACGCTCACATATTAACTCCAAAAGTTATGAAATTTTAAACCTAACAATAATTTGACATTCCAAAACAAAGGTGGTTTTGTCGAAAACGGAGGTCCTTTGCAAAATGGCTATTTTTATGGGCTATATATTACATTAATATACATATAAAAATTCCATAACGTCTATTCCAAATTTTAATCTGGACATAACTTTTAATTTCAATTATGAAATCCGAATTTCTTACATTCGTTAGAAAGATATAATTAAACAGATTCTAACATTTCTGGTTTTACTGAAATCCGATTTATATTGAATTCTGTATATTCAATTGAAATTTAAAATCGAATTTTCAAACTACCACGCCATTTCAGGCTCGTTTTATAATTAAAATAAATTTATACATTCTAACTTCGATTTAAATAAATTTTGAATCATTATTAGTTTTAAAATAAATCATTTTAAATATTCAAAATCCATTAAAATAGCTAAAATAAAAATTTTAAATTGGTTCAGAAATTCCGGGTTGTTACAGACATCTTCCCTTATGGTAACTAACTATTGGCCTAGGGGACACAAGGGACACTACATATACTAATAACAGTAATAAAATACTGCTGCGTCACAGATCCGGGGTGCGACCTCGCGATCAGGTCATTAGGAAGGATCCTGGTCATTCTAGTCCACTCCCGCAACAGATAATAAGTTGGTCAGTGATAGTCTGGTACAATTAACTAACTAAACACACACACACATATATGTACATAATAGAATAGCAAGTGCACTGCAGTGCATGAGATTATGCTAATACCGATCTACTACAAAATATCTACACCAACGTATTGCATTTAATATATAGCTGACACATGTCTAAATATAGTCAAGGATCAGTAAATGACTACCATAAATATATGTATTCATCACAGCGAATACCAACTATCATATCCTCGCATTAAGTGTCATACATGAGCAAAAGATAAAAAAGTAAATAACTCCTTGGTGTCCTATACCACCACATTTACTAATCTTTCTTATTTAGTTCTCGTACATTACTCTTACCTTCAATACTTTATATAACATGTTCGGTGAATAACTGGGAAAGTGATACCGAAAGTCTCATACCAGACGGCATCACTAAGCCCTTTATTCAAGTTTCCCATCAACTAGAATATAAATATTATAAAATTTTGTAGAGATATCATCATTGTTTCATATTTAAAACATTAATGAAACTAATCAAGAGTGAATCACTAGTGAAACCCCACGTCCGTTAATGTCACTCATTAAGAGAATGCATTAAGTTTCGTGAAGCGTTATAGGTAAACAGACACAGAACATTACAAGAAGATAAAAGATAGCAGTGGAATTTAAAATTTTATTTAAAACATAATTCATAACATCGTGGTCCAAAATATCACAAATCTAAAACTACATAAAAAACCATTACAATAATATAAAGCTTCTATCTTGTACCATCAGAGTACAAAAATACATAAAAGAAAAAGCATAATTTCCCCAAAAGAGACAAAGCCATAGTAGTAAGGATAAGAACTTGAGCAATACTTCAAAAGCAGCTCCAAGCAAGATAATAACCAAGTCCTGATTAAGCCTGAGTATTCCCACCCTGAGAACCTGGGGGGGAAACGGAAGAAAGAAGAGGAAACAAAAAGGGGCAGACATAAATTCTGGCGAGTCAAGTTACTTTTAGCAAGTAAATAAGTAAAAGTAGCATGACAAGCATATAAAGTGGATAAGAAAGATAACACCAAAAAGGCAGGTATGACAAGGTAAACATGATAGAGTGTATACGCTTCTCTAACGATTAATCTAATTCTCTGCACTAATACTAGTGTAACCAGAGTGAGATGATCCCAACAACTATAAGATGGTAGATTTAGGCTTACTTCTGGTGAGAGGTTTTAACCCCATACAGTCCACAGGCAGCCCAACCTAATAGGCTCTTAAACTTTTTACCAGAATCTAGATGTACCCTAACTACTACCATAATTGATCGGCTCCCTACTCCGTAGATACCCTGTGTCGGCCCTACAGTAGGAGGTATCACTTCCTAAAGTGGCAAACCGTTGTTGATGTGCACAACCGTATCTACTGGTGTCACAGTCGTCTTATCCCCTTCTGCCCGGACATGAACACACATGCTCCGGTCGATTTGCGCTGTCAACACCGTCCTCCAGTTAGGATCTCTTACAATCATCCTAGTAAGCGTGCCCCGACTCCGACCTAGGGCGGAGTCTTGATCGATACCGTTATATGGGTTACTGACTGAAACGGGTCCCACACACAAGATGATACAGGCTCTCCCCCTTGTCTTATATCCCCACTAGGATTTCCTCCGGTTATGTATACCTATTGGTGTCTTTAATTACACAACCCCATTTGGTTAAGTTCGTGGATCTATATATAAATATTACCTACCCCACCCTCAGATTTACTTAACCCACCCATTATTCAACCAAATTTACTTAACCCCTATTAAAGTTCATGTGCATACTATCCCTGTGGATTCAACTAGGTTAAGTATTCAAGGTTTATTACCATATTTTCATTTATGGTTACAGTATGCTAGACCTCACACATTATGCCTACAATTTGTGGATGCTGGATATGTCGGACGGGTCTGGGTAGACTTATTCCACAAATCGGGCTTAACCTCGTGTCTTAGCATGTTTCGTGTTTGTGCACCTAGACCTCTCACATTAGAATCACCACTTGTGGTTGCTGGATATGCCGGACGGTTCCGGGAAGACTTCCACCACAAATGTAATCTAACCTCGTGTCTAGGCGCAATTACATTTTCTAATTACTGTAATCCTAGGCATTTCATTATTAGCCAGTTTTTACCTCTGTCGTTATAGGTGTTCATGCCCATTTTTCCCAATTACGTCCAAAATGAATTATATGTCCAAATTCATACATATAAACATTATTCAAGTTATGCCAAATTCCCCATTTACAAGTTATGTCCAATTTCAATGTTTTCCCCCATTCCACGTTTAATGCGTTCGCATGTTTCAGCGGCATGCCTACCCTCGAAAGTAGCCTGGCTATATAAAATAAAAGGGAAAGATAAAGGGAAGATGGAAGAGATAATTATTCTAATAAAATTGGCATAAACATATAAGCATAATGATAAGGTGGACATATAAGAACAGATTGTTGAACTTGTGATAATAAAACTTGTTTCATCATAATCGGGATATCATAATAGGCATGATTAGATCTAAATTAGGATTTAGATAATGAAAGATCCAAATTAACCACAAACATGATATGTACGTAATGATCTAAAGGGTGAATTAGTTCCATAATCAAAAGTAGTTCTGAATGATAAAGGTTAAGATCCAAATTGGCCACAAACATGATAGGTAGAAGATGGTCTAAATAGTGAGTTGGATCTATAATCAAAAGTAGTTCTAGCATGATAAAGGTTAAGGTCCAAATCATAGTTATGTCAGAATATCATAGATTCACAAGTTTCAATAGATCTGATATGATTCATTCACAGGCATAGATCCAAATTACAGTCATATCATGTTATACTTTTTAATTATTTAAGTCAAAAAGCAACTTGAAACTCATAGTGTTTGGATCTATATAAAAATAGAAGGAGAAAAGTGGAGGTTGAATCATAGATCTACACTTGAATCTCTAAACTTTGATTGCAGAAGAAGAAAAAGTTTTTGTTCAGTCCAGGCACCGACAGCATTTAGGCCTCCATTGATTTTAGTTTGAGAAAACTAGAGAAAATGAAGCCGTATATATAGCAGCCAGCCCCCAGAACCGACTTGCCACGTCAACCCTAGGGGGTCGACCCATGGGTCGACTCCCCTGGGCGGGAGAATTCCCGCTCACCCGAATTTATGAAATTTGAACGATTTTGAACTGAATTATGATTTTTGGACCTTATATATATATATATATATATATATATATATATTCTTTCACGTATACAAACTTCAAACCTTTATAATTTTTTCATATGATGTTTGTTTTACGCAAACCAAATGTCTATCTTGACCAAAATTTTGGGACGGATGCAATAGCGTAGTCCATTTCCCTTAATTCTGAATATTAAATTAATTATTCTTTAATTTATCCTCTTTAATATTGTTAAAATACGGGGTGTTATATTCTCCCTACTCAAAGGATTTCGTCCCCGAAATCTCCAAGTTAAGAACAATGTATATCCTACCATCCACATCCATCTACTCATCCACCAATCACTGGCATCCATTGTCCTTAAAATATTACTAATGTTTACATGAACATATGCAAAGCCCTGTGTATATATCCCAATACTAATGCGAAGATCAGGCGGTCTACCGATTCAGTCGACCTCCTTAATGCAATATATGTTAGTGCCACGAATCCAACATGTATGCAACTATCCTAATATAACATGTAAGTTCTATATGAGTGCACAATCATCCATCCAAATGCAACATCCACATGATGATACATCCATTAAAAGAAAAAAAAATGCACACACATCCGTATGTAGCATGAGAGCGATTGAGCCGATCTAGTGTCTAATGTGTGTGTATATGCATCCACTGGTAACCACTAGCAAACACTTGCGTCCGCTTGCATCCATCAATCATAACATGTCTCAAACACATGTTTACATCCATGGGATTTCTACCTAAAGGTCAATGATTTGATCGATAGGACATACTTAAATGATAGAAACAAGCATAAATAAAAGCTTTGGAAAAGGAGTTAAGAACATACCCTCGAAAAGAAAAGGGTACGAAGCATGAATCTTGTATTTAGTCTCCCAAGTCGCATCCTATGGGCTCTCCCCCCACTGAACCTTCATTAACTTGACTTCTCTATTGCATAGTTTCTTAAGTTCTGATCTAAGAATATGGGAAGGAACCCGTCTGCCTGTCGCCTCCCATTCCACCTCTACTTCCTCCAATATACTCGGCTCAACTACTTCTGTTGTATCATGCAAGCACTTCCACAAATGAGAAACATGGAAAACATCATAAACTCTAGACAGTCTCTCTGGTAGCTTTACTCTATAGGCCATTTGGCCAATCCTTTCTGTTATGGGAAATGGTCCTACAAATCTTGATGCCAATTTCCCTACAGATCTGAAGCGAACCACATTCCTCAATGGTGACACTTTAATGAAAACCATATCTCCTACTTCAAATTCAATGTCAGTTCTCCTCTTATCAGCGTAGGATTTCTGCCTATCTTGAGCGGTCTTCATTCGTCGTCGGATAAGATCAATCTTTTTGGACGTTTCCCTAACCATATCTGGTCCAAGTAATAGCCTTTCTGTCGATTCCCACTAAAAAGTTGGTGATCTACAAGGTCGTCCATACAATGCTTCGAAGGGTGCCATGCAATGCTAGCTTGATAACTGTTGTTGTAGGCGAACTCTACTAAAGGAAGATGCTCTTCCCAATTCCCTCCGAAGTCTAGGATACACAGCCTCAAAAGATTCTCTAGAACTCTGTTCACCCTCTCCGTCTGCCCATCGGTCTGAGGATGATAAGCGGTGCTCAAACATAATTGTGTACCTAATGCTTCTTGCAAGCTCTTCCAAAATTCACTGGTGAAAATGGGATCACGGTCGCTTACGATACTGGAAGGTAATCCATGAAGACGGACTATCTCTTGGACATAAACTGCTGCCAACCATATTGTCGTTCTCTTACTCTTAACTTGAATGAACTGAGTGCTCTTAGTAATTCTATCCACTACAACCCAAATACTAGTGTTGCCTTTCTTCAACCTAGGAAAACTGTTTCTGAAATCCATAGAGACGCTCTCCCACTTCCACTGTGGAACCTCCAAACGATGAAGTAAACCACCGAGCTTCTTTTGCTCGGCTTTGACTTGCTGACAAACCAAACAATGAGAAACAAACTCTGCTACATCTTCCTTCATCCCAACACAAAAGAAAACCATCTTCATGTTCCTATACATCTTATCACCACCTGGATGAGTAGTCATCTTAGAATGATCGGCTTCTTCTAGAACTGTCTTTAACAAATTTCCAGTTTGAGGAACACAAAGTCTTCCATCTCACCACAACCACCCTTTATCGTCTATGGAAAATCTATTGAGGTGACTTCAAGTCTCCCCTTTACTGAGTCTATCCAAGATATCTGAAATCTATGGATCATCTCGCTGTGAAGCTCCAATTTGGTCCGTAAGAGCAGGTCGTATGTCTAGCGATGCAAACAAACCAAGCAAAAGCTCGGTGGAGGGTCTAAAGTCAAAAGTCGATATGAACTCCAAGCTTTTCCTTTCCATAAATAGAGGATTTAAGGCCATCCTCTGCCTACTTAGTACGTCTGCCATCACATTACCCTTGCCAGAGATATAAGCAATCTCAAAATCATAAGAAGCTAGGAACTCCATCCACCTTTGTTGTCTTAAATTAAGATCCTTCTGCGAGAACAAGTACTTGAGAGAATTATGATCGATGTACAACTCGAACTTCTCTCCAAGCAAATAATGACACCACGTCTTAAGTGCGAACACTATGGAAGCTAGCTCTAAGTCGTGGGTAGGGTAGTTCTTCTCATGAACCTTTAGCTGCCTTCCTCCATAACATACTACCCTCCCCTCTTTCATCAGAACCGCACCAAGCCCTGTACCACATGAATCAATGTATACTGCAAATATTTTGTTCCCATCGGGCAAGGTCAAGACTAGGGCTGTTGTCAGAGCCCTCTACAATCATTGGAAAGCAACATCACAATCTGTATTCCATAAAAATGCCAAATTCTTCTTCGTCGTCCTGGTGAGTGGGGATGATATATTTGCGAAGTCCTTAATGAACTTTCGATGATAACCTGCCAACCCCAGAAAGCTTCTCACTACTGTTGCATTCTTTGGAGTCTGCCAATCCTGAACTACGACACCTTTGTCGGATTTAATGCTATCCTTTATTTAGAAACCACATACCCTAGGAATCTCACCTCTTTCCTCCAAAAATGGCATTTGGAGAATTTTTCCTTAAGCTGCTGCGCACGGAGAGTTTTCAAAACCTCCCTCAAATGTTGGGCATGCTCTTCTTCGCTCTTTGAGAAGATCAAGATGTCATCAACAAACACCACAACAAATTTATTTAGAAACTCCTAAAACACCCTGCTTATCAGATCAACAAAATAGGCGAGTGCATTCGTCAACCCAAAAGGCATAACTAGCCATTCAAAGAAACCATCTGGAGTCCTAAAAGAGGTCTTATCTACACTATCCTCGGCTACTCTCAACTGATGAAACCCCGTGGCCAGGTCTAACTGAGATAATTCTGATGCCCAACAAGCTGATCAAACGAGTCATCTATCCTTGGGAGTGGATGCCTGTTCTTCTTGATGAGTTTATTCAACTCCCTATAGTTTACACACAAGTGAAGCGAACCATCTGCCTTAGTCGCGAATACTACTAGAGCACCCCATTCAGATATGCTTGCCTAATAATTCCTTTCTCAAGTAGCTACCGTACTTATTTGCTAAGCTCCCTCCATTCCCATGGAGCCATATGGTGCACAGGTAATGCAACTGGCTTTGCATTGTCCACCAAATATATATGAAAATTGATCTCGCGCCTCGGAGGTAAGCCCTGTACCTCATCAAAAACATCAGGATAATCCCGGACTACTGGAACAGATTGCAGATCATCGATAGAGGCATCAAAAGACTCTAGGAAACTAAACATAACAGATCCTTGTGGGTCACAAGAAATCTCGAGGGTCCTCCCATAACAAGACAGAAGCTTAACCACCCTCTTCTCACAATCCGGAATGGCACCATACATGGCTAGCCAACCCATCCCTAGAATCAATCTGTAGCCCATAAAACGGAGTACATACGCGTCGCACTCAAACTCGAGCCTAAAACAGATATTCTCAAACCCCGACAAATCATGGATAAATGAGCTGAACCACCAATGGGGTTTGAGACAATAACGGGAACCACTTCCATACTAGTATTTAAGTGCAGAGACTCTACCACAGAACTAGATATAAATGAATGTGATAGGGTGACTTAAAAGAGAAATCAAACCTTCCATGAAAAAATTCCTACCTCTATCTGGAGCATTGGTCGTGAGAGCATGAACCTTCCCTCCAGAAGCTCCTACCCTTTGACCTGGTCCCTGTTTCTTCGGGCACTCCCTAGCAAAGTGTCCAACCTCTCCACGGCTGTAGCAAGTATTCTTCCTTATTTTGCAGTCCTTGACCAAGTGACCCTCTTTCCCACAACTGTGACACGTCCTCTTATCCTTAGCCTTGTCATTCTTTCCGCCTTTCTTTTGTTTTTGTTGTTGTTGTTGTCCTTTCTTGGTCCATCCCTTCTTGTTTTGCGTTGTTTCCTCAACCTTAACTTCCTTCTTTTATCCTTTGTCTTCCTCATGCATCAAGGCCATATCAACAAGCCTTTCAAAATTAGCTCCTATTGGAATATGGAACATAGCTAACCTATGAAGGGGTTCATTCAGCCCTTTAGCAAAGCGCAAAACTTTCTTATGTGGAGTATCTACCAGTTCCAATCCAAATCTTGCTAGCTAATTGAATTTGTTCACACATTCTTTAACAGTCATGTTTCCTTGTTTGAGCGCCAAGAACCTCTCCATTTACATGCTTTTCTCGGCTTGAGAGAGAAACTTCATTTCAAACCTCATCCTAAATCATCTCATGTCTCCACCGGACGTCCAACTTAGGTTACTTCTCACCAGAACGAAGCTTCATCTTTCAATAGCCAGGCAGCTAACTGAATCTTCCTTCGATCTTCCACTTCAAAGATTACAAACAAGTCCTCGGTCTCCTTGAGCCGATTCCTTACCTCTACGAATGTTTCAGTTCCATGGAATGGCTTCCCTCCCATAGCAGAGAAATCTTAGCAAAATTATCTGCTCTTGGTGGAGGAGGAGGAGGAGGAACGACGGGTGCAGCGGGGGGGGGGGGGGGGGGAGGGCTTCAGCTTGACCTTCGGCAGGCGCCGTGGCCTCTAGATACCTGCGGATACATCCGGGTATCGTAAGGCCCTCAAGAATATTAGGTTCCCCAGACATGCTGAAACAAAAAGGAAAGAGATATAGACAAAGGATCGAAGGATATTACATATGGCTTTGGGGAATATGTTTTTCAAAACAGACTTTTCTTTTTGAAAAATGCTTTCTTAAAACCTTTTTGAAAATAATTTTCAAATTTTTTTATCTAATCTGGTAACCTTCAGCTCTGATACCAAGTGTGACACCCCATGTCCGTTAATGTCACTCATTAAGAGAATGCATTAAGTTTCAGGAAGCGTTATAGGTAAACAGACACAGAACATTACAAGACAGATATAAAAGATAGCAGCGGAATTTAAAATTTTATTTAAAACATAATTCATAACATCGTGGTCCAAAATATCACAAGTCCGAAACTACATAAAAACCATTACAATAATATAAAGCTTCTGCCTTGTACTACCAAAGTACAGAAATACATAAAAGAAAAAGCATAATTTGCCCAAAAGACACGAAGCCATAGTAGTAAGGATAAGAACTTGAGAAATACTTCAAAAGCAGCTCCAAGCAAGATGATAACCGAGTCCTGATTAAGCCTGAGTATTCCCACACTGAGAACCTGGGGGGAAGGGACGGAAGAAAGAAGAGGAAACAAAAAGGGTCAGGCATAAAGTCTGGCGAGTCAAGTTACTTTTAGCAAGTAAATAAGTAAAAGTAGCATGACAGGCATATAAAGTGGATAAGAAAGATAACACCAAAAATGCAGGTATGACAAGGTAAACATGATAGAGTGTATACGCTTCTCTAATGATTACTCTTATTCTCTGCACTAATACTAGTACAACTAGAATGAGATGATCCCAATAACTATAAGATGGTAGACTTAGGCGTACTTCTGGTGAGAGGTTTTAACCGCATATAATCCACAGGCAGCCCAACCTAACAGGCTCCTAAACTTTTTACCGGAGTTTATATGTACCCTAACTACTACCCTAATCTATTGGCTCTCTACTCCGTAGATACCCTGTGTCGGCCCCACAGTAGGAGTTATCACTTCCTAAAGTGGCAACCGTTCATTGATGTGCACAACCATATCTACTGGTGTCACGGTCGTCTTATCCCCTTCTGCCCGGACATGCACGCACATGCTCCGGTCGGTTTGCGCCGCCCACACCGTCCTTCGGGTTTGGATCTCTTATAATCAGCCCAGTAAGTGTGCCCCGACTCCGACCTAGGGCGGAGTCCGTTCGATGTCGTTATATGGGTTACTGACTGAAACGGGTCCCACACACAAGATGATACAAGCTCTCCCCTTCTCTTGTATCCCCACTAGGATTTCCTCCGGTTATGTATACCTATTGGTGTCTTTAATTACATAACCCCCTTAGGTTAAGTTCGTGGGCCTATATATAAATATTACCCACCTCCATCAGATTTACTTAACCCACCCACTGTTCAACCAAATTTACTTAACCCCTATTCAAGTTCATATTTATACAATCCCTATGGATTCAACTAGGTTAAGTATTCAAGGTTTATTACCATATTTTCATTTATGGTTACAGTATGCTAACCCCTACACTAAGCCTACAATTTGTGGATGCTGGATATGCCAGGCGGGTCCGGGCAGACTTATTCCACAAATCGGGCTTAACCTCGTGTCTTAGCACGTCTCGTGTTTATGCACCTAGACCTCTCACATTAGATTCACCACTTGTGGTCGCTGGATATGTTGGGCGGTTCCGGGCAGACTTCCACCACAAGTGTACTCTAACCTCGTGTCTAGGCGCAATTACAGTTTCTAATTACTGTAATCTTAGGCAATTCATTATTAGCCAGTTTTTACCTATGCCGTTATAGGTGTTCATGCCACTTTTTCCCAATTATGTTCAAAATGAATTATATGTCCAAATTCATACATATAAACATTATTCAAGTTATGTCAAATTCCCCATTTACAAGTTATGTCCAGTTTCAATGTTTCATCCATTCCCCGTTTAACGCGTTCGCATGTTTCAGCGGCATGCCTAGGCTCGAAAGTATCCTGGCTATTTAAAATAAAAGGGAAAGATAAAGGGAAGATGAAAAAGACAATTATTCTAACAAAATTGGCATAAACTTATAACAGCATAATGATAAGATGGACATATAAGGACAGATTAGTGAACTTGTTATAATAAAATTGGTTTTAGCATAGTCGGGATGTCATAATAGGCATGATTAGATCCAAATAAGGATTTAGATGTCCAACTAATGATAGATCCAAATTAATCACAAACATGTTAGGTACATAATGATCTAAAGGGTGAATTAGATCCATAATCAAAAGTAGTTCTGACATGATAAAGGTTATGATCTAAATTGGCCACATACATGATAGGTACAAGATGTTCTAAATACTGAATTGGATCTATAATCAAAAGTAGTCCTATCATGATAAAGGTAAAGGTCCAAATCATAGTTATGTCAGAATATCATAGATTCACAAATTTCAATAGATCTGATATGATTCATTCATAGGCATAAATCCAAATTACAGCCATATCATGTTATACTTTTTAATTATTTAAGTCTAAAAACAACTTGAAACTCACAGTGTCCGGATCTATATAAAAATAGAAGGAGAAAAGCGAAGGTTGAATCACAGATCTACACTTGAATCTCTAAACTTTGGTTGCAGGAGAAGAAAACGATTTTGTTCAGTTTAGGCACCGACAGCATTTAGGCCTCCATTGATTTTAATGTGAGAAAACTAGAGAAATGAAAGCGTATATATGGTTGCCTGCCCCCAGAACCGACTTGCCATGTCAGCACTAAGGGGTCGACCCCCCTTAAGGGGTCGACCAATTGGTCGACACCCTCTTGAGGGGTCGACTCCCCTGGGCGAGAGAATTCTCGCTCACCTAAATTTCGGAAATTTGAATGATTTTGAACTGAATTTTGATTTTTGGACCTTTGATATATATATATATATATATATTTCTTGCGCATATACAAACTTCAAACCTTCATAACTTCTTCATACGGTGTCCGTTTTACGCAAACCAAATGTCTATCTTGACCAGAATTTCAGGACGGACGCGATGGCACAGTCTGTTTCCCTTAATTATGAATATTAAATTAATTATTATTTAATTTATCCTCTTTAGTGTTGTTAAAATTACGAGGTGACACACATCCACCATATTAAAATTAATATAGAAGTGGGGAAATCAGGGGAAATAGAAATTCTATAAATAATCTTTATTTTGTGGCCCAAGTAATATTGCTAGTTGTACCTACCCTTAGGTTGGCTAGTTTTTATGTAATGATTTTAGCATGTTATATGTTGTTTATTATTTGACAGTATATTTATAATTCTCCCTTTGTGGAGATGAACTTTATATTGGAGTCTAGTAATTTAGCTAGCTCCAATGTTGTAAGCCTTTAGGTAGAGTGGATGGAACACTATAAACTCCGTAGGCGGTAGACGATCCACCTTAAAACCGAATTAGTTGATTGTAACCACAATCACATATACTATACTGTATTTTTTATTATTGGTTATAATAAAAAGGTGTTTGCAATCACCTTAAAAACCGGTCGGCTATGCCAAAAAAAAAATCTATAAATAGGAAACCCAAAAAAGACGGAAATCCAAAACAAAACTGTATACAATTTCTGAAGTGAAATAATAAAGATAGAATATCTACAAATCTTTCGAAAAGAGTATTATAATTATTTAAACTATATATATACACACACGAAGCGTTCAAGAGCATCCCAAATAGTGCAGCACCTCTTTAGATTCTCTCTCCTCCAACTAACTCTCTCTCCCACTGACTTAAATAATTATAAATACTTGGTTGTGATTTGGGTGCAAATGGGGTGCCCAAAAAAAGAGGGGCCATATAACCCCCTCACCCACCCCTATTATATATATAATTCAATTTATTAATAAAAGCGCTTATTAAAACAAATACGATTTTATATTAAATATATATATATATATATATATATATATATAAACTTTTCAAATAATCAATTTAAAACAAATTACAATTTATCTTTATACAAACTAGTAAAGTAAATAAAATTATTACAAATATTATATTTTCGATACAATAAATAAGCTTGGTGAAATTCATATACAATTTTTATTTATGTACTTTAGTAAAAATATAGATTAATAATGGTGATGATTACTTAAAAATATATTATTTAAAGTCATTTCATTTATAGTTCATCTACAAAAATAATGCTCATTAATGCGAAAAGTATTAAAACAATTGACATGAAATTCCAAAAGTATTTCGAAGTAACAAAATTAATCAAACAACTAAGAATTGATGGAATACAATATACTATGTGAATGAAATATTTCAAAAAAAGTTTCAAGTTCAAATGTTAAAATGAACAGTGTTCAACTTATTTAATTGGCATACAAAAAACATAAAATTTTCACAGTAAACATTAAATCCAAAGAAATCACCCAACAATCCAACTTCACTATCATTCAGTTCAATCAAATGTCTAAATAATCATCTAAATACATCTAACATACAATAATGTACTCCATGAGTCAAAATAAATCCTAATATAGAGAACTAGGCATCGAGTAACATAAGTTGGATATAGATTTGTGAATAGAAACACTCACCGATATTGAAGCTTTCTACCTATCCCAAATTTACCGTCCACATTTAATTTTATTCACAGTCGCTTCTATATCTCCTCCATCTTTTGTTCACATCGTTCTTCATCCCAGAAAGTCGACCCTCAATCCACGCACGGCATGCCCAGTTCACATTCTAAGCGCGTCTTCCTTTCTTCGCTAGACACGCTTCGTCGCAGCCACTTCCACCTTCTTTTTTTCCAGAGAGCGGGTGTAATCCATTAAGGATGGAAGCTACGCGATGCTGAGAGGTAGTAGGAGCGAATCCCTTAGGCTTCAACGTCTAGGGATGGTTTTCATTAAACTAACTAGTGTATGGAGGTAAATACTGATGATGGTTATATTTTAAATATATGGAACATATTTCTGTTGGTCGTTAATAGCATTTGTTATTGCAGATGTCATTTTACGTGTAGATGTATTAAATATAGCAGATTATGAAAGATAAATGGGACTTATGTTGACATCATGCGGTAATATAGGAAACACAGATAATCTGAAAGGCCGGTTGATAGTGAGTAATAATATGGATGATGTGCCTCAAAACCATACCAATCTACTTCTGTGAATTGTCAACAATCTTAAAACAATAACTGCAATGGAGAACGGGTTAGATTCAACATTCAAAATCATGAACCAAGACTTTTAAGATTAGACAGACTTGATGGAACCAATTTCATGCGCTGATAAAGATACAGAAGATTTGATGACTGAAACGCGAAGAGGACGAACTAATGTGCAGATGCCATATTCTTAACACCTTATCCGATCGTTTATATGAATTTTACACTCCACTGAAATCGCCTAAAGAAATTTGGGATGCACTGGAAGCAAAGTACAAGGCCGATAAGATTGGAACAGATAAGTTTCTTACTTTAAAATATTTTGAATTCCAAATGAAAGATGATGTTTCTGTCATGGATCAAATGCACGACTTACAAGTTCTGGTTAGCAAACTTATTGACTTGAAGGTGCAAATTCTTGAATCAATTCAAGTTGGGGCGATAATTGCTAAACTTCCACCAAGTTAGAATAATTATCGCAAAAAGCTCTTGCATATGACTGAGGAACTAACATTGGAAAAGATCGAAAAACACATACGAATTGAGGAAGAAAACAGAATTCGTGATGGCGTTTTCCCTTCTAATGATGTGAACAACGTGGTTTCTAGAAAGAAAAGAAAAGGCAATCAAAACCAGAACTTCAACCCAAACAAGAAAAGTAAGCAAGGAAGCGACTCTAATCCAAAAGACAAAAATAATAAAGCATGTTATAAATGCGGGAAGCTTGGGCACTTTAAGCGTGAATGCAGGGCTCCTCCAAAACAGAAAAAGGGGAACTATGAAAATGCAAACATGGTTGAAAACGAGGAAATGCAGGAAATCATTGCTATGGTTTCTGATCTGCAAATTGGCATGATAACTGATTTGCATATGGTTACTGCTGAAACAAAATCTTCGGATTAGTGGTTCGATTCTGTTGCCACGGTACATGTTTGCAACAACAAAGGTCTATTCAAAACCTATATAGAGGTGGTTGACCAACAAGAAGTGCTCATGGGAAATGGAAATGGTGCAAAAGTTTTGGGAAAGGAAAATGTGGAGATTCAGTCCACTTCCAACAAGAAGATAACTCTCACTAATGTTCTTCACATTCCTGATATTAAAAAGAACTTGATTTCTGCATCAATTTTATGCAAGAGTGGCATCAAATCAGTCTTGGAGGCTGATAGTTTGATTTTGTCTAAAAATGGCATGTTTGTGGGTAAAGGTTATGCATGTAATGGGATGTTCAAACTCAGTATTAATGAAATAAAGGAATGTTCTGCTTACACTATTGATTCTTTACCATTATGGCATGCACGTTTAGGACATTTAAATTATAAATCTTTGAAGCATATGGAAAAACATGGTCTTATTTCTATTACTAATGATAATTATGATAAATGCGAAATATGCATACAAGCCAAGATTACAAAGAAACCATTCCCAACAGTTGAAAGAAACTCAGAACTCTTGGATTTAATTCATTCTGATATATGTAAATTAAATGCAGTTTTAACCAGAGGCGGAAAAAGGTATTTCATTACCTTTATTGATGATTTTTCTAAATACACATGTGTGTATTTGCTAGGAAAAAAATGGAGCTTTTGACATGTTCAAACGCTATAAAACAGAAGTTGAAAATCAAAAGAGTAGGAAAATAAAGGTCCTACGTAGTGACAGAGGAGGAGAATACTTCTCCACTGAATTTTCTAACTTCTGTGAAGAACATGGGATTATTCATCAGCACACTGTGCCATACACACCACAACAAAATGCTTCGGCTGAAAGGAAAAACAGAACTCTGGTTGATATGATAAATTCTATGTTATTAAATGCTAAATTACCACTTTATTTGTGGGGAGAAGCATTGTTGTCTGCATGTCATTTGCATAATAGAATCACTTCAAGGAAAACTAAAGTTTCTCCTTATGAACTATGGAATGGTCGAAAACCCAATCTGCGATATCTAAAGGTGTGGGGGTGTATTGCCTTCTATAGGGTGACTGATCGAAAACGGACTAAACTAGGTCCAAGAGCATTGAAAAGTTTGTTTGTTTGTAGGATATGCTGAAAACTCTAAAGCATATAGACTACTAGATTTATCCTCAAACATGATTGTTGAATCAAGGGATGTTGAGTTTATTGAAAATAAATTCAAAGATGATTCAAATACAAATAAGTCATTAAACCCCGAAATTATTCAAACACCATCAGATGTTACTATACCTTCTGCTAGCAATTAAAAGGAAAGTAACAGATGAACAAACAGAAATAAGAAGGACACAAAGAATCAGAAAAGAGAAATCTTTTGGTCCAGATTTTATATCATCTCAAGCTATAGCATTACTCGTAGAAGGAACTCGAGATGAAGTTACTAACAAAATTCCTATTGTACTGAATATAGAAGATGATCCAAAAATATACAAAGAAGCTATAACTTCCAGAGATTCTGCTTTTTGGAAGGAGGCAATTAATGATGAAATGGATTCAATTTTATCAAACAATACTTGGGTATTGGTAGACTTGCCTCAAGGGTCAAAACCTATTGGTTGCAAATGGTTGTTTCGAAGAAAACGAAATAACGATGGTAGCGTGCAAACTTTCAAGGCTAGATTAGTAGCCAAGGGTTTTCGGCAAAAGGAAGGAATTTATTTCTTTGATACATATGCTCTGGTTGCAAGAATTACATCAATTCGAGTACTAATAGCATTAGCATCAATCTATCAGTTGCATATCCACCAAATGGATGTCAAAACGGCCTTCCTTAATGGTGAACTTAATGAAGAAGTTTACATGGAACAACCATATGGTTTTATTCTGCCTAGAAATGAAAGAAAAGTTTGCAAATTAACAAGATCGTTATATGGATTAAAACAAGCACCAAAACAGTGGCATGAGAAATTTGACTCAATTATACTTCAAAATGGTTTCACATATAATAGTGCAGATAAATGTATCTACTCCATGTTTACAAAGGAATATGGAGTAATCATTTGTTTATATGTAGATGATTTATTAATATTCGGTACTAACATGAAAGGAATACAAGACACCAAGAATTATTTAACTTCAAAATTTAAAATGAAATATTTGAATGAAGTTGATACAATTCTGGGTATAAAAGTTAGTAAAGATGGTGGGGGCTATGCACTAAATCAGTCACACTGTATTCAAAGAGTGCTTCAGAAGTTTGGACATATGAAAGTTAAAGATGCTAGTACCCCAATAGACTCAAGCATAAATCTCAATATAAATGAAGGAAGATGTATTGCTCAACTCGAATACGCAAGCGCTATTGGAAGTATAATGTATGCAATGCATTGTACAAGACCTGACATAGCATATGCAATATGCAAACTTGCACGATATACTAGCAATCCTAGTATAGATCATTGGAAAGCAATTGGAAGATTACTTGGTTACCTAAAAAGAACCAATAATCTAGGACTTGTTTACAATGGATTTCCAAGTGTATTAGAAGGATACACTGATGCAAGTTGGATAACCAGCGCCGGTGATAATAAATCTACTTCGGGTTGGATTTTCACATTAGGTGGAGGTGCTGTTTCTTGGGCATCAAAGAAACAAACTTTCATTTCGCACTCTACTATGGAATCAGAATTTATAGCACTTGATGTTGCTGGAAATGAGGCAGAATGGCTACGAAATATATTACTAGATATCAAGCTATGGCCAAAACCAATGTCAGCCATATCATTACAATGCGATAGTCAGGCTACTATGTCACGAGCATATAGTAACATATACAATGAAAAGTCAAGACATATGAGTCTTAGACATGAGTATGTTAGACAAATAATAAATGATGGAATAATTACAATTGTCTACATAAGATCTAGCGATAATTTAGCAAACCCATTCACAAAAGCTTTGACTAGGGAAATGGTAAGATCCACGTCAGTCGGAATGGGACTTAAACCTTGTATTAATCAATGATAGTGGAAACCCAACCTTAACATTAATTAACTTAACTTTAAGGTTTAACGGGTAAAAACAAATTATCATATGATTGGGAAAACACTAAATCAAATTAGTGTAAACTATTACATGTATGAAAAGGCTAAGTTAAATTACTCTTAATAAATTTCTAGTTAGTCTGGTAACAGAGATAGCGAAAAGGAAAAGGAACTTTACCTTTATGAACTTGGAAATGGTGTCGCTTCTAAACAAGAGTTGTAAGGTTAACTCTTGCAAAAGTTCATTAAGCTGGGATGGAGCATATGTCCATAACGGTGCTCACAGGTAGGGAAATTAATTGGAAATTGAAATTGCGTGTGTAGTATTTCCGACTTTATAACTCAAGGAGACTTGGTTTAAGTTAAGACCACCAAGCTCTTCCTTAAAGTCCTGAAATATTCACACTAATACGTGATTTAATCGAATAGATACCACATATGATGCGCAGTCTCTAAATAAGATAAAACTGAACATCATCAGTAAAACAATCTTGTGGGGGATTGTTGAGTAGGATTGTTTTAATGAAGGGAACAAGTCCCACATCACCAAGTTATTTGGACTATTCCAAGGCATATATGATTGCCTTGTACATGATAATGTGAATTAAATGACTTGGGCTTGAATAAGGGGCTTGGATGGGTATGCATGTGGGCTTGGTTGGGCCTATAAAATTAGTATGGTCAAAAGATTGGCACTTGGGGCACGTGGGCGCGTGCGTGACCGCACGAAAGCGACTTGGCTGTTGGCAACAGTCATATTTTTCGAATTTAAACAGACGGACGCGTCTGTTTGTACACAACTGCTTCCAAACGGTCATGCCTGTTCCGCAACTATATATGCATCATGTTTCTTCTCTTCGCATTATCCTTCTTCCTCCTTCTGTTTTATCTTTTTCTTCCAGTAACAACTCCCTTTAAGCTAACAAACATTTTCTAAATTTCTGAGTTTGGTTTTGTTGTATCCTGGGAAACAATCTGCCATTCAACCCATTAGCAAACTCGTTCCGAGTGGGGGCAGATATTGTTTTACGGAAAGCGATCTCGTGCCTCAAAACCATACCAATATGCTTCTGTGAATTGTCAATAGTAAGCATATAGTAAAATCACAAATCAAAGTGTTCTACAATAACAGCAACCCCGTAGAAGGCTTCTAGCAAGCTTATGCAGTAATAACAGGTGAAACCAAATAAGTATGCTCCTCAAGATGACTAACTACATAACTTGATGGAAAGCAATGCAAGAGAAAGCAGATTATTCAAGGATTTCACAGTGGAAATAACGAGACCAAATCTCGTGTATCCAAATCCTCTGTATCCTTATACCCAACCAATCATGACCTTTGATTTTCACCTTTTTTGCATTTAAGTCTGAAGGCTAAATTGCAATAGAGTGAAAATTAGAGATGCTTATTGGTTGGATATAGAGGAATAGGAAACTTCAAATTCAGGGGATTTGATTCCGGGAATAACATGTTTTGATCTCGTAAACCGTTAAACTGAAAAATATAATATACACAATGAAAGCCATCTATGAGAAAAGGTGCATAAGGATATCCTGCTTTGCGAGAAGGTGCCTCAACAGGAAAAATAAGGAAGACAAGAGAGGATTTTCTAGAAGTCAAACTTAGCATTTTTTTTAGTGGAAAGTATGCAAAATTTGGAAATTAGGAAGAAGGACACATTTTACACTTTCTTAACACATTGAGCATAACGTATCATCACTTATCTGATCCGATGGAGATTGGTGCACGGTGAGATTATAAAAGTTATATCTCACATCATGTAGGATTGGTTGATCCATACTTGTAATTTATTTCTTGTTTTGGGATGCAAATATCCTTGTTTATGTAGATTTAGAACTACAACAATTTATTTACCAATCCAGAGAAGATAATATAAGGATGTGCACACACATACATATATGTATGTGTGTATATATAAATGTAGGTTTGTGTTGTATGCATGTGTTGTGTGTCGCTCTAAATAAAATCACCTATACCCAAAATTCTATATCCCTCTATACCCAACCAATCAACACCCCTGAATTCCACCTTTTTGCAATTAAATCCTCTGTTTTCCTTTGACTTAATTGAAAAAAGGTGAAAATAAGGGATCCTGATTGGTTGGATACAAGGGGACAAAGAATTTTTGGTACAGAGGATTTTCTCTGGTGTCGCTTAATGTATGTGTCCATATGCTTACACGTACACATATATAAACGTTTGGAAAAAGTGACGTCAGTTTGATTTCCTGCTGCTGTAGAGAGCAAATAATCAATGATTATTTCGGATCTCTCACTCATAAATACACATAAGTGCCATGCACTCTAGCAAGATGCATGCTTATTTTGTAGCATAATATTAATAGAATAAAAGTAACAAAACAATGTAAATTTTGGTATTAACCACATAAATTTTGTATTAACCACTCAGTCTCAAAATAATACATCAAGCACATTGCAAGCTTGCAATAACACATCTAGCCAAACCTTTCTAGGTAAGTTCCTTTTCATAAACAGTATTAAATTTTTTGTACATAATAGTCGTATAAATTTTGGGATGCCTGAGTTACTATAGTCTATATATCTTTAAGTAGAACCATATTAAACGTCGAGCATAACGT
Source organism: Allium sativum (assembly GCA_030737875.1). Taxonomy (NCBI): domain Eukaryota; kingdom Viridiplantae; phylum Streptophyta; class Magnoliopsida; order Asparagales; family Amaryllidaceae; genus Allium; species Allium sativum. The sequence continues at coordinate 967,049,845 of CM060910.1, read as the reverse complement.
ATCATCATAGTGGAAATGGTAAAGGCAGTCACTGCACTTAATAATGGAGAAGGAGTTAAAGGGCCATGCATTCTTCACTCAAGAGGGAGTTTAAGTTTTTTTTAGTTAACAGGGAGTTTAAGATTTTTCATCTTTATGAACCAAACTTCAGAATTTAATGGTTTGATAATACCTTTAGATTTTATATAATTCTATGTATAAATATGTGACTCTTTGATGAACATTAAACTGTGCTTCAGTCATCCAGTGTTATGCTTATAGTTTATTTACGATTTGCTTGGTGAACTTAATCAGATGGTAAACCAAACATGATTTTTTTTGGTAAACTTACAGTCAGATGGTAAACCAAACATGTTATCTCAAGTAAGCTATGTAAATGCTTAAACCTGTAAAATTCAGCATAATTAAATTCCATGAATTCCTACATTTTAAATGGAAATTATTTGCAAAATAAATTTCAATTAAAATAATATTTACTGTAGTCAAAATGTTGAGACAAGTCCCACATTGGTAAATTTATAAAATAAATCATGTATAACTAATAAGAGTCTACCATTCACATTGCCAATTGGTTCTGTGATAATTTGAGGTTCTCTAACATGGTATTAGCGCAGGTTTAATTCATGCACACATGACTGCCACACATATCCACGTCACCCAATAAGATCCACGTGTTAGGCTCAGGATATGTCATACGTGCAGGGGCATGTTAAGACAAGTCTCACATCGGGGAATTTGTAAAATAAATCTTGTATAACCATTAAGAGCCCACCCTTCATATTGACAATTGGTTTTGTGATAATTTGGGTTTCTCTAACAAAAAATCAATTTTAATCCGGTTTAACGGTTAACATTTTAATGTCTATATAATATAAAATGGAAAAAAATTCTTTAGGTTTTCAAGATTATACTCGTATAATTGTTATAACAATTGATATGATCGCAAATTTAACCACTTTTGGGTTTCCATTAACGTAAAAAATACCACATTATCTCTTCATTCTAATCTCTCACTTAACTAGTATTTGCCGAATTAATCACGTAGTAAGTCAAAATCTGAAAAGCCTAATCAAGAATATCATTGTCCATTTCATCTTTCCCATGGGAAAATTCAAATTCTTACAGGTTGAAGCCCTAATTTCTCGTTTCCTCTTCTAGTTTGCTTAATTAAACCTTATTCATGGTTTTGTATATCTAGGCACACATTCTTCTTTCTCAGCGTTGTTGCGGCGTCGTTATCGTTGATCGATCGATTGAAGAACTAGGGTTTCAGAATGAAATGAAAGAGAACAAATAAGAAACAAAGGGAAATAAGGTAAAGTGGTGTGGTAGCCCCTATTTTTTACGTATGACATTAAGAAGAGTATAATGATAATTCTTGTGGTATTTTTTAGAAGCGGTATTAGGAAAAGTGTTTTGGGGTGCCCTTAGCATCACACTATAATCATGGTATAAAAATAATTTTCTTCCCACTCACGTTTAGTTCATAGTTAAGGTATTGTATCTCTTTTATTTATTTATTTTGGATACAACGTAGAAAATACTGTAAGATTCTTCCCTTTTGTCTCATGTAGAAGTCATTATTCCTCTACTCACAACTATACTTATCCACATAAGATCCTATATGATACAATATATAAAAACAGATTAAAACAACTACATATGGATGACTCCTGAGTCTTTTATCTCTCAATCTAGACTCGGGTAATTTCACATTGTAACAACTTCTCCTAAGAAAATATAAACCATGAATTTTTTCTCTTTACCTGGTAACATTCAACTGACGGATATTATGGTAAATGCAGTGCTAGTCCCAGCCAAATGGAATAAACTGAGACCAGACTATTTCTTCACATGTTCTGGCTTGAAGTTGAAAAGTGAAGGCAATAGTCGACCACTTGAAGACTAGCATTAGGTTAATGGAAACTGCATCTTTCCGGAAGCGACCAAGATCTTATTCACACAGTTACTTAAAGATGATTTCTATGGAAAAAACAACATAGATATGAAATTACATGCACAAATACAAGATATTTCATCCAACCACCCTCTTTATTGATTCAAGAAAACAAATTTTGTTTATATACAATGGATCAACAACCAAAAATAAAATAAAATGCAATGAATCAATAACCTTATTGAGAAAGGGAAAGAATATCTAGATGACTACAACTCTTGTTGGAGAAGGAGAACAATGAAGAATAGCGACAGACCCTTGGATTAATTATCTCGGTCTCAATTCCATGTTTTTAATCCAACCCTAGATGTTTCTTTTATAGGAGAATAGAAAGCCAAGGAAAATATCTCCTAAGAAATATATTCAGAATATAATTATTTATTTCTTTCCTTCTATAACAAAGTCAATCAATCAATCAATCAATCAACCAATTAGTCAATCACTTAATCAATTAATTAAACAAATCAATCAATTAATCAAATCAATTAATTAATTACATCCTCTTCATTAACATATGTGATTTAATGTCACAAATCACAACACTCCACCTTGATATGAAATCACGTCATCAAGCGAACTTCCAACACACAAGTCATCTAGCTCTTTCAACAACACCTACTCTCAATTAAAACATTACAAACACAACCCACCGCCTGCAAAAGATGCACCTTCCCCCTGAGATGCACCACGCAACACTTATGGTCTAAATGCGCTTGTAATACCCCAAGGATCTCCACCATGTGGATTTTCCACATTGACACCCATCTACCACTTGATCTGAGATCCTTCCTTGATCACCTCGGATCCCTCGAGCATCATCAATGTGAAGACCCCTGTCTATCACATCAGCAGTAACCAAATTAGTCTCTCCACCTTGCTGTGGACTAGGTTCTTCAACCGTCACTCGCCTTCCACAGTTGACCACAGAACCAACCAATCCATATAGGTTTCCTGCCTCCCAGACATCTCTCATCATAACACGAACACCCTTCTTCACTCTCAGAACTCCACCTCGAGTATCATAAGTGCAACCACGACGATCCAACTGACCGAGAGAAATGAGGTTATGCGAACTCATGGGTACATGTCTAGCTCCAGAGACTTCTCTCACCACGCCATTATGCATACGAAACCAGATAGATCCAATACCACAAACCAGTAGCTCTACTCCATTGGTTGTTCTAATCGCATCAACATTCTTCTCATGAGAAGAAAAACACTTCATATCCTTACAAATGTGAAACTGGCTCCTGAATCCATCTTCCAAGGATTAATTTCGCTAACCAGGACATCACAAGAAGCATCACTAATGGAACCTGCAGCAACACCTGCCTATGCCTCATCACTACTATTATCACCATCCATAACCTTCTTCTTATCCATCTGATAAGCATAACATTTTTTGCGTATGAGGTCTTGCTTACCACAATAATGACAAGTGATAACACCTCTACCATTAGCCTCTTTCTTCTTCCTTCTTGTATCTTTCCCTGAGTCCTTTGCTACCATAGCCTCAACATGAACTGATTTCAAACCCGACCCTTTTCTCTTTAGTTCTTCATTCTAAAGGCTGCTTCGAACAGTTTCCAAAGAGATATACTTCCATTAGCATTGGAATTACTCAATGAAACAACCAAAGTCTCCTAGCTTTCTGAAAGCGAACTCATCAACAAAAGAGCCTGCAACTCATCACCAAAATTGACCTTCAGATTTGCCAATTGATTTATTACATCTTGAATTTCGTTCTGCTGCCCTGCAACAGACGTCTCCTCATCCAGTCTCAGCTGAACAAGCTTTCGAACCAGAAAATCCTTACATGTAGCACTCCTCGACTCATGCAAAGATACCAATTTGTCCCACAAATCCTCGTGGATTCACAACTAGCTACATGATGGAATATCGAATCATCAAAGTACTCCCGAATCAAGGTACTGCCAAATCAAGGAAATCGCCCTCTTATCCATCTTTTTCCATGTTTCCTCATCCACACCTGAGGGCTTCATCCCATCTCCATCAATAAGATCATGAAGATCATTGAGGTAAAGCACATCCTCCATCTTAGGCTTCCAAATCCCCCAATTTCTTCCATCAAAAACAGTCATCTTCGGCAACACCATCATATCCAACATAAAAAAATCAATTTTTTCCAATCCAAATCACTCTAAGCTTTGTGATGATCTAGCTCTGATACCAACTGTTATGGAAAGTGCGCCTTTACGGAAGCGACCAGGATATTATTCACCCAATTACTTAAAGATGATTTCTATGGAAAAACAACACAGATATGAAATGACATGCACAACTACAAGATATTCCACCCAACTACCTTCTTTATTGATTCAACAAAACAAATTTTGTTTACATACAATGGATCAACAACCAAAAATAAACAAAATACAATGAACCAATAACCTTATTGAGAAAGGGAAAGAATATCTAGATGACTACAACTCTTGTTGGAGAAGGAGAATAATGAAGAACAACGACAATCCCTTGGATTAATTATCTCGGTCTCAAATCCATGCTTTTAGTCCAACCCTAGATGCTGCTTTTATAGGAGAATAGAAGGCCTATGCAAATATACAAGTTTCCCTTCAGAAATATATCCAGAATATAATCATTCATTTCTTTCCTTCGATAACAAAATCAATCAATCAACCAATTAGTCAATTAATTAGTCAATCAATTAATCAAATCAATCAATTGATTACATTCTCTTCATTAACATGTGTGATTTCATGTCACAAATCACAACAGTGAGATCTATTGCTTTTGGAGGCATCCTCTTGTGAAGTATCTTATGCCATGGATGAGCTTTTTTCTATGGAAATCTAAAATCTGTGTGGTTAGGATTCATGCGTCGAATTTGCTCTCGAGTTGGAGTACCAAGAATCTTGATTATCTCAACAGGTTGATCAACATCCCTCCCCCTAGAAATAACGGTTGTCCAAGGAGCAACTCAGTAAGTACACAACCAGCTCACCGTATGTCAATCGATGTTGTGTATTATGTTGCACTAAATATAATTTCTTGTGCAGGTAACAGTGGGAAAAATGTAAGACATGTTTTCTTCAACTTTAACCAGAATTTTAGCGCTTCCAAAGTCACACAATTTCACTTGATGAGTAAGTGGGTCAACCAATATGTTTTGTGGCTTTACATCCCTATGACAAACCCCGGGAACATCATGGATATAAGCTAGAGCTCTAAAAATATGATATGTGTAGAGCTTCACAAATGTTAGTGGCATCATTTGTCCTGCATTATTATAATTCTTCAAAACCTAATATAATTCTGAAACATACTCCATGACCAAATTAAGGTAAAATTCATCTCTACTTGTGGTTGATAAAAAACAAGGCATTAAAAAAACTACGTAAAGATGAACCATTGTTCGCATCAGTTGTAGCTTCCCGCTTTTGTATCTCTTATCCCGTAGCACTTTCCTTATTGCAACAACCTCACTTGTCTCTAAGCACTTGGCTTGAAAGACAATTCCAAATGATCCATTCCCTACAACACGCACTACATGTAACTAATTGTTCTATTTGCTTCACCATTCTTTCCACCAATGGTCGTCGAGATGATATGTTCAGTTACAGGATCATTTGTCTCCATCATAGGATGTTCCTTATCTTCTTCCATGGAAGGGGATGAAGGAGAAGGGAAGGGGCAAAAAAGCAACTTTAATTAGTCAGGGAAAGAGGAGTCATGTCTCTTTTGTATTAATACTAGCTTCAAGATCTTAATACTATACTTGAAAGTTATTTTATTTGATAAAACATTTTATTATGAAGACAAGAGGAAATTATTAGACATTACTTATTAGATTGTTGTAAGTTCACTGCTTCCTTTTTGCACTCTTCTTGAACAAAAAATTGAATTAGGTATTTTCTTCTATCCTATAATTAACATTTATGCTAGCAATGTTTGAATGGAGAATTAACATATGTTGTTTGAACTTTTAGTAAAATCAAAACCCTCAGAAATGTACCAAAAAGATTTAAAAAAAATCTTTTTGATTCAGTTGAGTTGTCAGCCACTTGGAAGCAAAATGTGAAAGGACATCATTTTTATTCACTTGCTCCTAGTGAAGAAGTGTTTGATTGAGCATACTAAATGATGAAATCCTCTCTATACATATAGTATCTTTACTCCATCAGATTGGCAGGAATATATCATATTCTTATGATTGAGCGGTAGTTTTTCACCAGAAGGATAGATAAATAGTACCTCTGGCTGTAGATGTAGATCTGCATGAACTTGCTTGTTGTGAGGCAATATACCTCTTAATTTCTTTGCATCATCGTTGCTCTTTCTACTATTGGATACAATCCAACAACCTCGATGCTTTAGAGGAATTTTGATGGATTTGGCAAAGATTTATGATCCATATGTTGCATTTGAAACCATGTCCATTGGTGCTTTTGAATTGTATCTCTGTATTAAGGCACTCCTCTTCACGTAAGACCAAGTCACCAATCCTCTTAATATGAAACCAATTTGAAAGTGAAGTTATTTAAATGAGCTTCCATGGTTTAAGGTTTGTAGCAGTAAATCTCAACGGAACGACATTAGTGATAGCTACTGATTTTTGAATCAGATGTTATGGCCTCACTTGCTCTCGAAGCATCTTAAATGCCTATGTTGACTACATGTGTGCGTGTGACTAGAGTCCTAAATCAACTTAATGTTCATGTCATTAGAAAGTTGAAATATTACGGGAAATGAGAAGACAGCCTGTTGGAAGTGGCAGGAAATAAATAATTAGATAATATTGTGTAGCATCATATAATGCCCACCATATTTTCTCAAGCACTAAATTATTTCAGATCATGAGTAAAATGGTACATGTAAGTCTCTTAGATGAAAAGTGACAAACTAATTCAAAGCACAAAAATAAAATATGTTCCTTAATACTCTTTTTGAGTTGTGTTTGTCTGCATACATTCACCTTAGTATGTGTTCCTTCACTCTTATAAACTGAGACTCCGTATGCTATCAGCACATATTTTTTACCTAATGAACCAAGTCAAAATGTAAAAAAAAAAAAAAAAAAAACAAATGTAAACTACAACTGCAATTAGACATAAGAAAGGAAACTTTCCATATTAACAAATAGCAATTGAGGATGAAATGAATGTAAGTTTGTGACCATGTTGTATTCAGGTTTGTATTATAACGCGCTGGTGATAAATTTTCGACCTAACAATTCTACGAGACTACAAAATTAAAAACTTACATATACAATAACATCCACAAATGAATTTCATGGACAAAAACATACTAAAACATCTAGAGGGTCACAAAAAAAGTAAGAAATGATAATAAATGCAAAGTAATAGTTGATAGACACCTAAAAGAAGAGGCATCTAAGTACTACTCTAGATGCACAACATGACACCAGTCCTCATAAAGCGATAAACAGTATAAAACAGAGGAAGGTACGATGCATCCATAAGTCAAAAAAAGTATAATTAACAAAGTGAAATAATTCAGGCGTAGTTGTATGTCAGTGCAAGGTGAGAATCTTAATGCAGATGAAAAGAAAGGAATAGCATAGAAGCAAACAACTTGTGTGCTCAAAATTTTTGTAATCATTGGTACAAGAAACGAAAAAATGGTGTACACTGTTACGTATGATTATATAAGTTAACGTATTATTCCTTCCTCATTCTTATTCCAATTTTAACAATTACAGAAGCAAAACATGTTCATCCAAAATTGTACTTCTGTTGATGGGCACACAGGAATTGGAAGCAAAACATTTTATATAAAAGGGAGTAAAATAAACATATACCTTTCGACGGCAAGTGCGGACGACTCCGAACCACAATGATTCAGGATGGCACAGATATACGTATGTATCAGAGATGCAGATGGAAGATAGAATATGTATTCCTATCGAAGCCGCCTACAATGGGGTTAATTTTTGAAGTATGGGGAGTATTGTACTACGTGTTGGTTCAAAATTCAGCAAATCGAGAGTTAAAGGTGTTTGCGAGAAATTAATTAAAACGGATTAATATGGAAAAAGAATGAAGTCAGGAATGGATTAAGAAGGAGGCGGTTTCCTTCTCTATATGAAGTGGTTTCCTATTTTATTGCAAATGATAATGGGTACTGCATACGGAAAAGGAAAAAAAATGATAGAATAAAGTGGAGGCCTCTATTTTGAAATGAAAGCAATAGGTGTATCCACATCAGTAGCATGTGGTTTCTATTTTTAGATTTAAGTAGTAGAGTAATAGAGTAGCAGATTTTCCTTTCCCCTTTTTATTATTCAAGTTTGCATATAAATAAATTTCAACTTAATGCAAGGCAGTTCAAATTATGTTTTGAGAATGACAATTTTATCAATATATTTGAATTAATAAATTACCACAACTAAAGTTTAAATATTTTTATTTTAACCAAATACGTGCATAAGCTCAATGCACAATACGTGGTTGTTCCAGACTTCCCCCTCCACAAAATTGTGTCCTCTCATTTCCCTTCTCATCTTGGGTAAATGGTACTTTTTTTCCACATCTTTCGATTTCCTTCTCATTTCCCTTTGACTCCTTCGATTCTCCTTTCTAATCTCCCTTTCTTCAATTCATGGTACCCCTGTTTTCGACTACGTGATTTTCCCAAACCCTAATTTCAACTCAGTCCTAACCCTTTTTCCACTGATTATACCAACTTTTCTGTTATCGCTACTATATCCAACTCCTACTACCAATCCTCTTCTTTGTTGCTGCGCGGCGTCCTACTCCCCTTTTTGGTATCTCCTTCGTTTCTGTCAGTTCTTATGTCAGAAACTCTCTGTTTCGCTGGTGCTCCTGTGGTGGAGATGCAGGAGGTATTCAACAAACTGTGGGTGTGTGTTCGATTTGTGGTGGTGGGGAAGATCTCCTTTCAATGTGGAGCTTCTTAGTGTTCTCCTTGTCCCGCTTGCTGGAAGTTTTGCGACTTACCTTCCTCTGCCTGGTTTGCAATCCTTTTACATATATATCATGTATGCAATGTAACTTGTTCTCAGCCTCTTACATGATGAGCGAATGGTATATGGTTTGTTTTTTGGGTATATATTGGTCTCGGTTGGGCTTCTCAGTTTGTAAGGTTAAGTAGTGTATTTATGTTGTCGTCTTGTTTACTGGAGGTGGGTTTTATGTAGTAGCATGTGCCTTGTATGTGTGTAGCGTATGTTATTTTTTGGGTGGGCTAGTGTATGTTTTGTCATGGATGTTAATGGCTGTTGATCATGGGTGGAGGGTTTTTTTTGGTTGACTTGTCACTTCTACTGTCTTTGGACAGACATGGAAGATTTGGCTCGCAACTTGTCGAAGTCAGGTGGTGGTTCTTTCCTACCATAGATCGTCTTCCTACGTGGACTACCAGCATGAAATCTGGGCTTTTTCCAAGGTCAAATCATAAGGAAATAGGACATGGTAGGCCTGCTAATGTATGCTTGTCACTGTTTGCTGCGTGGCTCAAGAAACAATTCTTTGATTAATAAAGCATCGTACTCTGTGCCCGGATATTTGCACAAGTGAGGGAGTCTTAGGGTGTGTTCTTTGCAAACGGAAGCGGAGTATTTCAGCGGAGAATGGGAGTTAGCGGAGAATGCGTTTGGCGCGTTAAGCGGACCATTTGAGCGGATACTGTTAAAGGGGTGTTTAGTAGAATAGAAAAATTATAAATTCCCCCAATTCAGTTCAAACCAACTCCATTACGTAGAGCACTTCGACACGATCGCAATGCAAAAAGCGGTTCTTTGACTAATGAAGCATCGTACCCTGTGCCAGGATATTTGTGCAAGTGGGGGAGTCTTACTTTTCCTGTTGCATACCATATAACTGTACACAACACACTGTGTATCCAAGTACCTATTTTATATCCTGTTGTGTACTAATGTAAGGGTGTGTTCGCAATAGAAAAATTGGCACCTTCAGGATTTTGTTGACATCCGACGCGTCGGACGCCAATTACCTTTTCCCCTTCCAGATGGAATGATTTCTGGAAGTTGAAAATCAAGCCGTTGGCGTCCGACGTGTCGGAAGCTAACAGCTTGATTTTAAACTTCCCTTCCTTCATATAAATCACCCCCTCCTTCCTTAACAATTTTCACAACTACTATTTCAACAATTTCTTCAACTCTTTTTTCTTATTCGATTAATGTCTAATTCCGATTCATCCTCCAATTACGACGATTTGATTGATCTCTGCGAGGTTTATCTGTGTCGGAATGGAACGAGAAATCATATGATGCAGACTAATACTTCAGAGTTCACTGGCTTATCTTGGATCAACGAAATTTTGAATGGTCATCAAAACCGTTGTCAAAATAATTTTCGGATGAAAAGACTTTGTTTCCACGCATTATGTGAAAAACCGCAACATCATGGACTCGCTTCCAGACCAGAAATCTATGTCGTCGAAATGGTTGGAATATTCATTTATACAATGGCTACTGGGCTGTCAAATAGACAACTTCAAGAAAGATTTCAACGATCAGGTAGCATGTGACGGCCCGCCACGCACCAGCCAGCATTTCCTCCTAAAGTGCGCTGTACACATGCCCGACTAGCACGGAACGGTCGCCAAAGAAACGAAAGAAGAGAATGAACTAATCGGAAACCTTGTAGAATGTCTCACAGCGCATGGAACAAACCATATTAGTAATGTACTTGACATAAAACAGGTGAGACAGGGCATAAGCTGATAACTAAAACCAACATCAACATCATCATCAGAGTAGAGGAAATCCAAATACAGCTTATTACAACTTTTCAAATTACTGTCTCTAAACAAAAGAAAGAAAGGTACACTACTAATGCCCAAAGTAGTGACCACAACAACACAGGGAGAATGCCTATACATATATATATATATATATCATACGTGGAAGCCTCCTGCTCATCTCCGGTACAACTACTCGTGCATACCACCTAACCTGTCTCTAGTCTGCTCGAGAGAGCACCCAGAGTAATAAGAAGAGACATAAAACTCTGGGTCAGACAAAAAGTCTGGTATGAGCGATAAGCAGCTAAACAGAACAATAACAGGTATACTAAACCATACCTGAATCTGGACCTGCAACCAAAGAGTTAGCACTACATACTGTACAATATTCTAAGGTGCCACTAACACATGGTATAAAGAATACGGGGTGGGGGTGTGTATGTCATAATGAAGGCAAACAATCAAACATAGTAACCATTCTCACATCTCTCACTCAGTGCGTAAAGCATACGATGTCCACCACTGTCAATCACTAGACCCATCGAAGTAGTGACGGAGTTCGACTTGTACAACTACTGTTACTACCAAGCTTATCCCATGGGGTCATGACCAAATCCTTACAATTGACCTCACTTCATTGGTCTATAGCTCTTTAGTCGTACCTAGGCCACTGTGGCCCTGAATCCGTTCACGTACCCCCTACACATAGTGATCTAAAGTTACAAACATCGACAACCCATTAGCACACGTCCTGTAGCAAAGTCCAACTCATGAAGTTCCCTCCTTGGTTCCCATCTGGATCCTGAGGTACAACTCCTTATTTGCACTTCCTTTGCATCTCGGGTTTAGGTCTACTTGAAGTTCGATCCTCCGATTCGATTCGGTTCGCCCTCTCCTGCTTGGTTCGGTTCGAATGCTCCTTTCTAGTTCAGTTCGGGTGCTCGGATGCTCCTATCCGGTTCGGCTCGGATGCCCCTATCCGGTTCGGATCGGATGCCCCTATCCGGTTCGGATCGAATGCCCCTATCTGGTTGCTCCTTTCTGATTGCTCCTATCTGAATGCTCCTATCTGGATGCTCCTATCTGAATGCTCCTATCCGGTTTGCTGCAAGTTTTTACAACAAGCTATTTTCGCCAAACGACGACGTTTTCAACCATTCTAACTTTTCTATGCAATCACAAAACATACCATGCATGTTTATATGGATCAAACATACCAAAAACCCATGTTTTCCCCTTAATCACGTTTAACAAAAACTAATGATATGATTAACAAAACTTAACCAAATTAACTCAAATTTCTATCAGAGCCCTATAATATCATTTTAGAATTTTACAAAATTTTCCAGATTTTTCTGAGCTATAATTTCGCTAATTATCACTAATCACCCCTAATTAGCCGTGATTAGTGAAAAACAATGCAAATCACTCACCTTGGCCACAAATAAAATACCAAATCTGAAATGATTCCCTGTTTGGCGTTGTTCTCAATGTAACACAACAGCTCTAACCTTGCTTTGGTGCTTTCTCTCCTTAATTCGATATAGTTTAAGCCAAAACTTGATTAAGAAGTGATTATAGGCGTATTTAGATGTTAGAGGCCATTGTTAGGTTGAAGAGAGGGTTTGTGGCGTCTGGAAAACTGAAGTGAAATGAAAACCTAACTCATTTCAGTCTCCCCATAACCCTATTCCCGAAATGGGTTATGGGCCCTTTTACTAATCACCTCATTTAGCCCGGTTAAACAGTTTTTCACCTTCTGAAACTTGTTTTAGCCATATCTCCCAAACGGTGGGTCCGTTTGGTTAATGTGACCACTCTACGGAAAGGTAAACCATCATCCGAAGCCAATGGAAGCGGTTTCAGGTCAATACTCCTTTCCAATCAAAAGTTATGGCCAAAACGAGATCAACTAGGGGGAAAACGGTCATTTAAAAATCGGCAAAAATCATGAACATGGGAAATGACCTCAATGGTCGTCTCCCAAAGTTACATGACCATACGACTTCGTATATGAAAGAAATAAATATTCTACGATCCTTCGATGCGTAGAATGCAGGTCGTTAAACTCTCCCCCCTTAAGAAATTTCGTTCCCGAAATTCCTTAACCCAAAACATACAAAGGATCCCACATGCCTACCAGCCACATACAACAATCAAACATGCAAAACAAACAAACAGCCTATCCTAGCATGCGGAAAGACTAAATCGAAGTTAAAATCTTACCAGACGAAGAGTTTTGGATACGTCTTCCTAATGCTCTCCTCTGTCTCCCAGTACAGTCATTCCCATTCTCGCCCCACTGGACTTTGACTAGATTCACCTCTTTCCTTCAAAGTTGCTTTGTATCGTTCCCAATAATACGCATAGGCTTGCGGTTCCCAACCGCCTCAGGTTCAACTTCGATATCATCCAACCGATAAGATGAAATAGTCACATCTGGGTCGTGCATGAACTTCCTTAACTGGGAAACATGAAATGCGTTGTGAACTCCTGCCATCTTCTCTGGTAATTCAACTTTGTATGCCAAATTCCCAATTTGCTCAAGAACTGGGAATGGACCAACAAATCTTGGTGCTAACTTGCCTCTCCTGCCAAATCGTATCACGCTCTTCAATCGAGAAATCTTGATAAACACCAAGTCGCCAATAGAGAACTTTAATTCTCTTCTCCTTCTATCAGCATAACTCTTCTGCCTATCTTAGGCAGCCTTCATTCGCTGTTGGATAATCTTAATCTTGTCTGAAGTTTCTCTTATCACATCAGGTCCAAGCACAAACTTCTCACCAGTTTCTACCCAACATGACGGTGAGTTGCACGGTCTTCCGTACAAAGCTTCAAACGAAGTCATACCAATACTGGATTGATAACTATTATTATATGCAAACTCTACTAGATGCAAATGGTCATCCCATGATCCACCAAAATTCAATATGCAAGCTCTCAAGAGATTTTCTAACACTCGATTCACCCTCTCTGTCTGTCCGTCGGTTTGAGGATGATACGCGGTACTGAGATGTAGTTCTGATCCTAACACCTCTTGTAAGCTCCTCCAAAATCCACTAGTGAACGACGGATCTCGGTCACTCACAATGCCTTTGGGTATCCCATAAAATCTCACTACCCACTTTATATTCAGTTCCGCTAACTTAGATGCCGTCCTGTTTGACTTGACGGGTATAAACCTTGCACTTTTAGTCAATCGGTCCACAATCACCCAAATGCTATCATGACCCGATCTAGTCCTTGGTAACCCATCAATGAAATCCATTGACACTTGTTCCCATTTCCATTCTGGAATTTCTAATGGTTGTAGCAAACCACTAGGCTTCTTTTGCTCAGCTTTAACTAGCTGGCAGTTCATGCATTTGGATATAAACTCCCCAATGTCTCTTTTTCTCCCTTCCCAGTAGTAGGTATGCTTCATGTCTCGATACATCTTGTTATCACCGGGATGTATAGTCAATTTTGAGTGATGACATTCTCTAAGCACTTCATCTCTCAATCCATTGACATTGGGTACAACTAGTCTTCCATTCTTTCTAAGTCATCCATCTCGATCAAGCCCATACTTGTTCCTATCTCCATCGATTCCCATCTTTAACTTTGAGATGATCTCCAATATGTTAGGATCGTTCCTCTGACTGGAACCAATCTGCTCAATCAAAGTGTGTCTGATCGTCAAACTTGCTAACATTTTTGGATCTAATTCGCACTTTGGTCTGAAATCATACCCAGCGATGTACTCTAGTTGCTTCCATTCTAGAAACATAGCCCCTAACCTGGCATGTCTTCTACTCAATGCATCAGCCACCGCATTGCCCTTTCCGGGTGTATATGCGATGTCGAAATCATAGGAAGCCAAGAATTCTAACCATCTTTGCTGCCGGAGATTTAGATCTTTCTGAGAGAAGAGATACTTTAACGATTTACAATCGGTAAACAACTCGAATCTTTCTCCCAAGAGATAATGTCTCCACATCTTCAGCGCAAACATGATCGCTGCCAATTCCAAATCATGGGTAGGGTATCCTTTCTCATGCGGTTTCAGTTGCCGACTTGCATAAGCTACAACCCTACCTCCTTGCATCAATACATCACCTAGTCCGTACCACATGCATCCGTATATACCGTCATTTCTTCATTCCCCTTAGGAATGACTAACAATCGTGCACATGTCAACTTTTCCTTTAGGTTCTTGAATGCATTCTCGCACCATTCGTCCCAGACGAAGGCTTGATTCTTCTTAGTCAACTGAGTCAACGGTGCTGCTATCTTGGAGAAGTCTTGGATAAACTTACGATAATATCCAGCTAATCCCAAGAAACTTCTTATGTCCGTTGCATTCTTGGGCGTGGACCAATCTTGTACCGTAGCCACCTTTGCAGGGTCCACGATAATACCATTCTCTGAAACAACATGGCCCAAGAATCTCACTTCCCTCCTCCAGAAGTGACACTTAGAGAATTTTGCTTTCAACTGGTGTTTTCTCAACACCTCCATCACTATCCTCAAATGTTCCTTGTGTTCTTCCTCTGTCCTCGAATAAATCAAAATATCATCCACGAACACAAGGACAAACTTATTCAACTGATCTCTGAATACCCTATTCATAAGATCCACAAAGTATGTTGGGGCATTGGTCAGCCCGAATGGCATGACCAACCACTCATAAAATCCAGACGGCGTCCGAAATGCCGTTGTAGCTATACTCTCAGCTTCCACTCTAAGCTGATGAAAACCTATCGCGAGATCCAACTGAGAGAATACTCTCGCATCACTCAACCGATCAAACAAATCATCTATCCACGGTAGAGGATACTTATTCTTCCTCGTCACTTTATTCAACTCGCGGTAGTCTACACACAAACGAAGGGAACCATCCGCCTTGGTTGCAAACACAACTGGTGCTCCCCATTCAGAAACACTCCTTCTGATAAATCCCTTCTTCAAAAGATCGCTGACTTGCACCCCGAGCTCTCGCTGCTCCCCTGGTGCCATACGACGAAGTGACATCACTATAAGTCTGGCATCTTTCACTAAATCAATATGGAACTCAATCTCTCGGTGTGGTGGAAGCCCGGTCACTTCCTCGAAGGCGTCCGGATACTGGCCAACTACGGGCAACCTTGACAACTCACTATGCGGGATGTCGAGGGAATTTAAAAAACTAGCCATTACCCCATCACCGGGTAGACAACCAAACACTACCCTCCGCCCATCATCCGCTCTAGCTGTCATCAAAAAGCCCTCACAGTCTACCACCACCCTGTATCTTTGGAGCTAATCGACTCCCAAAATAATGCCAAACCCAGTAAAGCCAAAAAAAAAAAAAAGCAATCACAACCAAACATGCATCCATGACTCGATAAGACCACATTACGACAAATCATGCTAAGGTTAGTTGAACCACCAATCGGGTTCGTCACTACAAAAGGCCTATCGACAATCTCGGGCTCCAATCCCAACCTGTCTACCAGGTCACTAGATATGAAAGAACTGGAAGCCCCGGTATCAAACAAAACTCTAACAGGAACATCATAAACAGAAAGCATATCTTGAATAACGACATTCTTTCCCTTCTCCACCGCAGTTGGGGCATTCGACGAAGAAGGAATAGCATCGAGGGCATATGCCTTCACCATCTGCTTTTCTTTAGGGGGTTGCGGACACTTGGCCTTATGATTTCCCACTTGGCCACAGTTGAAGAACTTCCTATCCGCTGGCTTGGCCCGACACTCTTTCGCATAGTGGCCCTTCTTACCACAGCTGAAGCACTCAACATCTTGCTTATTCTTTTTCTTCTGGCCATCCTTGGTCTGATTCTGCTTTCTCTTATTCTGAGAACCATTCTTGCCTCCACCGCTTGCTTGCGGCTTTGGCTCCTCTGCAGATGCGACCTCAGTTTTTGACTTAGGGTAAAGACTCTCTGACCTCAATGCTTTCCCCATAATCGATTCAAACGTCTCATCGATATGGTTAATAAGCCTTTCCCCCAAGTATCCATCCAAACCAGTTATG
The DNA here is from genome assembly GCA_030737875.1 of Allium sativum. Lineage (NCBI taxonomy): Eukaryota > Viridiplantae > Streptophyta > Magnoliopsida > Asparagales > Amaryllidaceae > Allium > Allium sativum. The sequence goes on along the minus strand of CM060910.1, from coordinate 967,033,140 downwards.
AATTCTTGTTCTTCTCGGCAGTATCAATAAGAGATAACCCATATTTCGACAAAGTGTCGAATTTGGCAATATACTCCGAGACAGCTCTACCATTCTGCTTGAGTTCCAAGAATTTCTTAAACAGCACTGACTTCTGAGCAGCTTGAGTGAACTTATCGCTAAAGCGAGCCTTAAACTGATCCCAAGTAATCTGATTCTCGGGAGTAGCTGCCTTTATAGCATTCCACCAATTCATTGCCCGTCCTTGTTGCTGACGTGATGCTAGCCTTCTCTTCATCGCATTCTCGATACCCAGATCTTTGAATATACGCTCGCAGCTATTCAACCAATCCTGAACATCCGTAGCCGACTCCGTTCTGTGGAATGGCTTCCCACAAAGACTCGTGTAATCCTTATTCAGCTTTGCGAAATCGGCCCTAGGCGCCTGCACTATTGGACCACCACCATTGCCAGCATTGGGAGCTGCCCTCTGAACATCTCTAAGCATCTCTCTCATGAGGTCAGTAAACATCATCCTCATGTCAGCAGCATTCCCATTATTGGCTCCTCTACCAGCACGTTTTTCTTATCGGCTCATTGTTCAATCTGTAAAGAGAAAACGATTAACCATCCTCTTTGGGGTGTCAGTGCAGTGCACCTTCATCCTTAGCTATACAAATAGTATATATAGCTTTTGAAAACCAAAATAATCACAAATACGCGCTCTTATATACGTATACTATCTCTCCCTGATGACTTCCTTAGGTTAACTATGCAACCTAGAGCTCTGATACCAAGTGTGACGGTCCGCCACGCACCAGCCGGCATTTCCTCCGAAAGTGCATTGTACACATGCCCGACTAGCACGGAATGGTCGCCAAAGAAAGGAAAGAAGAGAATGAACTAATCAGAAACCCTGTAGAATGTCTCATAGCGCATGGAACAAAACATAATAATAATGTACTTGACATAAAACAAGTGAGACAGTGCATAAGCTGGTAACTAAAACCAACGTCAGCATCATCATCAGAGTAGCGGAAATCCAAATACAGCTTATTACAACTTTCCAAATTACTGTCTCTAAACAAAAGAAAGAAAGGTACACCACTAATGCCCAAAGTAGTGACTGCAACAACACAGGGAGAATGTGTGTGTATATATATATATATATATATATATATATATATATATATATATATATATATATCATACGTGGAAGCCTCCTGCTCGTCTCCGGTACAGCTACTTGTTCATACCACGTAACCTATCTCTAGTCTGCTCGAGAGAGCACCCAGAGTAATAAGAAGAGATATAAAACTCTGGGTCAGACAAAAAGTCTGGTATGAGCGATAAGCAGCTAAACAGAACAATAACAGGTATACTAAACCATACCTGAACCTGGACCTGCAACCAAAGAGTTAGCACTACATACTGTACAATACTCTAAGGTGCCACTAACACATGGTATAAAGAATACGGGGTGGGGGTGTGTATGTCATAATGAAGGCAAACAATCAAACATAGCAACCATTCTCACATCTCTCACTCAGTGCATAAAGCATACGATGTCCACCACTGTCAATCACTAGATCCATCGAAGTAGTGACGGAGTTCGACGTGTACAACTACTGCTACTACCAAGCTTATCCCATGGAGTCATGACCAAATCTTTACAAATGACCCCACTTCATTGGTCTATAGCTCTTTAGTCGTACCTAGGCCACTGTGGCCCTAAATTCGTCCACGTACCCCCTACACATAGTGATCTAAAGTTACAGACATCGACAACCCCTTAGCACACGTCCTGCTGCAGAGCCCAACTCATGAAGTTCCCTCCTTGGTTCCCATCTGGATCTTAAGTTACAACTCCTCATTTGGACTTCCTTTGCATCTCGGGTTTAAGTCTACTTGGTGTTCGATCCTCCGGTTCGGTTCGGTTCGCCCCCTCCTGCTTGGTTCGGTTCGAATGCTCCTTTCTAGTTCAGTTCGGGTGCTCGGATGCCCCTATCCGGTTCGGATCGGATGCCCCTATCCGGTTCGGATCGGATGCCCCTATCCGGTTCGGATCGGATGCCCCTATCCGGTTGCTCCTATCAGGATGCCCCTATCCGAATGCTCCTATCAGAATGCTCCTATCCGAATGCTCCTATCCGGATGCTCCTATCCGGATGCTCCTATCCGGATGCTCCTATCCGAATGCTCCTATCCGGATGCTCCTATCCGAATGCTCCTATCCGAATGCTCCTATCCGGTTTGCTGCAAGTTTTTCCAGCAAGCTATTTTCGCCAAACGACAGCGTTTTCAACCATTCTAACTTTTCTATGCAATCGCAAAACATACCATACAGTCATAGTAACATGTGTAATCATCTACAAACACTAAAACAACAATACGACATGTTTATATGGATCAAACATACCCAAAAACCCATGTTTTCCCCTTAATCATGTTTAACAACAACTAATGATAGGATTAGCAAAACTTAACCAAACTAACCCAAATTTCTATCAGAGCCCTATAATATCATTTTAGAATTTTACAAATTTTTCCAGATTTTTCTGAGCTATAATTTCGCTAATTATCACTAATCACCCCTAATTAGCCGTGATTAGTGAAAAACAATGCAAATCACTCACCTTGGCCACAAATAAAATACCAAATCTGAAATGATTCCCTGTTTGGCGCTGTTCTCAATGTAACACAACAGCTCTAACCTTGCTTTGGTGCTTTCTCTCCTTAATTTGATGTAGTTTAACCCAAAACTTGATTAAGAAGTGATTAGAGGTATATTTAGATGTTGGAGGCCATTGTTAGGTTGAAGAGAGGGTTTGTGGCTGCTGGAAAACTGAAATGAAATGAAAACCTAACTCATTTCAACCTCCTCATAACCCTAATCCCGAAATGGGTTATGGGCTCATTTACTAATCACCTCATTTGGCCTGGTTAAGCAGTTTTTCACCTTCTGAAACTTGTTTCAGCCATATCTCCCAAATGGTGAGTCTGTTTGGTTAATGTGACCACTCTACGGAAAGGTAAACCATCATCCGGAGCCAATGGAAGGTGTTTCAGGTCATTACTCCTTTCCAATCAAAAGTTATGGCCAAAACAAGATCAACTAGGGGAAAAACGATCATTTAAAAATCGGCAAGAATCATGAGCATGGGAAATGACCCCAATAGTCATATCCCAAAGTTACATGACCATACGACTTCGTATGTGAAAGAAATAAATATTCTACGATCCTTCGATGCGTAGAATGCGGGTCGTTACATAGCACAATTTCCGTTTGTTTTCATGATGTCCTAAACGCTTTCCAATTACTCGATGCGGATGTAATAAAGCCAGGGGAACAATTTAATATTGTTACACATCACATCAAAAATTCAACCCGGTATTATCCGTATTTCAAAAACTGTATTGGCGCTATAGATGGTACACACGTATCTGCACATTTACCCGCTGATCAAATTATCCCGTATATCAGAAGAAAAGGTTTTGTAACTCAAAATATGTTAGCGGTTTATGATTTCGATTTACAGTTTACGTATGTTATGGCTGGTTGGGAAGGGAATGCTCATGATCATAGAATTTTTAATGCTGTTACAAACGATATAAGCTCTAACTTTCCTAACCCTCCAGCTGGACAGTATTATTTGGTTGATTCGAGCTACCCACTTCAGAATGGATATTTACCACCATACCGAAATATGAGGTACCATATTCCGCATTTCCGTGATACCATGAATCAACCAAAGTCGGCCAATGAAGTGTTTAATTACTACCATTCGAGTTTACGGATGGCCGTAGAAAGAACATTTGGCATTTGAAAATATTTTTTTACCATTCTCAATAAGATGCCTACATTTCGGTTCAACACTCAAGTGAAAGTTGTCGTATCTACAATGGCCTTACACAATTTCATACGCAAATATATTAGCAGTGACCTAGATTTTATGGCTTTTGATGATGATCCTAAACTTATCCCCAATCAGTACTTGGCGGAATATTATAGTATGAGAAATACAACGAATAGAGGCACTGAACGTGTACATCCACACGGATACCGAGAAATGTCATTAGTTCGAGATAACATTAGAGATGGGTTGGTTGCTGCTGGTCTCTACTAATTTGTCTTTGTATTTGTAACTGTACTTGTACTAGAAACTGTATCTGTACTTGTATTTGTATTCATATCTGCCAAATCATATCTACTTATATCTTATTTTTAAAATACCGCGCTCAAATACCCCGTTCGTAACTAAAAACACATTTCCCGTTCGTTACAGTACCACGCTCAAATGCCATGCTCAAATACCCCGCTCGCGTTGGTTAAGAACGCACCCTAAAACACTTCTTATTGAAGTATGTAATTTAACTTGTAATTTGGAGTGACTGTAGTCTACTAGTTTAGCTAGCTTCAGTGTTGTAAGCCTGATAGGTAGAGTAGACGGAACACTATAAACTTCGTAGGTGGTGGACGGTCCACCTTAAAAATCGAGTTATTTGATTGTAATCATAATCACCTGTACTATAATGTATTTTTATTATTGGTTATAATAAAAAAATGTTACAGATCACTATAGAAACCGGTCGGCTACGCCAAAAATAAAAATGTGTTCTTGCAATTTCTTATACAAAGAGCACTATAATCTATATCCTTACTTTTGGTGCAACAGACATCTCAAATGTATCTTATTCCTCTATGTGGGTTTTTTCTTTCTTTTTTTAACATATACACACACATATATACATACACACATACATACATATATATATACACACATATATTTGTGAGATAGGATCAAGAACACCATAAATAGTGCAACACCCTTGAATTCCCCTGATTTCCATCATACATTCTTGTTTCTCTCTATCTCCACTAACTTATTTAATTATAAATGAGTGGTTGTAAAAGAGGTGCAAAAGGGGGTGTCATATAACCCCTATATATATAACCCCTATATATATATATATATATATATATATATATATATATATATATATATGTGTGTGTGTGTGTGTGTGTGTGTTACTGACAGCCAATGTGCCACCACTTTTCAGTAAGTGTGGCAGATGAAAAAGATAGGAGACAATATTACAAACGATGAACAACGCAACAAAAAAGGAAGCACTAACATTATGCCATCACCGAACCCAGAAACTAGTTTACTTAATACACAACTATGTACAGAAGACCAAACTATCACCATCAACGACGTAGAGGAGGTGGAGCAGGGACCGTCACAGGCCCAACTGGAACAGGAGGCGGAGCTGGTTGCTCAGCCAGAAAGCCAGGACGCTCAGACCAATCAACAGGACTCAGTTGCTGAAACAATAGCAGATTTAAGCAAGTTAGCAGTCAATCTTACAGAAAACGAGGAAGAGGAAAACACAAATACTGATGGAAAATACACTAAACCAAATGACAATTATGAAGAGCAGTTCAGGAAAGAAGGAAAGAAAAGCAAGAACTTGGCTGGAAAAGTGTTATCTCCTAAGATTTTGAAGTGCAATGCCCTCAAAAATAAATGTCAATCATAAGCTGGAATGTAAGAGGTCTAAATAATGATACCCATTCTTTAGACCTCTATAATCTTAGAAGGAGCCTCAATCCTTCTATTATGGGTATAATTGAGAGTAAAATAAATGATGCAAATGTTAATTACTTTGAGGAACAACTGGGTAGAGATTGGCTAGTCACACATAATAATGATGAAGGGGCTAAAGGTAGGATTATATTTGCTTGGTCAAAAACTATATGGGAGATCACTGTTAAGGATAAAGATGATCAGCAGATAACTGTGATGGCTAAAAAACACTGGGGGTTTGCTATTATGCATCACCACAGTGTATGCTAGCAATTTAGCTAGCCAGAGAGTTTCACTATGGGGTAAAATTACATAATTATCAAAACAAGTTACTGAATCATGGCTAATTATGGGCGACTTCAATGCTGTGTTGCGAGCTGAAGAAAAACAAGGTGGACTTACCCTCAGAGCTACACAACTCTCAGAATTCAATAATTGTTTGCTTGTTGCTGGGCTGATAGAACCAATCCATGAGGGGCTGAAATTCACATGGAAAAGTGGAGAAGTTAGGAAACTTTTATGTAAATTAGACAGAGTGCTAATTAACATGCAGTGCATGAGGAAATTTGCTGATATTAAGGTAAACATCTTGCCTAACTCAACAAGTGACCACTGCCTATTGCATGTAATGCTTAAAGAAATGGAGAAGGGGGAGAAAGGCAAACCGTTTAGATACTCTAATAAATGACACTTAATTGATGGGTATCACTCAATAATTGATTTTGAGGCACTCACACACACAGAAGACAGTCATCTTTACTATTTTGTGAAATTCCTCAAAAAAGCTAAAGAAGGACTTAAACAGTGGAATAAAATCAGGCCAAAAGAAAAAGACAAGTTGTCTGAATTAGAGAAGCTTAATGAGGAACTTCTGGGTAAAATTGATGGGGAGACAACTCAAATGACACATGGAGACAGTACCATGATGCACAGGCTAAACTGAAAGATCACCTGCATATCAAAGCAATAGAATTGAAACAAAAGGCCAAAGAAAAATGGTTAACTGAAGGGGATGAATGCACCAAATTTTTTTACACTAAAATGACAGTAAGAAAGAGCATCAATTATAATACACAAATGTATGATCAGGATGGCAATATGTGCATGGATATGAACAAGTTTGAAGAGGATGCTCTGCACTACTTTCAAGATTTGTACAATGGCCAAATAGAAGAACAGTTACCACATGTTGCAACTCACAGACTGGTGAACTCGAGTGGCAGAGTTACTGAGAGTGAGGTGTAGGATGCCATCAGATCGATTCACATCGACTCCTCTCCTGGGCCTGATGGGGTGGGCTCTAACTACTTCATGATCCACTGGAACAATCTAAAAGGTAAAATGACTTTAGCAATTCAAGAAACATTTGAGTCAGGTAAAATTTTAAAAGAAATCAATCACACTTTTATTTGTCTTATCCCAAAATGTGATAAACCTACTAGTGTGGCAGATTACAGGCTAATTGCTTGCTGCAATGTCATATACAAGAACATAAGTAAGGTCTTGTGCAATAGATTACAAATGATTCTCCCAGATCTAATTGCAGAATGCCAAAGTGCATTTATAAAAGGCAGAAACATATCAGAAAACTCTCTATTATCTCTTGAACTGATCAGAAACTTTAATAAGAAGGGTGCTGATCGTATGTGCCTGAAAGTGGATTTACACAAAGCTTATGACAAGATTAGCAGACACTTTATTATACATATGTTCAACTGTATGGAATTCTCAGTCAAAACAGTGGAGCTGATAAAAGAGTGCATATCAACCCACACCTTCTCCATCCTAATTAATGGGGTGCCTAAAGGGTTCTTAAGCAGTAACAGGGGTATCAGGCAAGGTGATCCTTTCTCACCTTACCTATTTGCAGTGGCTATGGAGTACTTCACACTCCAGATGGAGCTGGCATGCCACAACAAATGGGTGCAGACAATACACAATATTCAACCCAGCATTTCGCATTTATTGTATGCAGATGATCTACTTATTTGTGTCAAAGAAAATGATGGTGCAGCTGGTCGTATCAGAGACATATTTGACAAATTGGAGGTACTTTGTAGTTTGAAAGTCAATGAGTTTAAAACTAAATGCTATTTTAATAAATCATGCAGGAACAAAACACAAGTGCTTGATGTGCTGAAAGTACAAGAAGGGGAACTCCCAGTGAAGTATTTGGGGGTGCCTTTGTCCTCAAATAAAATTACTGATAGAGAGTGCATAAGTCTAATCGCAAGCATCATAGATAAATTATATGGCTAGAATTCTAGGCATTGTCTTTTGCTAGAAGAATAGAGCTGGTGCATACAGTGATCCATGCAAAGGTCAATTTTTGGTTGCAAAATTTCCAACTTCCAGATGCATCAATAGAGAAGATTGAGAAGGTGTGTGCAGACTTTATTTGGAGAGGGGGACTACATAAGATCAAGTTTGAGGAGCTGTGCAGGCCTAAGGAGGAAGGAGGTGTGGGACTTAGAAACATAAAGACAATGAGAGAGGTCTTCACACTAAAACAAGCATGGAAAATAATTAATAACACAGGTCTTTGGGCTAGGTGGATGAACAAAAGATACTACAGAGAAAATTTCTGGGTCATGAAAGAGGACAATAATGCCTCCTCTACCTGGAAGGCTATTTTAAGAACTAGAGACACACTAGCCAGGCATAGCAGAAGAGAAAATTGCAAAAGGAAATGAAACAGATTTATGGATGGACCCTTGGATGGATGGAAAATCATTAATTGACTTACATAGCTGGGATACATTCTCAGCCTATGGCTGCCTAAATGAACCAGTAAGCACCATTATCAACAACAACCGTTGGAACGTGAATTTTTCTTGTAACTCTGAGCAAAGAAGATTGATTCATATGGACAGTTGGTATGACATATGGACTTGGATGGGAAACGACTTTAAAGTACAACAAACATGGAACAATATTAGACCTAAAACGACAACCAAGAATTAGAGCAAAATCATATGGAGCAAGAGTAATGTCCCCAAGATGTCACGTTGTGCCTACAAAGCAGTTCTGGGTTGTCTACCAACGAAGGACAGACTAGGCAAATGGGGTATAATAAATGAGTCTGCATGTGTGTTATGCAAATCTACTAAAGAAAATCACAGCCACTTATTTTTTGAGTGTGAATTCACAAAGAAGCTATGGAATAACTGCTTTGTAGCGGTTAAGTACACCACAAATGAAAATAAACTTCATGAAATCATTGCAAACCTTGAAATGGTCAGGCAGAGCGTAGGTCAAATAGCCGAAGTGGAGAGTGTCGCTCTTACAGTTGTTGTATGGAGTTTGTGGAAGGAGAGGAACAACCGCATACACCAGAACAAAGAGAAGTCAGTAGAGTTCATCAGTAAACTAGCAATTAAAGATCTAAATCTGGCGTTACGAAGGAAGAGAGGAGAACGTACCACACAAAGGGGACTTGTAGCAGATGGAATGGCAGACGTGGATCTGATGTCGCTACATGATCCGCTCCAAGATACAAGCACGAGTTACTTCATGTTCCAGCCGCCATAGTTAGAAGATGAGAGATGAAGACGAGGGTTTCGGTGGAATACAATTGTGCTTTTTGAACTTTGTGTTACTTTTCGTTTATTATTCTCGAACTGTTCAGAGAAAAGTTAGAGTATGTCGGTTAGTGAATCTAACCCGATAAACGTTTGTAAGAAGGCTTTGGGCCTTTGTTTCTTTTTTGGGCTGTAATGCCTAGTAATAAAATCTATACCCATTTCCAAAATATATATATAAGAATGTCTATTTAGACACAAATGGTGGCACAATTGATTTGCACCATTGGATCACCCTATGAATTCCACGCCTCCATATAAAGACAAAAGGATCCAACGGTTTAGGCTTTGTGTTTCTCTGTTTATGTATATTTTTGTGTCCAATGTGCGTGTGTGTATATATATATATATATATATATATATATATATATATATATATGCCACCCCGAAAATGTAGCACCCAAATAGCCCTTCTGAAATCTACCTCTCCTTTATATTAGTTTAATTTAGTGAGAGGTGAGAGAATGAGCGGAAGGAGAGAGAGAAATGTGTGGTGGAAAAGTGAGAGGCCATTGGGGTACTCCACTATTACGGGTGCCATTGAACCTGTATTATATATATATATATATATATATATATATATATTCATTCACTATAAGAAAATATAATATTAATAGCAATGTGGATTGCACGAAAATTTGGCTTGCTATTGTTAAGTGGTTATTCTTCATTTAACTTAAAAAGACAACAAGTGCAATCATATTAAAACGTCCGCTATATATTAACACAATACAAGCTGAATTTGCGTTCCACTTTTATTTCCCTCCAACTTATTTTTAGGCCGCCAAAATTTCATTTTCGCTTTCCCCCCTCGGGCTTTTCATCTTCACCCCCTTTAATCTTTTTAATAATTTAATCTCAGTCTCTTATACCGCTTTCTTCCTCAAGATATTATTCAGGCTCAATTCTTCAAGCTCAATTCTTCCCACTGTTGATGGGCAAAATTGTCGCACGCCAACACTCAACGTTTATGTGTGAACAATTATCCAAAATAAGTAAAGTAAATGCGGGAGACACAACTTTTATAGTGGTTCGGCACTAACGCCTACATCCACTTTATAATGCCCATTCATCGTATCTATGCCGATTACAATATTTGTATTCAAAGTTGTGAATATGATAAACTTTTTCTAAATTATCATTCTTCTTCTTCCTTGAGATGAGTTGACTTGATCAACTAAGGGCAAAACAAGCTTTAATGTCCAAGAGGTCTAGAGATAGTGTAACTATGCTCGCTATTGTCCAACAAGTTATGGAATATGCGTGAACCACCTTTCAACTATTCATGCCATGTTCAATGGCCATGGAGATGGTGTTGGAAGCATTAATGAGTGTTTGGAGCTCTCAAGGTCCGAGAATTTCAAGCGAAAAGAGTCCCCAATGAAGGCCAAGGGTTGGGGTATTTATAGAAAGGAGGTTAGGTGGGAGTAGGTAGGAAATGAAACCACGACCCCGTAATTTCGAACCCAAACAAAGGCCTCCATATAGAAAATTCGCACCCCCTGATGAGGGGTACAAAATTCGTACCCCACCAAGGGGTATGAAAATTCGAACCCCCTGGAGAGGTGCGAAATTCGCATCCCACCAGGGGGATACGAAAATTCGAATCCCCTAGAGGGGTGCGAAATTCACACTCTACCAGGGGATAAGAAATTTCGAACCCCCTAGGGGGTGCGAAATTCGCACCCTACTAGGGGGTACAAAAGTTCACACTCCTTGGAGAGGAGCGAAATTCGCATCCCACCAGGGGTTATGAAATTTCGAACCCCTTAGAGAGGTGAGAAATTCGCACTCCACCAGGGGGTACGAAAATTCGAACCCCTTGGAGGGGTATGAAATTCGTACCCCTCCAGGGGATATGAATTTGATGGAGGAGGGGACCGAAATCGTGTTGTCGCGGATACGAATTTGACGGAGGAGGGGACCGAAATCGTGTTGTCGAGGGAGTCGAAGTTCCTAAATGCGAAGTGAGGGAATCCGTGGTTTTACTGGTCCGAAGTGAAGGGATTTGAGCTTCCGGCATGGAGAAAATCAGATGAACTGTGCGGGCCCTGGATCCCCACTGGCATTGTGCCCAGACCCGCTTGATGGCTTGCCTTCGGCTCGGAGCACGGCTCGCGTTCGGCTCGGATGGCGGTTTGCCTAAGAGCTATACTGTAAAGCTTTGGAGCAGACGTTCTCGGGCCCAAAAGAGGTCATCTAATTGGAGTTCTGGGCCTTCTTTTATTTGTGACGCGACTTAGACCGAGTCGCTTTGTGTTTCCCAACAATATTCTTCACGCTTGAGCGCATTGCTAATCAAATACTTGACGTGTGACAGCTTAATCCAAAAATCATGTCAACACCCACTAAATTTGATTAACACGTTGCAATTTTTCTTCTTTCTTTGGGGTTTTCGATATCTGATGGCGGTTGTCGTAGACTAATGAAGGTGCATGTTTTAATTGGTTATGGGTTGAGATATTAGAAAGTGGAGGAGAGTTTTGAATCAGCTTAGGGCTTGTTTAGGATGTTTGAAGAAGAACATGTTGTGGTAGATGGTTTCAGGTTGGGTGGAGGTTGATGAAGAGTTGAAGAGAAGGATGCATCTTTTCCATTCAATTATCACAAATATATAAAGTTACAAGATTCATGCACCTACAATTGTGGAATAATATCATTAATGATATTTATACATGCACCTACAATTATGGAATAATATCACTAATGATATTTGAATAATATCATTAATAATATTTGTACTATTCCCTCATATTATAGCATATCATTAATGATATTTATTCCTCAATATTATGTCAATCCTTATCACGCCCCCTCAAAACAGACGGCCAAGATGAGAGACCGATTTTGCTAATCAATGTTGTGAAGGAGGTTCGTGGTAATGGCTTGGTGAGGGCATCCGCAAGCTGGTCATTAGTGGATTTGTAAGAGACCCAAATTTCCACTTTGCACATTCTCTCTGAAAAAATGGTAATCCCATCCCAGATACTTCATTTTAGAATGAAAAACCGGATTAGCACTCACATATGTAGCTCCACCATTATCACAATAGATGACTGGCGCAAGAGTGAGATTATGATCAAACTCCTTGAATAAATTTCCTACCCAAAGAATTTCAGCAGTAGCATTTGCCACTTCCCTGTACTCGGGCTTGGTAGATGATCTAGCTCTTGTACGCTGCCTCTTTGACGTCCAAGAGATGAGTTCTTGCCCAAATAGACTATATATGCTGTTGTAGAAATGTAGTCGTCTTTGTCACGAGCCCAATCCGCATCAGAGTAAGAATGGAGAGTGAGAGGTGAATCTTTGTGTATAATTAAACTCATATTAAATGTACCACTTAGACACTGAAGAAGGCGATGTAGAGATTGTATGTGTTCCTCAGTTGGACGCTACATGTATTGAGCTGACTTGTTCACTGTGAATGCCACATCAGGCCTTGTGAGACTTAAATATTGTAAACTACCTATCAAAGTACGATACTCAGTAGGATCTTTGAGAACATTTCCATGTATTTTTAATGGAGGATGACTTGCTAATGGTGTTGCAACTGGTTTTTCATTGTCCATATTAGCTTTGCACAAAATATCAGCAATATACCTCTTTTGACTCTAGAAAATACCCTTTGGATGAGGTACTAGTTCCACTCACAGGAAGTAAGACAATTCTCCAAAGTCATTGAGTGAGAAACGTACTGCCAATTTTTTTATAAAATCTTCTAGTGCACGAGTTGCATTACTTGTAATAATAATATCATCCACATAAACCAACAGATAAATGATGTCACCATTTTTGTGCAATGTGAACAAGGATGAATCAGTGACTGTATTCTTGAAGCCAAACTCAATTAAATATTGCTGTAATTCTTTATATCAAGCTCTTGGAGCTTGCGTTAACCCATATAGTGCCTTGTTTAATTTACATACATGTGTTGGATGTATAAGATCTGTGTAGCCAGGAGGTTGTATGGTGTATACATCATCAGTGAGTGTGCCCTGTAGAAAAGCGTTTTTTATGTCAAGTTGGCGCAATGACCAACCTTAATTAACCGCAAGTGAGAGCACAAGCCGAATCGTGGTGGGTTTAACTATGGGGCTAAAAGTCTCACCGTAGTCGATGCCAGTTCTATGATTAAAACCTCTTGCAACATAGCGAGCCTTGTACCGAATAATGTTACCATCCTTATTCCTTTTAATTCGATATTGCATCCCACTACATTTTGTGACATAGATGAAGGTACAAGATCCCAAGTTCTATTTTTCACCAATGCATTTATCTCTTCATCCATAGCTTTACGCCAAACGTGGCTTTTTAATGCTTGGGTGATATTTTTTGGGATTTCCATTTCATGGACCTCCACATTTAAATTCAGTTTACTGATTGGTTTCCTAATGCCAAGTTGTATTCTTGTGATCATTTGAGGAGAATGTACAGGATTGTTGGGTGTTGAATTTGTAGATATACATATATCAAGGTTTGACTGAGATGAAGTAGAGGAAAGCTCAGCAGTGGTATTAGGAGGTTGAGGTGAGTTTTTTATGGGTATAGGAGATGAAAGGGGTGAAGTGGGGAATAAGGTAGGAGGTGTGTTGGAAGGTGAGTTAGTTTGCAATGAATGAGAAGAGCAAGATTGAGTATTTGATAATGTAGATAATGTGAGAGGTGCCCATTGTTTCACTAGGTCAGACAAGGAGGTAGTTGAATTATTAAGTTCAGAAAAAGGAAAAAAGTTCTCTTTGAAATGAACATGACGAGAAACATAGACACGATTAGTGTTTAATTCGAGACAATAATATGCACTTTGAGTAGGTGAATAACCAACAAAAATACATGGTTGAGATTTGAGTTCAAGTTTGTGAGAATTGTAGGGTTTAAGCCATGGGTAGCAAAGATACCCAAAACTTGGAAGCTTGGAATAATTAGGATTTTGGCCAAATAATTTAAAGTAGGGTGACACATTATTTAGAGCTGGCGTGGAAAGTCAATTAATCAAGCAAACAACGGTTGAGCAAGCATTTGTCCAATATTCAAGGGGCATTTTAGCATGAGTTAAGACCGATAGAAATGTCTCAACAATGTGTTGATGTCGTCTCTCCGAATAGCCATTGTGTTGAGGGGTGTGGGGTGGAGTTGTGAGATGCGAAATTCCATCGATGGACAGGTAGTTACGTAGGCTTGTATACTCAACACCTTGTCTGAGTAGAGGGTTTTGAGTGGCAGTTGGAAGTATTTTTTAGTTAGAGCTTTATAGCAAATGAATACATGTTTTGCATTTGATTTTCGTTTCAAATTATACAACCAAATTTACTTAGAAAAATGGTCAATGAAAATAAGTTAGTATTTAAAGCCATTATGAGAGTAAATTGGTGATGTCCAAAGATCAGAGTAAACATACTCAAGTGGGGCAGTAGACACAATAGAGGAAGTAGAAAAAGGAAGTTTATAACTTTTATTACAAGCATATGAATTACAATCTAAAGTGGAGATACTAGGAACATGAAGTTTATTTTTGGAAACAATTTGCCTAAAAACATTATGAGATGTATGCCCTAAACGATGATGCCAATCAAGCGAACTAGTTGTGCTTGCATAGACTGTAGTGGTTGTGGATTTGAGCTGATAAATGCCTGCTGCAACCAACCCTTGGAATAGAGATCCCTTGGTTTTGGAGATCCTTCATATGAAAAGAGGTGAAAGAAAAGACAGTTGAGATATTGTTATCATGAAAAAGTTGAGAAACGGAAATTATATTTTTAGACATAGCAGGAATAACTAAGACATTATTTAGTTTGAGTGATGATAAAAAACAAGAACCGACGTGAGTGATTTTAAGGTCTTTGCCATCACCGACGATCAACTCTTCGGTTCCATCATAAGGAGCATGGAGGGATAGATTGCTCAGGTCTGTCGTGACGTAGTGGGAAGCACCACTGTCAAGAAGCCATGTTGAAGAAGATGAAAAGGCAGAGGGATTTGAGATGTTTTCTTGAGGTTTTGGCGTGAATCGGTCTGACGGAGCTTGGGAATTTGAAGAAGGTTGAATGACACTTTTCCTTAAATAAAGGACAAAGAGCAATCACATGTCCTTGTTCTCGGTGCCATTGACATTTTCCTAGAAATGTGTAGGGCTTTTGGGATCACTGCCATTAAGAATCTGATAGAATGAAGTTTGGTTAATGAGAGTCATTTAAGAAGAGAAAGTTGAATTGTTTTGCATCAGAGCTCTGATACCATGATGAAGAGTTGAAGAGAAGGATGCATCTTTTCCATTCATTTAACACAAATATATAAAGTTACAAAATTCATGCACCTACATTTATGGAATAATATCATTAATGATATTTGAATAATATCATTAATGATATTTGAATAATATCATTAATGATATTTATACATGCACCTACAATTATGGAATAATATCATTAATGATATTTGAATAATAACATTAATGATATTTATACTATTCCCTCATATCATGGCATATCATTAGTGATATTTATTCCTCAGTATTATGCCAATTCTTATCAGAGGTGACGTGATGATTGTGGGTTTGTTTGGTCAGAACTAGAGATGAAAAGGAGAATCTGGTGGTTTATCTCCAGTGGTAGTGGATGTTGGTACAGTGCGGCGGTTTTGGAGCTAAGGTTGCATTTGTTGATTGTGTTTGCAAGAAACTCGGAAAGATGTTGGCTTTGGGCGCAGTTACCGGGGTTTGATGAGGATGATTGATGGTTGCAGATGCTGTAGATGATTTGTAGTAGATGAGGCAGAGGATGACGATATGGGTTGCGATAGTGGTAGGCTAATGGATGTGATTTTCTATATTGAGCGGATGGTCTGATATCAGAGTAGTAATGACTTTGGAGACAGGAGGTTGGTGATGGTCTTTGCAACAACCTAAGTAAGCTATGTCTTTTGGTGACAGGAGATTGGTGCAGGGAATATATTGAGTGGGTGGTCTTTTGGCTTTATTTTATTTATGCATTGAGCCTATGAAATTTCAATCATGTTTATTTTAGTTATGTTAGCTGCTTTTAGGAAAAGACAATGCCAAAAGATTACAACCTAAAAGCATATGTTTCACCTTCATGCAACACAAAACTCTAATAATGATAATCAAAATATTTTGTGAATGTCGTGTCCATAACAACGATTAGCACTAGTAAGAAACTGAAATTCTGAATGTTTTAAAATTTATACCCGAAAGAATTCCTACCAAACGACTTTTAACTCATTACTAAGTTGCCTTCAATTTCAAGAGTAAATGGAAATTGCTTCCGTACAATTGACCATAAATAAGAATATAGCTCAACCAATCTTGCTCCTATCAATTCGACAAATGCATTAAATTCAACTTTCATTCTGACTCGCACAATTCGATGGCAATCTTCAAACTTTACTCTAGCGTACAGTCTTTTTTTCATAGCTGGATCCCTATCTACATCTCTAATTGTTCTATCAATTTTCGTTGCATCTCGGTTTGTTGGTAGCGTGCATTGCTAAGTTCTCTACATATTGAACATCAATGTTTTCAATATGCTTGCCCATTGCATATTGGATGCGCTGACTTTTTGTTGATTTCAGGTACACCTTCTTGGTAGTCTGCTTCTTACTTATGTTCATTTTCTATAAATTGATATTCAACTTTATATGAGATAAAATATGCATTTTGTGCCATTAGTAGTGCTAAACTATTTACCAAAGAAACCTGACGTATATGCAAGAATGCTGGTTGGAACTTGGTTATAATGTAACTGACGAGATCCCCGATAAAGTTTGCAGTACACTGAATAAACTTAAAAATATTCATATTATCAACTACAAATTTTGTACAAGATGAAAGTATTTAAATATTATTTTAGAAATAACAAGGACACGTTTTTCCTGTTGAAGTAGCAGCAAGCTTCTTGGTTTAGAGTTTAGAGTCATGGTCTAATTACTCGACAAAATCCATGCACTGTTTTAGAGTTGATTGTCAGTCAAAACTAGCACTGACATATATTTATATATACATACACATACTTACGCATGTGTATTTACGTATGTAGGCAATAATAATTGTGTAAATATCCGTTGCATGGGCGCTTCATTTTATATTCAGGTTTATGCGTTTGTCCTAGTAGCACTGCTTATGGGATTAAGACTTTTCAAGAAAACATACTCGTCCACACCGGTCATCCCATTATTAAACTAGATAGGTATAGAATTGATTACTTTCAGTCGTTTGATGTGTTTAATATTTATCATAATTAAAATTATACTGATACTTCGGAGTTTCCTGATATTAAGAGGAAATGGCGGGGAGCAAATTTAATATGTTTCCCTTTCTATTGGAAAGAAAAGAATGCAACTATGCAAATAACTCACGAATACAATTACAGTTCATAAAGAAATATAATATTTTGGAGAAACAACAAGCAAAAACTTTGATATAAACAGCCAATATAGATGACAAAAGAATAACTATGCGAGTAACCTTTTTCTGCTCTTTTAGACAAAAAAATATATTAGATTTAGAAAGTCGTAACTCTGAAATAAAATCATTAATTGACTTTAATGTGGAAGCTTTATTCCCAAATTCTTTAGTTGACTTATTTCAAAGACCTGTTATATTGTCTTAAACAAATTATATTTCAATTTTGTCTTAAGCCTATACGCCAGTATATTGGTTTTATAAGACTTGAATTGCTTTTTTACTCCTACTCTTTTATCATGTTGTAGAGGATGAAAGCTGCATTGCAGACTTCGTCAAGTGTTTCGAAGATGACTTGGTTCATGATGGAAGGCTTGATTTTGTCCCTATCTTGCAGATATGACATAAGATCGGACTGTGTTATTTCATCTATCCTAGGTTTGTATGCAACCATATCTGTACAGTTTTCTGCATTTGCTTAATTAGTAGGTATTTAATTAGACTACACAAGCTGAAATGTGCATTCTCATATTGCTGACATGTTCATGTATTACAATATGGTTTTAATGTAGATTTAGATGGCACTCATCTTGTACAAAGAGTTACAAGTATTGGAAATTATATTCAAAGTGATTTATTCTTCTTTTTTGCTTGGAGAGCAAAGCAAAAGCAAGTTCAATGCTTGAGTTACTTCGAAAGCAATCCAAGTTCAGACAATGTTAATTGGTGAGTATTTTAACATAGACATGTATGGATGTATGTAGAAATGATTTTGAAATTGCTTATTTTAAGAAATACTTCTTATTTCATGGCTTAAATATTTATATCAATCTATCAAGATCATCGGTATAGCGAATACATGCAATAGATTAGCATCAAAGGGAAATCTGAAATAAATGTGAGCTTTTATGCTTGCTGGTCATTTTCCATGACTACTTATTGTTCCTTTTTGTATGTTAGTTAGTGCTTTTACTTTATATTTTCAAAAAACTTCCATTAAACTTCATCATATATTGCTGTATTCAGGACCAGTACAAACAACTACCGTCTAGCCTCCATATTTATTGTTTTGTTGCGCATTTTACTCATCTTGAAAGGTAATTTGATGGCATTTTATTGATATTAAAGTAATCTTATAAGATTAAATATGCTTGTCCAAAATATTATATGCTGGTCAAAAATATTATATGTTGTGGTCCGTTGATAACCAATAAAACATTTTTTATTATTTGAAACATACCCGTATTCTATAAGCAGCCATGATTAATATTAAAAATGTTCTATGATTTAAATACTGGCATTTCCCCTTGCAATGTTAAGGAATTAGTAACTGTGAAACACTATAACTTCAATGCAGGAAGCCGAGGCAATAAGCAATCAAACCAACTCCTACAGTTGTTATTAGTGATGGGTTGGTGGGTTTCTTTTTTAAAATAATATCAATTTAAATATATTTTTCTGAATTTTTGACGGAGATGGTTTTTACAAACAGAATGAAAATTTGTTTCTATTATTATAGCTTTCTTTCAATATTACAGGGATTTCTTGTTGTTAGCTTGTTAGGTAAGTATAGCTAACATGTTATGGCAAAGATTATATGATACAGTCTAATAGATTCTTGGTTTGATTTTTTTATACCTAATAATATACAGGCCAAACATATGTAAAAAATGATTTCACAATTTTATTTTATTTTACTGCAGAATGGGAGAAAACTCTGGAGTACATTGCCAAATTTGGATTAATTCTGGTATATCTACAGTCGAACACCACATTTGATTTAATCTTAAATTCATCTCTTTTATATGTCCATTCAAATGCTAATTCTGTTTTCCCCTCTGAACTATCTACCAAAGATTTTCTTAAAATGAGAACTCAATTGATTTGTAGATCAACCTTGATACACATATTGTTAGAACCTTGTCTATTGAAAGTCTTCAACATTTCATATGCTAACAAAGAATTCTCTGTTATATTTCTACCAGGTATGAAGCCATTCTAATTAAGAGACAACAGTTCATTCAGGTAAATTTTGTCGTATTACAAATGATGTTTGACATGACTTTATTAATAACACTGCAACAGGAAATCGGGCGATAATCAGAAATAGATGTAGGGTTTTCTTTTTTCGAAACCAAAGTAACAAAAGTAAGATTAATTTCTTTAGTTATGTGACCTATTGTAAGCACCCCCTAAAGAGCTACTAATAAATCATCTTTAATAAGTTCCCAATGACGTTTAAAAAATCTGGAACCCATACCATTAGGCCCCATGCTGTTGTCTTCATTGATTTCGGAATGTTGCTACCTTCACTTCTTCAAGAGTAATCTCTGATTCTAAGAAATGTTGGCTGAATGTGTCAATATCTTCTTACAAGTAATGCATTCAAAATTTTGCTCCATGTGTGTGCCATTGTAAAGCTTTGTAAAATTGGAAATCGCTATCTGTTGAATAGAATTGACAGTGCTGACATTACGCCCACATTCATCAATATCACTGCCCAATTTTTTCTTAATCTTCGCTATAGTCATTTTGGAGTGATATTTTTCTTGTACATTTATCACCATATTTTAATCAATTTATCTTAGCCTTCTGTCGATTCTCAATAGCATTATTTTGCAACACACATTCCAATTGAAAAAAAATTATTCATTTAGCACAACCTGGTCTGATGGATTATCTAGCAATTGCTGGTAATATCGATGATTATCATCTCTAAGCTGAGACAAAACTTGATGCAGTGGTATGATACTATGATGCCTTTATTCTAGTTTTTTAATGCATTTTTGACATTCTTGAGTTTTTAAGAAAACCAAATAATTTATTCCTGTCAGTATTGATAAAACATGCATTTGTAACTATATCATTGCACCCTTGCATATTAGTCCATACATTGTTGTACCTGAAAGGACTCTTACACTGATTGGCATTAGGCTGAAATACCCGGACTAAAATTGGACAATGATCACTCGTTGAGTGATCTAAAGTGTGAGCATTGGAAGTAAGGAAGGAACGTAAGAATTCAAGTTAATAAAAACGCTATCAATCTTACTGTGATGAGAGAAATTAAGGCCACCCCTCCAAGTAAACTTATTACCTAAACAGTGCACCTCTTGTAAACCTGTTGTTTGGATAGCGTCAAAAACCATTCATCCACCTTTGTATTATGTGAAGAAGGTCTAATTCTATCTGAAAGGTACAAAACTGAATTAAAATCTCCCGAAACTAGCCATGGTAAGTTATCAACTGTACCAATATATTTGATATGGTCCCATATTTATTTTCTGTGACCATTATTGTGATAACCGTAAACAGCCGACAACTTTAATTTAAAACTGTCAAAATTCTATAGTGAACCCAATATAGCCTGATGGTTGCTTGCTATGACACCAAACTACCAATAGTGAGTGTCCCACATAACAAACATTCGACTCTTCTCATTTGGTTATTCATTTACAAAATAAAATGAACCAGGTTTATACCCATACACAAATAATTTAATATCCCCATTAGATAGCTTATGTTCAATTAATATCAATACTGAGATATTGTAAGAATTAATATGGTCTAAAATATCATATTTCCTGGTTGGGGAATTCATGCCCCTAAAATTCCAACAAAGAATAGACATCAATGGTTAGAATTTTCTATGTGCCATGTATTCGAGTTACCTGCATTTTTTTCTATTTTAATTTATAATTGCCAGCAAAACTTCTGAATACTTCAAGTGAAACTATGTTTAAATAATTCAATGAGTAGCTTACTGCTATACCATTTATTTGTCAAAGAGAATATGTAAACTTCTATATTACTTACAAGTATCATTTTCTTGGAATAATAACCATGATAGGATTTTTTTTAGTGACCTTTAATGCATCCGCGAGTAATCCTTTCTCCCTTACCTCCTCCGCTTCTTTCAACGCTACTTTTCCTCCCCTCGCCCTCCTCTTCCCTCCGATCCACCTCCTTCTGGCATTCCTCCCTCTTTTGATAATCCTTATGATGCTAATCTAGGAGCTAAATCGTCATTTCTAGAACCAAGAAACCCTCATCTTCAATCTAATTCCAATCCACATGCATCTCAAGCATATTTTACCTCTTTTACAAAATTGGATTACGCCTCTCTCTTTAATTCACTCCCCCGAGCTGCTGATGTTTTCCAACCACAGCATTTTGACATCCGGCGAGATGGAGTGCCGAAGATGATTTCTGAGATGGTCAAGGTTGAAGGATTGGAGTACTGGAGCGAGTTCTTAGTAGGTTTCTTTCTGGATGGCACTTCGTCATACTCATCGGTGGTAAATTTCTTGAACCGTTTTTGGAAGTTAGATAGTGAAGTTAGTACTAGATTCGATGGAATTCACTTTTATTTTAAGTTTTCAAATGAATCGCAGAGGGGAAAAAATTTAAAATCATATCCAATTTTTATAAGAGGTCGTAGGCTCATTTTAACAAGGTGGGATCCGTCTATAGGAAATACACTTTCTCAGGTTAAAAAAGTGCCAATTTGGGTTCATTTTTACAGAATCCCTCTTGTTCTTTGGATTTTATTGGGAATAAATTGGCTTGTTTGTCATGTTGGGAGATTGATATGTTTTGATTGTAGCACACAAAAGTTATTACATTTTAGATACGCTAAGGCTTTGATAGAGATTTCAGCTGAGTTTGACCTTCTTGATAAAATTGTGGTAGGTGGTTTAGGTAAAGATTGCCCGTCTGTTAGGGTAACTTATGATTGGAGACCCGTTATCTGCACTATTTGTAAGATTTCTGGTCATGAGTCGGATAATTTTGAATTCAATGATAAGGCAGATTTGGGTTGTGAAGATCATGTACAAAATTTTGAGAATAATTTTCATGTTAGATTTAATGATGGAGCCGATAATAATAAATGGATGCCTTTTACTAATACCAATCATAGTACTTGGAATCCTACTAATCCAAAAACCCAAAAGTTTTGGGTTAAGAAGGGAGTTGATGCTAATAAGGCTGTTAAGATTGTTAACACTGAAGTGCCAAATGTTAATGTCAATCCATTTGAAGTATTAGTATGAGCATGATGGAAATAATACCATTGATGAGATCAATATTGAGGACAGTTTAAATATTTCTGAGCAAGTTAATTGTAAAGTGGTTGACAATATAAATGGTAATATATGTACTGATGGTTCTGGATTAGCTGCACATTTGATTAAGAGTAATAAGGCAGAAGCTATTAACACTATGGTTAACAATGAGGCACAGGATGTGGATATTGAAATTTTGGTTGGAAATCTGTTTGACGATACTTTTAATAATGTAGATAATGGTCTAAATTCTACTAAGGCTTTAACTGGCAAGAGCTCAACTATTACTTCGTCTGACAAGAGTACTTCTGTTCATAATTCTATGTCTTCTGGTTTTCTTGCAAATAAATGTCTTACTATCGATGTTCAGTTTCTCTTCACCTTCTTCTAGTTATTCCTCTATGATCAAGACATCCACAGTTTCAGCCTCATCACCTTCGTATACCTCCCATTATGCTAATTTGAAGCCTCCATCCTTTATTCAGTTACCTCCTCCTCCTGCTGTATCTGGTTGTGGTCTGACTTTCCCCAAAGTTAACATGGCTAAGATATCAACAGTGCCATCTGATTCTATATCTAAGAATAGCAAATTGAAAGGGAAATTTTGGCAAGACCCTGAAGAGGATAATGATCTTGATGAAGGCTATGAATTCAAAGCTGAAGATGTGATACCTTTGAGAAGTGGACTGAAATCAGGTAAGAGGCATACAAGAAGAAATCCAATATAATTGCTTTTGATTTTTGGTTTTGGTGTATTAGATTTTGCAGTATGTTCTGAGTTGATTTTGCTGCATTGAGTAGCTGATGGTTTGATGGGTTTATTGAAGCATGTTAATGATTTCTATGTTTTACGGAGTTGATGGGATTAATCTTTCTGTCAGTGTGTGTTCTATTGTTAGAAGTGTTGGGTTTATTTTCTGGTGAAGACTAGATTGGTAACGACAAGGACATGGAATATATATATTGAAGAGGTGCACGAAATTTTCAGTTTTGTGGTGGTTGATTAATGCTGATATGTGGTTGTAATAGTGTGAGTAATTCTATGGTGAAATTAATATTGATAGTTTTGTGGTTGCTGTAGATATTGAAGAAGACTTGTAGATCTGAGTTTTTTTCTAGATCTTGAATGTAATACTTGTATTGTTTTTTTCTTCATTTCTGTCAAGTTGTATGTGTAGTTGACTATATTGCTATTGTACTCTTGTAATTGACTGTGATGTGAATAATATTTTACTTGCCTTTCAAAAATCATTTTCCTGGAATATAGTATTGATACTGGTTTTTTGTGTTTGCAAATATTTCTTGTTGTGCTTCCAGTTAAATTATGACCGTATACTTTTAAATGATGCTATGTTGAAATACATGTTATGCTTTGAACATTACTGTTTAGGGGATGCAGGGATACAAATTTACTGACTTCTCATTATCCTTTAGCATGCCGTTTTTGTTTTGTTTACTTGATAGTTTTCAAATCATTGCTGGCTTAAATGCATTTTCTAAGCTTTCCAAAGCTTGAGCAGTACGGTATTTTCAGCATTTCATATTGAATTGGAATGGTGAGTAGCAAGTGATGCAGAATGATGTTTTCAGGTATGTTTTGATTATTTTCAGGTTTGCAGATTACTTCAACACAACTTTAAAAATCATCCAAATAGTGGGATTCTTGTTCATTGTAATTCAACTTTTTGGACTTTTTTTTAGGGATGACTATTTTCAGTTTTGGTTCAAGTTTGCAGATTACTTCAACACAACTTTAAAATTCCTCCAGATAGTGGGATTCTTCCTCATCGCAATTCAACCTTTTGGACTTGTATTTTTTTAGGGATTCTTGAAATGTGCTCGAATTCAGATTCCGTCAAATAATATTAAGCTCTAAATAATTTAGAATGTGCCCCATTTTTTTAGTTTAATTTTTTTTTTTCAGATGCCACTCAAATACAGTCTAAAATTTCTCTTGTCAAACTGTTAACTTCTTATTTTTCTATGACAGGTGGTGTATGATGATGATGATGCTGGGATTGCTACAAGTTGGAAGGCAGAATGTTTGCATTAACGTATTTTGTATCGATGTTCATAGATCGTTGTTTTTAGTATGTATCGTCTTGGTTAGCTACGATTCATTATATACATGGTTACTTTTGGTCACAAATATTTAGATGTTGGAAACTGTGTATAAAGCATTATGGAGATATACATTGTGGTTTGTCTTTTGATTCCATTTGATTACGTATATTATAATATATCGTGAGATTTGCAATTTATAAGTTTGATTGTATATGATAACCTGATTTGATAAATAGTTATAGCATTTTGGTCATGTTATGAAGAGAATGTTTTTTCACTTTTTCACATACTATAACGCCATGTTGTTGCTATAAACCATTTTAATAGCAAGTAAATAATGCTATAAAAAAGTAAATAGTGCTATAAAATACTAAATTAAACTTTTTATAGCGTTTACAATTGCTATAATAATCAGGCTATGAAATTTCTACAACGTTTGTAATTGCTATAATAATCAAGCAATGTTTATCTACAATGTTTACAGTTGCAATAAATAGCAACTAAATGACGTCATAAATAATAACAGCATAACCACAACTCTACGTAAAAGTTTTATAGCAAGAAACAAACCCTATAGGTTGAAATTTGTATGTTACAAATTGTCCATTTTATAGCAATTCCGAAACGCTATAAGTAACATCATTTACAACATGTTTTTTATAGTGGTTATTAATTTGCTATTACAGACCCTTGACATACTACAACAGCGTTTATAAAAATGCCATTGTATCCTTTCATAGCGTTTTTTAAATGCTATAAAAAAGTTTTTTTTTTCTTGTAGTGTACTCATCTTATCATATGCAAGGAATTTAGATCAATTAGTTTGAACGTCTTTTATTTTCTATGTATAGTATAATTTTAAGGACAAATTTTCAAAATAAACTTGTTTTAAAAACTAATAGCATATTTAGGCTAGTTTTGAAACTATTTGCGGAAATAGGCTTGTTTTTGGCAATAGTTGTTCAAAAACAAGCCTATTTCTGCAAATAGTTTCAAAACTAGTCTAAATCTACTATTAGTTTTAAAAACAAGCCTATTTTGAAAATTTGGGCGCACTTCAAAAGTGCATTCACGTGTATTTTTTTTAAACAACTGACCACCTCAGCGCTGAGGTTGACAAAACAAGCCTATTTCTGCAAATAATTTCAAAACTAGCCTAAATCTGCTATTAGTTTTAAAAACAAGGCTATTTTAAAAATTTGTCCTAATTTTAATGAAAAAATTATAACTAAAATTTGGTAGTCTCCTTTGTACGGAGGGCATTTTAAAAAATTGAATACAATATAATTACAAAATATACATATTCGAAGAGGAATCCCAACCTGGGGCATCCCGAAGCATGGGAAAACAAAACAACATAATATATTAATATTTTGCAATATTTAATCTAAAAACGTACCTTTTATTGCATTTATAAGCAATTATGCTTATTATTTCGCGAGCAACAATGACAATTCTTGCAAATCCTTCAGTATAAACTTCATAAGTACTTGCACTAACTCACGTTCGAGTATTAGTTGCATGAATAAGAAAATGAGAATATATTTATTTTGCATGTATAATCAAATTTGATATGTTCTGTTTAAGCGACTTGGAGACAATCTTTAAAAAGATCTAAAACACAAAAGTTTACAATAACATATATGAATAAATTATTTACAAGAATCTAGCTTTCCAAAATAGCTTTTAAATCCCTAAATATCTAATACATTATGAACTATGGAAACATCAACAGGAAGCCAAAACTAGGAAGATGATACACACGTAGATCTGTAGCTTTAAAGCGTACACTCTGATTTGCATACATTGAAATTGTGGAAAACACATCATATGAAAGTTGTAGCTTATGTTTTAAGCTTTCCGGAATGTGTAAATTCATCAAAATCAGACTAACGGTTTAAAAGTTACGGTTACAGTTAATTTCAAAAATAAAATAAAGAATGCATGTAGGTCAATGATAGGAAATAGCGAACGTAGTAAATGTCAAAATTTTGCAAAACAGATAAAATAGTAGTTGTTGCATAAGTTCCTAGCTTTCTAAAATGTGTAAGATCGTCTAATTTGGACAACTCGATCAAAAGTTATGCCCAAACCAGTTCAGTCAGATTTTAGTGAATTTACACTTTGGGACGGCGATTACTAATTTTAACATTTCTCCATTTTAACCACAATTACTAGTCCATATAATTGTGACAACAATATGCAGTTTATATTGTAGGAAGATGACCGCGGTTGTATATAAATACATAAGCAAAAGTAAGTACACATATAACAAGGGATAACCGAGTTCATAAATGGAAGCTTTGCTCCATCCTTTCTACTTGTACAAAACATATGCGTAAAAAGGACATGGATTAGTTGCATTTCTGATACAAATGTCATTAATGAGCAGGTAGAACAAATTTCATTTATGAGAAGTTTATCCTATTTCCTTATATTATTGATATCGCTTAAATTTTATTAAAGAATTGAAACTGGAAAACTTCCAAATATGTATCAAACCGATGATTTCACATATATCTGAAGACTATAAATCTAAAAGAGGAAGATGTTCAGCTTCTTCAACAATTAGTGGCTTTTTCTCGAGGACAGTGGCTAATCCCCTTTCTAAGTGCATAGGGATAATCCATAAATTTCTTGCATTCTCCCAAGATAAACTCAAGTGAATATAAAGCCTACAGGATGGATATGAAAAAACCAATCCCATGCCCAAGAAAATTCAGTGGTGAATGTGATTTGACAGTTTGAAAATCATCGTTGGACATTTTTTCCTATTTTCCCAATGCCTTGAGTCGATGCCCAACGGCTCTATTTTGAGTTGTTGGGCAAATGGCTATTTTTCTCCCCCTCCCCCCCTTCCACTACAAATACCCCCCCCCCCCTCCTTCCATTTTTTATTGCACACCAAAATCTCTCCACTTCCTCTTAAACAAATGTCAAACAGACAGCCAAAGCACCATTGGTACAACAAGACAACTAGACTTTTACTTAAATGCACCATTACTGCATATGGTAAATGCGGTAACAAACAAAAAAGGGTTCACAAAGCTATAACAGAAAGTTGTAATGCTACAACGGTTGAAATCAATGGACGAAGAGCAAATGATTTTCTGGAAATGATCAACGACAACAAAGTTCGACATAAACATGATAATCTTAGAAGGGAATGTGTAGAATGAGAAAGCTTGAACAACAAAACTGGAGCTGGTTAAGATCATGTTCGACAGACTATTTCAAGCTCGGAGGAATGGTGGGATGATCGTTTAAACGTATTTTTTATAAATGTTGTTTTGTGGTTTGATAAAACTGTTAGTAATAATTGTTTTTCTAATAGGAATTTAGTCGAAGTATAATGAAATTTAAAAAGTATCCGCTTGAGCATTTAAATCAACAATAACAACTATTTCAAGGAATACATGCAATTGGAAATATGTCGCATACACCAACTTATATGCCCGCTTTTACTCAAGAAGAGCAGCCACAACAATTTACTCCTTCTTCGCCTGTACCATATGCAAATCCATGTGCATTTGATGGATTTTAAAGTCAGCTAAATGATACTGAAGAACAAGGGAAAGTAGTATACCAAATTTGAATTCACCATCAAATCCTTCTTGAAATCAAGAACTGCCAACTCAACCCCATGTTCAAGAAACTCCCGCCTAGCAAAACCTACATGTTGGTTCATCTTCAAATCGACGTGAAGTTTTCAGAAAATGTCGTGGTGAAATCGGCAACAAGATGGTTGATATCGTCGATTACATCCACGCTCGATAAGTGCAAAAGTTTACAACTACGAAAAGTCTGAACCGAAACAGTCCAAAGACAAACAATGTAAGGTTAATAGGGAATTTTTTAAGTTACACAGATTTGGTAGCACACATTAAACATTTGGGTGAAGGAGCGGATTTTATTTTTAGTGAAGCTTTACACATTGTTACACAGCCCAACAAGATTGATATATTTAACATCTTAAACGATGACAATGCAAAAGCATGGTTGTCGCATGAGGCACACATGTTAACTAAAAGTCTATCTGATCAACAAGGAGGTAGCAATAGATAGGATTTCTACTACTTTTTAAGTTTCAATTGTATTTCTGAATATTTATGTTATGTTTGGTTTACTGTATTATTTTACTTTAATGATAATTTTTTGTTTTAATGATACTGTTATATTTTAAAAATGAATTATTAAATTAAAAACCAAAATAAAAAATGATATGCTTAAATGATCTGCTTAAATCCCCAAACGCATTCTCCGCTAACTAAAATACCCCATTACCGCCTTACTCAGACACACCCAAAATATCCTTAAAACGACTTACTGCCAATTTAACTATGTTAGTTTCTAGTAGCATACCAAAGTCACTCTCACAACATTAATTTATATACAACTTTATATTGCACTGCGCAAATAAAAGCAATGATAACCTATTATGATACAAGTTGACCAAACACAGTTTCGCTACAATTTTTTTTAATAATTACCCATTCTCAGATTATGCTAAAATACTGGATAACAACATGTTCACTAATTTATGCGAGTATTGCTATAACTCAAGAAAAATAGCTTCACACACTCAAGAAATATGAAAGACAACATGTTACACAGCAATTAGAATTAGAATGTAGCTTTGCTAACTTAAAACGTAACATTGAGGGTCAAATACTCACTGTTCAAATAGGATATTAATTTGCTACACCCTTCAACAAGGATCCTAAGCGCTTAATTTGAATAGGGATTCAATCACTAGCAAAATTTGAAATATAAAGAAATGAACTTTAGCCCTTTCTAAAAGACAAGGTTAGGTCATACTAAATAAGTTCAGTGACTCATATTCAAGCAAAATCTGATGGAATAAAATATTGTACCTTTAGATTGGCATCTTATTTTGAATTTGGAATTAAATAAATTTATGTTAGTTAAATGACGAGGATGGTTTTCCATTTCCTTATTATTTGTATTTTTTCCAAGTACTTTATAATTTTCAAGAATGACTTATATTTTTCACAAAAATTGTGATTGATGTCTCATCTAGATGTCTAAGGACCTCAATCGAATAATGTGAACATGTATCGATAATTTCCTTAACACACTTGATAAACAAGTCAACATCATTTTGATTTACGCATCTTACATAAATACATATTCCTAAAATATTTATTTAATAAGAACAAACACTACTGGTACATGTTTATGCCTTCATTTTGATCTAACAATTATTAATTTTAATCCTTTTAAAATAATGTGTCGATTTGTCTCGCATGAGCGTTTAAGAATCCTTATCGATAATGTTAGTCGGACGCATGAATCGAAATCCTTAAACCACCCAGTGAACTGATTAGCATCAACTTAATTACTTAAAATAATTTATATTTCATTATAAAATTAAATCCATATTTTATAATTGGAGATTATATTAACATCTCACTCTTATCACATTATCAATCAATACACTTAATATACTTTTATTTGTTAATAATACACAATTCTTTAAATTTCAATTAAAATAAACACCAAAATTATAGAGGAAATAAATCAATGTATTATTATACAATAGAAAGATAACAAATACGTCCCTACAGATGATTACCCCAATAAACACCATATACTCCTATTATCACATAATTATAAATAAAAATCCATCACAAACCCACGGGATAGGAACTCTAAGTCTCTTTTAAGATCTAGACTCGTTGATCTAATATATATATATATATATATATATATATATATATATATTGTATTTTTCTAGCCTTGCTCTGAAACCAAATTGTCAGGACCCTATCTTTATACCATATTATCCAAGAGTACTATCAGACAATACAAAGAATGAGGTTGTAGGGACACAGATGTGAAAATACCCTTGTACTAGCACTGATAAATATTGAAATTTTAGAAGTATAACTTACATGTACGTCCACAATGTCAGTACAAACCAGTAACACATGTACCTCTAGGATAGATCAATATAAAATATACAAAAACACAGAGATCACAAAGTCAATCGCAACGGTAGAACATAATATATATAAACTTTTGATACACATATAACTTATTTAACATTTTATACACATTTAACCTTTTATATATCAATATATAAATCGACCAATATAATACAATATATTAAATAATATGTTAAGTATACACCTCTAAGCCCAATTATATACAAGCTAGTCTCATGAACCTGTAATGTCTCAGACTGACCTAAGTATTATTTAAATAATAAACGGATCAAACTATATTTAAATCCAATATAAATGATATAGGAATTAGATTCACTAAATAATATTAATATTATAGAGAAATCTCTTCAAGATCTAATCTAAAATATCATTACATAGAATCCATCCCAATATAAACCATGGAATCGATAGAAATGGACAATTCACATAAATCCAATAAGTATTCAAATCCCAAAATCATGTCTGAAAAGGATGTCATAAAGTAAGGTTGGTCTAATAATCAAATAGGACCAAATATCACTCAATCTCTATAAACATAAAATCCTTCACATCAATATAATAAAGATCAATACACAAAATCACATAAAGGGTAACAACCGCTAGTTAAGGATATAAGAAACCAACAGAATCTTAAATAAGAAATAAAGACCACAAACATTATATAAGAATACTTGGCGATACGCCAAATAAGAATGTTTGACGACACATGCCAATGAAGAAAACGGGGATTGATCATACTCAGGATCATGTCTCTGGTACAATCTTGTACTGACTATATATTAAACTCGAACTAGAAAGGGAAACAGATGAACTCATCTGCTCCAAGAGACCCCACGCTCACGTCTTCTATTGTCAACGGTTATCACTACCTTTACCCACTACTATCGTGATAATGATCCACTATTAATTTGTCAGCGCGTAATATCTTCGATCATGATAACAACATCTTCCCCTACGGCAACTGACTATTGGCCGAGGCGACACAAGGGGCACTACATATACTAATAACGGTAATAGAATACTACTATGTCATGGATCCAGGGCACGACCGCACAATAAGGCTGCCAAGGTGTATAATTGTCATTCTAGTTCACTCCCGCAACAGATAAGAAGGTGGTCAGTGATAGTCTGGTACAACTAACTAAGCATACACACACATATATATATACATAATATGTAACAACCCGCATTCTACGTATCAGAGGATCGCAAAACATTTTTATTTAATTCCCCGAGGGTCATATCATTCTCATATTTTTATATGTTGTTTATGGGGATGAGAGACATGTCCATAATTTTTACCAATTTTATTTATAACCATTTTCCCCTGTCAGTTTTGTATAGGGCATAACATTTGATTGGTATCGAATCAGGTGCTGAGATCGATTTCATTAGAAAAGAAATGGTATTGCCAATTCCGTAGAGTGTTCACATTAAAGATTTGGTACAGCGGTTTGGGAGAAATTGCAGTTTTTGTGTTACACAATTTCTGTCCAGGCTAATCGGTAATTAGTGGCCTTATTTGTAGGGCCCAATAAGGCTTGGGCTGTTGGCTATAAATAGGCGGTAGAGGCATGGGGAATAATTTAGTTTCTTTATTTCTCTTATTTGGTTTAGCTCGTGATCCTCCTTGCTCAATCAAATATCTCTCTCCTCCATTTAAAACATAGATCTAGAATAGAAGATCGAAGATCAACATTGAAGAAAGGTAGATCGCATCAAAATGATTGATTTGGAGGCTAACGGATCATTGAGATTGTGTGTGGATTATCATGAGCTAAATAAGGTGACCAAGAAGAACAAATACATGTTTCCAAGGATAGATGACTTGTTCGATTAGCTTCACGAGCACTGCCAAATTGGCATTTCTGGTGTAGTGCAAAGTGTTTTCTTAGATGGATTAGCAACAGGATTTCACGTGTTGAGAGTGACAAAGGATAATGTGTCGAAGATGCTTTTAGGAAACCATCCGGTTTCTTCAAATGGTTGGTGATGCCATTTGGGTTGGCTAACGCGCCAACGTATTTTGTGGATCTTATGAATAGGTATTCACAGATCAGTTAAACAAGTTCGTGCTTGTGTTCGTGGATGATATTCTGCTTTACTCTCGGAATGAGGAAGAGCACAAGACACACTTGAGAGTTGTTTTGGAAACCTTGCGAAAGCATTAGCTGAGAGCTAAGTTTTGGAAGTGTCACTTCTGGAAGAGCGAAGTAAGGTTCTTAGGCCATGTTGTTCCTGGAAAAGGAATAGTGGTTGACCCGGCTAAGGTGGCAAAAATCCAGGACTGGTATTGACCTAAGAATGCGACGAATGTGAGGAGTTTCCTTAGTTTGGCTGGATATTATCATCAGTTTATCAAGGATTTCTCCAAGACAGCTGCACCATTAATAGGATTGACAAAGAAGAATCAAGTGTTCACATGGGATTCGAAATGTGAGTAAGCTTTAAGAATCTTGAAAGAGAGACTGACAAGTGCTCCTGTTTTGACGATTCCAAGAACTGGTGGTACACACCAACGCATGTAGTACTGGACTTGGAGCAATGTTGATGCAGAAGGTTAGGGTTTTGGCCTACGCGAGTTGACGGCTTAAGTCGCACAAAAGGAATTATCCAACTCATAATTTGGAGTTGGCAGCGATCGTGTTTTCTCTGAAGATGTGGATACATTACCGGTTGGGAGTTTGATTCGAGTTGTTTATAGATCATAAGTCGTTGAAGTATCTTTTCTCTCGAAAGGATAGTCTTCGGCAACAACGGTGGGTAGAGTATCTGGCATCGTATGATTTTGGTACAGCTATACTCCTAGTAAAGGTAACGCAATGGCGAATGCGTTGAGTCAAAGACATGCAAGTTTGGGAGTGATATTTTCGGTATGGAAACACCTCGAGTATTTTGCAGGATTTGATTTCAGACCATGGTATGCGTTGGAACCTGAAGTGTTGGCAAGCTTATCGATAAGGCCTACTCTCATCGACAGGATTGGCGAGAGCCGGAAGCATGATGAAAAACTTGTCGAGATTATTCAAAAGTTAGAACCAGAGGATAAGGAATTCGAGGTCGATCGAGAGGGTTGACTTCGAAAGAAAGGACGACTGGTTGTTCCTGATATAGATGGACTGAGAGATGAAGTTATGAGGGAATGTCATCATTCAAAGTTGACGATTCATTCTGGTGGTAATAAGTTGTATCAGGATATGAAGCGAGCCAACTACTGGGAAGGGATGAAGAGGGATGTTGGAAAATTTATCTCCAAGTGTATGAATTATCAGTAAGTGAAAGCTGAACAGAAGAAACCGAGTGGATTGCTTTAGCCATTGGAAGTTCCTACGTGGAAGTGGGAGCAGATATCGATGGATTTTATCGACGGACTACCTAAAACCAGAGAAGGAAACAAAGGAATTTGGGTCATAGTGGATCGCTTGGCCAAAAGTGAAGATTATTCATGTTAGATTAACTAGTACAGCATCGGAGTTGGTTGAGCTATATATAAAATGGATAGTTCAATTCCATGGTATCCCAAAGAGCATAGTAAGTGATCGAGATCCATTATTCATGAGTGGATTTTAGAAAAGTTTGAAGAGACTTTAGGAACCGAAATTGTGTTTGAGTACGGCTTATCATCCCCAGATGGATGGTCAAACCGAGAGGGTCAACCAAGTTTTGGAAGATCTCCTAAGAGCTTGTGTACTGTACTTCGTGGGATCATGGTAAGACCATCTGCATCTAGTTGAGTTTGCATATAATAATAGCTACTCGTCAAGCATTGGGATGACACCGTACGAGGCGTTGTATGGCATACCATGTAATCCTCTGGCAAGTTAGTTAGAAACTGGAGATAAATTAGTACTTGGGCCGGAGATGATAAGAGAGACCTCTCATTGTATTGAAATCGTTCGGCAGCGAATGAAGGCAGCCCAAGATCGTCAGAAGAGTTATGCTGATAAGCATAGAAAGGATTTGGAAATCGACGTTGGCGATATGGTTTTCATGAAGATTTCGCCGTTAAAGAAAGTTGTTCGGTTCGGAAATAAAGGAAAGTTAGCTCCAGGATTTGTTGGACCATTTCCGATAATCGAGCGGATTGGAAAGCTCGCGTATAAATTGGATTTACCCGAGAAGAAGTGTATTGTGCACAATGATTTTCATGTGTCGTTTCTACGGAAATATATGCATGATTCGAATGTGGTGGTATCTCCAGAACAGTACGAATACCTAGAATTCGATTTCGTAGTTTCAAAACCTCATAAACTGCTTCGCGTTGTGGGAAATGGCATGAAACAGCTTAGGAGGAAGACGGTTAAGCTAGTAAAGGTGCAATGGAGCGAGGATGGTGACGATTGCACGTGGGAAACAGAAGATAAAATGAAGATTGCCCATCCGGAAATCTTAATTGGTATGACCTACTAATGTGGTGTCACTCTTACATTATTGTAACTTTTACTCTTCATTAAAATTCTGCATGCTTGGTTAAGGCTATGGATGAATGCTTGATGGGCACTAGTTTGGATGACAAATTGATTGCTTATAGATGATAGGCATGCAGAGTTGTTTCTGGATGCTTATGTTTGTTTGGAATTTCGAGAGTGAAATTCCTAAAGGGGGAAAAAATGTAATAACCCGCATTTTACGTATCGAAGGATCGTAAAATATTTTTATTTAATTCCCCGAGGGTCGGATCATTCTCATATTTTGATATATTGTCTATGTGAATGTGAGACATGTCCATAATTTTTACCAATTTTATTTGTGACCACTTTCCCCTGTCAGTTTTGTATAGGGGATAACTTTTGACTGGAATCGAGTCAGGTGCTGAGATATATTTCATTGGAAAGGAAATGGTGTTTCCAATTCCGTAGAGTGGTCATATTAAAGATTTGATTTAGTGAATTGGGAGAAATCGGTATTTTAATGTTACACAATTTCTGTCAAGGCTAATTGGTAATTATTGAGCTAATTTGTGGGGCTCGTTAAGGATTGGGTTGTTGGCTATAAATAGGGGGGTAAAGGCATGGGGAATAGTTTAGTTTCTTCATTTCTCTTATTTGGTTGAACTCATGATCCTCCTTGCTCAATCAAATATCTCTCTCCTCCATTAAAAACATAGATCTAGATTAGAAGATTGAAGATCAAAATCGAAGAAAGGTAGATCGCATCAAAGTGATTGATTCGAAGGTCATTCTTCGTTGTCTAGTTTAGAGATTAGTGGTTTTCAAGCTATTTTGAAGATTTGGTGAGTGATAATCATCTCTTTCACAGATTCAATTGAGTATATGGTTTGTTTGACCTTATTTTTATCATTCCAAGTTGTTTTCATTTAGATCTACTTCATGGTAAGTATTTTTTCAATTAGAATGATCATAGGACCTAATCTAGTAACTTAAATCGGTAATTCTCATGTTAATTCATATGTTAATTCTTTGTTAGATCCATTTATTGATTGTATTGTTGCTTAATCATCATTTGGTGAATATCATATGTTGTTTGATATATTGATGTTTGTATGATGATTGTTTGACTTCGTCATTGAATCGTTGTTTGGAAGCATATGAGATCGGAATCAATGGTTGCTTGGATCAAATTTATTTTGGTTGGATTGTTTCTTGGAGCACAAAATGTAATGGATCGAGCAACTTTCTTGAATGGATCTGCGGGAAACAGATGAATGGATCATGGTCAAACTTCATGAATCGGGCGCAATCCATGATGGATTGTAGTGAAGAGTTTCAGTATGGATCGGTGTTGGCATGATGCATCGGATCAGCTTCTAAAAACATGGATTGGCCAAGTATTCAGTTTAGGAATTTTATGACATTTGCCAAACGCTATGAAAAGACCATGGATCGAGCGCATCAGATCATAGATCGGGCAGTGTTGCGCAAGTGGAAATGATGGATCAGGCTAGGTGCATGACCATGGATCGGGAAGTTTTTCATGATATGGATCGGGGGCAGATTATAGCGTTTCACAAACACTGTGCAAGAGGATGGATCGGCCACTTTCTGGAGCATGGATCGGGTATAAAAAACGTGGTGTTGCGCAAGTGGTTTGGAAGGATTGGGCAGAGTTCACAAAGTGGATCGGGGAGAAATTTAATAGCGCTTTTAAAATGTTGTAGAAGGATAATAGATCGACCACTTTCTAGAGCATGGATCGGGCACTCAAAATTGGTGTTACGCACGTAATTTTGAACAATTTTTATGGATTGGGATGATGGATCGGGCAAGCCAATGCAGAATGGAACGCGCAGATTTGATAGCATCTCCAAAATGTTGTAATGTGCAGTTTAAACGTTGTGCTTAGTTTTACATAGCGAAAAAGCTAGAAATGCTATGAAATGTAATATCGACCAAACGATGTTATTTTTAGGTCGACGATGGTCATGGCTTCAATGCGAATTCAAGAAGGAATGCTTGAAATGTTTTAAAACGTTCATTGATCGATGTAATGCAACGAATATGCAGATGAGTCAAGTGTGGTTTGAGCTCATGGATAATGGCTGCTCAAGATGATTTGAGCTTGCCAATGGTTGTCAATGACGACAACTAGAGATATTGAAGGATGAGGAATTATCATAGCCATAGGTTCTATAGATCTCAAAGCAAGGGTACAATATGGATGCCTAAAAGACTAGATGATTGGTCCAGTACCCTAGGTAGTGATTAAAGGCCTAGATACGTAGCGATGAAAGACGTGTGGATTTTTTGCTAGAACCGGGGTTACCATTAGCCCTTGACGAATAGCATGATGATATGGTCAGTCATACGATTAGTGATGGTTTCAAAGCAGGATGGCGGTGATAGTTAGAGTCATGGATGATGATTGTTTTGCTTGTATCGTCTTGTGTAAATCATTCAACGTTGAAGGAGATATCTCGAGTGTTTGTCCGATGTTCGTTTAGGCCTTCGGGGCTTGGGCTTGGGAGATGTTGATATCGATTAGGATGGTCTACGCTTGATAACTTACTGCCATTAATGTACCGTTTGTTTATATCAGATTGCTTGTAATGGCTATCACTTTATGATGTGGGGAAGACGGGTTTGGGTTCTTCTCTATTACTGTTGGTAGATTAGTTGATTAATCTGCCTATTCTCATATACTTTATTGATGATGTTAGGTAGTTGTTTTATCGGTCATTAACACTGTTGTCTGATTCAAGGTTTTATGTTTCCTCTTATTTCCTTGGATTGTTCATCTATGTGATTGGATGAGTAGACTGAGTAGTAGGTGATAACTAGTTGATCTTGATGACAACAATGTTGCTTAGCGATGACGAGCTAGACGCTTACATATTGGTTTCCTATTACCTACTATTTGTTGTTTTATGCTTCTATGTTGATGTATTCGCTGAGAGACTTGTAGTGAGGCAATTTGTTGTACAGACTCTTACAGTGTAATCCAATGTTTTATAGGTATTTTTACGGTGATATGTAAAAGTTTAAGATTCTGCTCAATTCTGCTTAACTATTACTGCCTGTTGTATTATATTTTATCGTTGCGCTATGAATTATACGACAAGTTCCGCGTGTGTTTATCTTACCTCGATGACCGTCCATAGCTTCCTAGCACGTCTTTCAATACATTTCCTCTTGTTAAGTGTTGGAGTAATGGGTGGTCGTCACATAATAGAATAGCGACTGCACCGTAGCGCATGAGACTAGGCAATACTGATCTATTACAAAATATTTATACCAACGTACTGCATATAGTATATAGCCAACGCATGGCTAAATATAATCAAAGTTTAGTAAATGACTACAATAAATATTTGTATTCATCGCAGCGAATACTACCTCTCCTATCTCACTAGGTCATATCAATAAAATTTCCATTTATCCAAGTGGCATACATGAGCAAAAGATAATCAGGTAAATCACTTATCGTTTACCTATACCTCCTCATTTACTAATCTATTTATTTAGTACACATACATTACAATTACCCCTCAATACTCTATATAACAAGTCCAATGAATAACCAGAAAAGTGATACCGAAAGTCTCATACTAGATGACATCACTAAGCCGTTTATTCAAATTCCCCATTATATAGAATATCAATATTATAAAATCATGTAAATATTTCATGTCTATTTCATATTCAAAATATTAATGAAATTTATCAACAGTGAATCATCCACTATATTAAAATTAATATAGCAGTAGGGAAACCAATGAAAATAGGAATTTTGGTAAATAGGAAACCTAGAAAAGACAGTAATCCTATACAAAACTATATTACAATTCTTGAAGTGAAATATAAAGATATAATATCTACAAAACTTTCAAAAAGAGTACTATAACTAATTAAACTATATATATATACTTTCATATATATATATATATATAATTCATTTATTTATAAAAACACTTATTAAAACTAATAAGATTTTATATCAAAAATAAAATCTAAAATATATAAACTTTTCAAATAATCAATTTAAAATTAATTACAATTTATCTTTAAGCAAGTTAGTAAAAGTAAACAAAATTATTATAAATATTATTTTTTTCGCTATAAAAAATAAGCCTTGAGAAATTCATATACAGTTCTAGTTTATATACTTAAGTAAAAATATAGATCTAGATTGGTGATGATTACTTAAGAACATATTATTTAAAGTCATTTCATTTATAGTTCATCTACAAAAATAGTGCTTATAAATGAAAAGGTATTAAAACAATTGACATGACCTTCGAAAAATATTTCGAAGTAATAAAATCAATCAAACATCTAAGAATTGATGGAATATAATATACTAAGTGAATGAAATATTTCAAAACAAGTTTGCAATTCGAAATAAAATGAATAATTTTTTCCTTATTTTATTGGTATACAACAAACGCAGAATTTTCATGGTAAACATTAAATCTGAAGCAATCACCTACCAATCCAACTTCATTATTACATACAATTTAATCAAATATCTAAACAATCATCTATGAACACCTAATTCCATATTATATACAATAGTTTACTCCATCAATCAAAATAAATACTAATGTAGAGAACTAGGAGTCGAGTAACATAAGTTAGGTATAAATTTGTGAATAGAGACACTCACCGATATAGAAGCTTTCTTCCTATCAAAAATTCAAATCACGCTTAATTTTGTTCACAGTCTCTCTTCTCTGTCTCCCTTCATCTTCGTTCATCATCGTACTTCATCGCGGAAAGTCGAACCTCCCTCCAGGCATGACATGCCCAGTTCATGTTCTAGGCGCATCTCCCTTCTTCATCGGGCATGCTTCCACCACAGCATCGTCGTGGCCACTCCCATCTCCACGATCGCCTGATGTGAGCGATGAGCTCGCATCGTTTGATTTTCCCTAAATCACAATTTTTGAAATGTATATCATTATAGATCCCCCTTTTTTGTCCTAAGAGCAGGGATAATCCGTTAAGGATGGAAGCTACACGATGTTGAGAGGGAGTAGAAGCGGATCTCTTGGGATTCAACGTCCTCGGTTGGTTTTGATTAAACTAATTTTCTTTTCTTCTTTTTATTATTCAAGTTTGCATATAAATAAATTTCAACTCAATACAAGGCAATTCACACTACGTTATGAAAACGAGAACCTTCGTAACTGAAAGTTTCTTCTAAGTTAGCGCTAACTAGTTTAATTTGGTAACTCATTGTATTACTACAATATATATTTATTTACATTACAAAATATATTTTTCTATATAATTCAATTAATAAATTACAAGAAATAAAACTTAAATATTTTTATTTTAACCAAATACGCGCATAAGCTTAATGCGTAAAGCAGGGTTGTTACATTTTCCATGTTATTACCATTTCTTCCCATTTTTATTCCACTTCCATGAATTGTCTTCTTTGTGTACTTATATTTTTTCTTCTTTGCTTCTCTAGTACGTTGCTTTACCATTTTCAGTAAACTTATTATTTTTCTTAATTATTACCCGACCGTTGTGCCTAGTTATTTCTGTAATTCTGATTGAAAAGGCTAGACAATTATCAAGACAAAAAGCCTAAGGAAATGGTCTGAATGTCGAAATATTATGCGTGGAAGAACATTGAAATGATGTTCAAACTAAGCCTAGAAAAACATCACCCAAGAGCTCATAAAGTGAGACATCGGATTAAATATAATTTAAGGGTCGGTGCAATTCTATTTCAAACCTGCAAACAATTCCATATCAATAAATGAAACTCCGTATCTCTCCAACAACAAGGCGACTTGACAAAGAACTTCAGAAAAAGGCTAGAGATAACATTTGAAACCTACAAGAGGGATCACTTCTCCATATCGGGTAATATGAGGGATCTGTACTGATCCCCATTATAGGGTCCGATACCGATCCTTTACTTTTTATAAGTATGGGATACACCCCTTAATTAAGGTTCAACTAAGTCTCTCTGACTTTTCAGGATTATTTCCAACAACCTACATCCATAAATACCAGCCTTCTAGAAGAGAAATGGATCTTTTTGGTTACTTATTGACTTTATTCTGTACACTTTAGAGTCTTGTCGATTTGACAATTTGTAATCAAGAAACAACAATGAAGCATTTATAACCTTCCAAGTCGACTTAGGTACAACAAGGTCAACTATTATAAACGTTACTTCATTTTTTCTTCTATTATTCTTATTTACCATTTATGTCTTCATTTAGGTCTTTACTGAAGTCTTTTGGATGTTATGCCAACTTTTGGGGATAATATCATGCTGCTTTTACTAAGAAAGACTCAATTTATCTACTTTCCTATTTTTTCAAGTTTCTACCTGTTAGAATGGATTTTTCCAATCGAGCCTAACACCCCATTTATCTTATTATCAAAGAAAACCACCAAGGATAACATATCATTGTTATATAAAAGTCATAAAATAATATGAAAAAAGTAAAAGAGAAGGCGAGAATTTTATAATGGTTCGGAAAAAAATTCTACGTTCACTTGATGTAATATATTATTTAAATTTCCAAGTTACAACATTGTTCAGTTTACAGGAAAAGAATGAGGAGAATAAGAAGTTGAGGTTGAATATGGCATGTTCCCTATGTAGATAAGCCAAGAGAAGATTCTCTTTTCTGAAGCCTTGGTGCTCTGCTTGCAGAAGAATAACCAATTTAGACTAGTCAAATACATGGGAGCCCACCTAAAGCAGATGATCTGGCCTATAAAGTGAGGAATGAAATGCCTGGACAATGAGGGATCAATATTGTTCCTTCAAGTTTACACCCTCCGTGGTGCGACACGCAAGGTGGATCCCCTAGGTCCTTTGCCTGATGTTTATGCCTTTGGCTTTGAAGTTTGAGTTCTCGTTCTTAAGTTATTGACCTAATATTAAGTGGGCTTTGAAATTTGAAATTCTGTACCTCGGTTATGCATTAATTAGATATTTACCCAAATTTCAGTCCTGATCCTCTGCCTCAGATTCACACTGATTTGATACTTAGCCAAAATATTAGTTCTAGTCCAGTTTGTTTTAAAATGATATTTCGTTGAATCCATCTACTCGTAGCTCCATATGATCATCCGTACTTGATTTTTGAGTTATCAGGCATCCAAATCCAAAATGCAACGGTCTCGTAAAATGGCGGGTCAACGTTTGCCCCCCAAAAGCATATCTTTTAATGGAAGATGCATTTTGTGTAATCCACAAATTCGAAGTTCGAAGTCCATAATCGGAGGGAAATCCATATGAAAACAATAGTAAGTCCAGCAATAATAAGACCATAAGAAATCCAATCTTTTAAGCCAAATTCCAAAAAACTATGATCACTTCAGATCATATTTATAATTGACAATCAAGTTTGAAATCCGAGATATTCAAAAAATCCATAATAGAAATCTAAAATCCACGATCACATTGGAATGTATTCATAATAGAAATCCAAAACATCCAAATAATCTAAATATAAAATAAAGGAAATAAAAAAAATCTAGAAACCTAGATATCCTGAGCTGTTATGAGCTAAAATTCAAATAGAAATCCAAAATCCATAGCCTTTCATGGACTAGCCAATGTCGATGTAGTCCGTACCTACAAAAATCGAACACGCATTCCCATTTCAGGGATGGCTCGTACCTAACTAAGCACAGTCTATATTGACGTCCGATCAGACGGCTTTGCCAAGCCC
Source organism: Allium sativum (assembly GCA_030737875.1). Lineage (NCBI taxonomy): Eukaryota > Viridiplantae > Streptophyta > Magnoliopsida > Asparagales > Amaryllidaceae > Allium > Allium sativum. The sequence continues at coordinate 966,990,371 of CM060910.1, read as the reverse complement.
TGACAAATCAGCTTGAACTTACATGCACATAATACATACTCGAGGTTCCATCAGACAATCTTGCCAAGTCCTGATGTGGCGGCCCAAGCCTTCCCAAGCATAGTCCACACTTAAGGATCCTATTATCAAAGTTGAAATCCAATTCCAATTTTACACTTCACAAGCATAGTCCATGCAAGCAAAGCGATTTTATTAAAGTCCATAATTTTAAGTACATTGCAAAGTCCAAAAAGAAAACTAATGGTATATGGGCGATAATGAGGATGCTTAGGGGTAATGTTAGGGAATGCGGATTAAGGATCTTAAGGCGAAACTAACAATAGAGGGAGGTGAGTAGTGTTTTAAAGAGATTATGGAAAAATTTGAAAATCTTAAATTACTATATGAATCACACAATGATTATCACATGAGAAATGCTCACAAACATAGAAACAATCACAGACATAGAGATAAGTAAAAATAGAATGCAGAAAAGGAAAGACCACGCTAGATTTTATACTGGCTCGGATTACTCCTACATCCACTCCCACTCAACGCTAGGTTGCGCAAAGTTTTATTAATACTTTTATCAATCTTACAACACCCTTGATTTCATGGCTACAAGGTTAACTCCAATTCCACCAACCATTATTTTACGGGTACAAGGTTCACACCGCTTCCTTTCCTTGATTTCCGGGCTATAAGGAATACACCCTTTCTCAAATAATTCCCAAATGATTACAACAACCGTAGAACTCTTGAATAGCACTTCCAAATAGATAGTAGTTGATAGAGATTGAGAAGAGAAAGAGAATGATATAATTTTGCTGAAATCGGCAGAGTATAAGCGTAGAATCAAGAAATTATAGAATAATAATGGTGGTTATAGATAGGATGAAGATGGAGAAGAAGAGGTGATGAAAAATTCAAATTTAACCCCTATTTATAGTGTTTGAAAGGTTGTGACATTCTTGAAGTGTTTCAAAATATGAAAAGACACTTCCTTTGAAATTTGAAAATATGACAGTTGACATATCCAAAGGTGTATGTCGACATATGTAGTATATTTTTATTTTTTAAAATAATTTTTCAAGTGTTTAAATTGTTATATATATTCTGGAAATTCTTGAATCAAAATTAATGTTTCAAAATGGATTTGCTAAAGTGTAAAACATATAAAAATATAATATAAACATATTTATGAGATTATATAATATAAAACTATAAAACATATATATATATATATATGAAATCATAAATTAAAATCATAATAATTTGAAATCATTTTAGAAAAGAGTTTGAAATAAAATTGAAATCAATTTGAAAAAGAATTTGAAAACAGAATTTGAAGTGCTTACTGGGGTTTTACATGTATACTAGAATCTATTACTTGATAATCTTGAGCTCTTATAATCTTGATTATCTTGGTACTCATGAGTCTTGATTATCTTGGTACTCATGAGTCTTGAATTCCTTGATATCGTGAATCTCTAAAACTGTACAGTCTTCAATATTTATATCCTGCATGTATATCCTGCATATACATACATATATATTATATTTATATATATTAGACCAAAGATGTTAGTACATATTTTATAATCAATAATGTAAATAATTGAAACATGGTTGTTGCCATCAAAATTCCATTCTCCAACAGGTAAGTCATAACCCCATACTTGGGTATGCGAATTAGCCATTTTATATCATAAATTTATCAACCAAAAAATAGTTGGATAGTTCATCTTCAGCAAAGAGCATGCCTAAGGACTAAGTCCTAATCTCGTACATGTGTAGGCTGACTCAACTGCCCAAATCCAAATTTAGGTTAATTAATAATAATTCCACACGACCTAGGTCTTCCAACTGATGTACGGCTACTATTATTCCATCGCTGTAGTCCTGTTGATAATGTACTACGATCGTTTTCCACTCCTTATGGGTTCGTCTATCATGTCCTTGAGGTGTCGGCATAAATTTGTGTCATGACCATCCAAGTCATGGAACAAATGATGTTTTCTTGAATTACATTCCTTTTCTGTAGGTTTACTTCTTTGTGGTTTCGTGAGCGAAAGACGATCCCGAGTCTCCCTGTAAATCCTCTTCAAAGATGCATTCAAATTCGAATATAAAATGAATTCTAGCTCTCCTTTTTTTCCCATTATTTCAGTCTGACCCTCCTTTAACCTTTCTCACTCCTCTATCTGATCCATACAATCCTCCATTTTTAACTTTATTAACTTTGAGAGTATCTCTATCTGCTTTCGCATCCTTTTACAAAAGAAGTATGTCCACCTCAAGGTATAATTCACTGAGATCCCATGGGAGGATCACTTTATAAAGACAATTTCAAATACGGATTACCCAATATTCCAGAAACTGCAGCCATTAATATCATAGACAAATGTGGTCTCATATCCAAAGCCTGAATGGTGTTACCAGTGAGTCTGAAACTTCCATGGCGTTGCCCGCGCTAAGAACTAGATCGTTGTCGACCCAATGCTTAGGATTGGTACTGATTCCTTGTGATTATGGTGGGCTTTCACCCGATTTTAAACGAAAAATCCTATTATTGTCGGGTTTATCTCATGCAGCTCTATCCTAATATTCTGGCCTTTCGTTCTATCCAATTTGACTGAGAAATTTAGTTATTATTTCCTCTTATCTTATAAAATCATTCTTGTCATTCAAGTTTTTTTTCTAAATCCTTGACCACTTCGTCTATCTCTTCCTGAGCGAGATATATATAGGTTTCCTCTAAAGGAAGACTCCTAACTTTCTTCTATCGTAGCTCCTTCTAGTTAAGATCCATATTCTTCTTGTTAACCATTGTCTCCTTAGAGAAGTTCATTAGTTCAAGTAGTGTGCCCCTACCTAGCAGCCAAAAATGTTAGACTGAATTTTAGTCAATCATTTTTAACACCCCTATTATCCAATTATCAAAGCAAATCACAAAGGATAACAGATCAAAGCCATAAAATAGTTACAAAATAATATAAAAATAGTAAAAGAACATGAGAGTTTTATAGTGGTTCGGTAAATTTTTGTCTCCCACTTAGTGTAATATATTATTTATGCAGCTTGATTACATCACAGTTCAGTTTTGAGTGAAAGAATAAGGAGAATAAGAAATTGAGGCTGAAAAATGGCAGAGTCCCTTTATAGAGTAGCCAATAGAAGATCCTATTTTTTGAAGCCTAGTGGTTTATTTATAGAAGAATTAGAAAGTCACATTAGTCCAAAATCACATGAGGTTCTTATAGAGGAGACAATACAACCATAAAGTGGGGCCCAGGTTGCCTCCACAATGAGGGATCAGTACTGATCACCTGGAGGGACCGACGGAGATCCCTTAGGTTTGCACCCTTCACATCATGGCACCCAAGGCGGGTCTGATAACTTCTTTTCTTGACATTCGTGCCTTTTATTCTAAAGTTTGAGTTCCCATTCTTGAGTTATTGACGTAGATTTGAGTGAGATTTAAAGATTGAAATTCTACACATCAAATAGTTACCTATTCGATACATAGCCAAATTTCCTATGTTGATCCCTTACATCCAATTCATTTCGTTCTAATACTTAGTCAAATTTTGAATTCTAATCCAATTTATTCGAAAATGATATTCTGATGAATCCTGTTGTTCACAATGCGATATAATCATTCACAATCTATTTATGAGTTATCCGGCGTCCAAATCCAAATGCAAAGCATAATGGCCTTACAAAAAGGGAAACTAACACCATCCCTTTGAGATCTAAGAGGACTTACATACAAAGCTTGGTTCCATGAATAAAAAGAAGAATTCTCATGTTGTTGGTCCTTCTTTCAATGATCATGGTGAAGCCTCTATCCAGAAGCAACCTCCTCTCGATAATCAGACCTAATTCTTCAGTTGCTAGAGCTCAACTCGAAGATATGATGAAGAAAAAAATGAAGACACAACAACAGATTAATGCTCATACCCAATCGAATATCTATCTTATGTAACAGTTGCAACGCGCTGCTCGAGCTAAGGCTGATCGATTGGAGGAAAATAAAGAACTTCGACTCATGTTACTTTTGTATCAAAGATATCCTCATCTTCATCACGAAATATCAATTGGAATAAAAGGAAAAGATTTTTAGAAGATGACATGGGTGCCACTACCAAACAGGAGATAAACCATGCTGGTCGTCTTTTAGTTCAGTATTGATCCCTCTCGAGGGGTAGGATCTGAACCCCGCTCATAGGCGCCCATGTCGCCATGATCCTAAACATGGTTACCATACTCCCCGATGTCCATCATAACCAAACTGCTCCTCCTTAGCCACCACGGAATGAACATGATGATGTCGTTCAGCCAAGGGGCCCCTCATTAAAACACTATATTAATCATAATCATTGTCAGACGACAAACATCATAACTTCTGATTTGATCACTATGATCCATCAAATCATAAGAGAGTCTCAGGTTCAAGCTAGCGACGACTGGGAAATTGGTTCTAAGTGAAACCCATTTACTGAAGACGTCTTGAATGTCGAATGACCTTCACAGTTTAATATGCCAAAAATCCCTGCATAATCAGGAAAAACACATCCTCGTAATTTCTTAACAAATACGAATGGCATATGGTTTCTACTCGTACCACTGACATAGTGAAGTACAGGTGCATCCCAGTGTTCCTTGAAGGCATGGCTCTAATATGGTTCTCTCGACTTCCACCGAGAACCATATCCACTTTTGATTAATTTTCCAGAAAGTTAGTGGAACAATCAAGAATGCACACTACCAGACCCACCAGACAAAAGGATATCATGTTGATATCCAAAATATTTTAGAGAACTGGCAAGTCCTTGAAGAAATTTCAGGAATGGTTTAGTAATGCCGTAATAACAGTCGATAATCCACAAAAGGGAATTATTCTTGTGGAACTCACTAAAGGCATTCATTCCAAAACCAATTTTGCGGAATGGCCGACAAGAAGCCTCCAAAGACTTTGGAATGCTTCCATGAAAAAGCTAAACAATACCTACATCAGGAGGAAGCATGCATGAATCGAGTTAACTAAGACTATCATCACAAACAACAACATGAAATTACCTTGAGAAATATTGCTATTAAACTACTAGAGAGGCATTCGAAAAGATGAATGTCAATATCTAGAATAAACCAAAGCAAATCCACAGCATTGTCGATGGCCATAAGAAGAAAAAGAGTCGAAGAAGCATTTCGATTCCTTTCCAACAACAACCACACTCCATTGAATTTTAAGATAGAGACTAACTTTTCATACAAGAAGCCTAATTCAATGGAGTCCACAATGAAGAAAAACTAATCTGGGAAGTACTACATGTTTCGCGAGATATTCACCTAGAACCAATAATTGCCAACATCTCTGCGATGCAATTGAAAAGCCCATTCTTTCCATCCCTATAGGACGGAGCACCCAGGTCCTTCGGAACCCGTAGAGCTCAAAAGGCACAAGTGTTTGTCTAATCAGAGGAATCTTTAGTAAGGGATCGTAATCAACACCATATGTTGTGGCCCTCATCCAACTGACAAAAATTTAGGCATATGGAAGCATAAGCCAACTCTATCATGCACACTAAATATGAAGAGTACTTCGTTATCAACATAAGTTTCCCAACCAAACAACAAAGATGATAGACAGTGATATCATCTTCCGATAAAGAGAGTCTATCTAGATGAGTTCCCTGACTATTGATCCTCTCGTTATATCAATCGTGATCGGTCCAACTTATGTGTGGGTAGTCCATGTTGATTCTATATGTTCTATTAGCAACTTTTTCAGGAACGCCTACGTTCAGAAGAAGTTAGAGACCAAAGACCCAAAATTATGCACTGCTAAAATTCATGGCTAAATGGTATGTTAACAAACTAGTCAGAATCATCAACCTACTGGTTGAGTTTTGAGAAGTAGATTGCTGAAGATTCAGAATCATCTCCTGTCGTCATTGACAACTACTCTCGCTGTATCGCCTTCTTGGTGCACCCATCTTTTTCCGAACTTCAGAATTTGCATAACACCATAGTGCATTCTCCGGAAATTTCCAATAGTTAATGGTATTGGGGATATACATGGCGATTAAATCACGAGTAGGGCATGTTATATGGAGAAATGGAAAGATGTCAGCCTTTGGAATGAAGGAATGGTATGAAGACTTCATCCTACACCAAGAACATCATTGCATAGCAACCAACATCCGAGACATGGCTCATACAACATTGTCATCTTTTCTAGAAGATCGACCTAAGAAAAGACAAAGAACCTGGTTATAAGAGAGCAAAAATAGTTGAGAAATCCCTCAAAACTTTGGTTATTAATGACGGCACATGTCAGGTTTTGAAGATCGGGTCGCTGCTCAATTCCACTTGATGCGGGGACTTTAAAACTTCATATCGGTCAACCTTGATATCTTCGCTTGGAACCATGCTGAAATGTGTAGCTTCATACCAGAAGTCACAAGTTGCACATTAAATAGTAATCTAAAGATCCTTCCAGTCAAACAAAAACGTCGATTCTTAAGGTTAGGGAGATTGGCATCACTCAATGAGGAAGTGGATAAGCTACTGAAAAATGACTTCATCTGCGACATCCTTTATCCTGAATGAATCTTCGATCTGGTGCTTGTAAAGAAATCAAATGGGAATTAGGTTTCCATCGATTATTCCTACTTGGATAAAGCATATATGAAAGATAACTTCCCACTTTCGAAGATTGACCAACTTGTCGACTCACAATTGGTCATCAACTCCTGTTATTCATGGATTTGTATTCATGCTGTAACTATATCCCAATGCGCATTTTGGATGAACAATACAGCAACATTATTAATGACTTGGAGTTATACTGCCACTTTATCATGCCATTTTAATTGAAAAACATTAGGGCTATCTGTCAACGACTTGTTAACAGGTAATTCAAAAATAAAATTGCAAGATCCAGGGAAGTAAATGTGAACGACACACTCATGAAGTCACGACAGTCAAGGGTCCACATTGATGATTTAGTGAAGATGTTCAGTGCTCTCTGCAAGTATGGCATGAAATAAATACTCTTTTGGCGTCACATCTAGAAAATTCTTGGGTTTCATTGTCAACTCTCATGGCACTGAATCCATTCCTGATAAGATCAAAGCTTTCTAAATGATCAAAATTCTAAAAAAACATTAAAGATTCTTAGAGTTTTAATAGAAAGGTTGACCCCCTAAGTCGATTAATTTCTCGAGCTACCAACAAACGCATTCCCTCCTTTGACTTAATAAAAAGGGGAAACATAATTTTTCTTAGACATAAAAATGTATTTCTGCACTCCAAGACTTGTTGAATCAGTTGAATAGACCTTCCATCCTCTCCAATCATATGGATCACAAGGATCTATTCATTTACTTAGTTGTTTCTATGGATTTTATCAGTTGCGTGCTAGTATGTGAGTTAAATCATATCAAAAGGCCCATATACTACATTAAAAAGAGATTAACAAGTGCCGAAAGAAACTGTCCTAGACTTAAAAAGCTTACGTACTTCCTAATAACCTCCTCTGGGAAGCTTCTCCCATATTCCTAATCTCATTCTATCAAAGTCTATACTAACTAGCCGCTGTGATAGGCCCTTTAATGCCAGAGGCTTCCAGGAGACACTTGAAATGGAATATTGAAATGAGCCAGTTTGACCTCAGTTTCATCCTTTGGAAGCCTATTCAAGGGAAAACATAGGTGGACTTCATCATTGGATTCACAACTTCCAACAACTCGTTGAAGAGTAGTGAACAACCTGATATTAGGTGGAAATTATATTTCGATAGATCTACTAACATTCAGTGCTCTAGCACTGGAATTGTACTCGTAACTCATGAGAAATGCCCGATTTATTACAAATTGAAACTCACCTTTGTAGCTACCAATAATGATGTTGAATATGAAGCCTCTATTGTTGGACTCAAAATTATTAAAGAGTGGGGGATGAATGCCATTCATATCCTCAGACTCCCGACTCATCTACGAGGGGAGTTTTAGGCTAAATAAATATGATTAACTCGTTCCTTTCTGAGTTACATGAAAGTCATGATGAGTTCGAGCATTACACCATCACTCACATTCCTCAGGATAAGGTCAAAAAAGCAAACTCATTAGCCAAGCTAGCAAGTTTAGAGGATGCGCAGCTTATGGGAATTATCCTAGCTGAAGTATTGGATTCTCTAAGTATTGATATAAATAAAGACTGACTGGATATTAACGATTAAGCAAGAGCTGGAGTGGTGGATGACCCCAATCATGAACTTCTTGCAACAGGGATCCTTCTCAAAAGTCGAAATGCGAAACAGTCACTCTAACGTAAAGCATCACACTACATCATTCAGGAAGGATTGCTATACCGAAGTGGCTTCTTTGTTCCACTACTATTGTGTGTAGCCCACAATGGTGGAAAAAAATGAGTTATATTATGTGCAAGAAGACATGTGCGGTGACAACGTTGGAAGACAAACTTTGGCAAAAAAGATTCTCTCCTATGGATATGTTTCCAGCTATTAATCATGATGCAACCACCTACCTGAAATTATGATAAATGCTAGATGCTATCTAAAATTCCAGGAGCCCCAATGATAGAACTTACTCAAATGGTCATTCCTTGCATCCATAATTTAGGGAAATGATATCATTAGTACTTTGCCAATGCCCGAAGGTAGCATCAGATGTGCCATTACCGCAGTAGATTACATCATCCATGGATTAAAGTTAATCCTTATACTACAATTACCGTTAAGAAAGTAATCAACTTTGTTATCTGCAAGATCATATGTTTCTTTGGTGTTCTTAAAAATGTTAGATGACAATAGGACCCGGTTCAATAGCTTTTAGTTTAGTGACTTCTGTCTACATCATCATACGATTTACGGTAGTTACTCATCCACAAGAAAACTTACAAGTTGAACCATTTAATAAAATCACCAAGTCCGTCCTGAAGAAGCATTTGGAAAAGATCGAAAGAAAATAGGTAGACGAACTTCCTTAGCCCTATAGGCATACTGAACTGCCTATAAGACAACGATTGGCCATACTCTATTTGCCCTTGTCTATGGCCCCAAAGCTGGCATTAGAGTTGAATTGGAAGTACAATGTCGTCGAGTTATATATTATGGGCCAGACTAATTGCAATATCCTTTTGAAATCTCTGGATATGGTAGATGAGAAATTTAGAAGAAGATGAACTCATTGAAGCTGCTTATCGACAACAAGTCATTCGATACTACAATGCCAATATCTATCCAAGACACTTTGATATTGGTGACCTCATCCTAAAAAGGATTTTTCCTATATCGGTCAGTATGCGTTGTAATCTATGCAGTTAAAGCCCCACTAAAGCCCCGCAATATCCCCGTTATAACCCATAGCGCTCTTCAACCGCTACACTATTTCAGTTTAGCACTGATGAACGGTAGATCCGCTTTTAACCCCATTATTTTCCTCTGCATCCACTAAATCAAGGTTTTTTTTAGCATATGCTTTAGCAGTATCAATATATAGAGCTTGATTTGATTGTTTTTTTTTAAATCAGTAAATTTAACGTAAAGGGCTAAATTTAAGGCATAAGTGCCTAATATATGATAACAATCAATTACACTCATCAAACTTAGCATGCATAACTATGATATTTCTTGATTTTGTTATATAAGATTAATTAACATTAGTTTATTATACACATATAATGTGAGAAAGATGATTACTAATTTTCAAATATTTGGTTTTACATCAAAAAACCTTTATGCCTCTACTATGTTCCCGCTATTTCCTCGCTTTATCCTCGTTACACATTTTTGCACCTCCGCCGCTATAGAACCGCTAAGCGCTTTAATTGCACAGCTTTAATGACCCATATTTCATGTATTAAAGGATCATAAAATAATTTTGTTTAAATCAGATGAGGTCATATCATTCTGATTTTTTTGGGATATGATTCTTTAGGAATTTTTACGTGTCTGTGATTTTTGCCATATTTTTAGTGACTATTTTACCATTGGAAAGTTTATTAACTATGACTTTCGATAGGATCCGAATTAGATGCTCTAACCTATTTAATTGTTTTAGGATGGAGGTTTCCCCATTCCGTAAAGTGGTCAGGTTAAGAAAACGGATTACTATTTTGAAAGAAATAGCAGTATTAAACTTTAACACCTACTGGCTAGATTTGCAGTAGTGCCATAGGGATAAAATTAGGAAGCTCATTGGTCCAGTCATCTTTGTCTATAAATGGAGACTCAAGGGATTCATTTCTAACTTCCTTCTCATTTTCTAATCAGTCGTTGATCTAATCTTTTCCCTAAACTCATTTATCTACATGCATTTCCCCATCAAATCCTCTATAATATTTGATTAGAGACTAGATCTACATAAAATGAGGGAATCTCTACATTTATATCAGGGATTCGAGTATTGATTGATGTCTGGATTAGATCTCCCTTCAATATCATTAATTAAGAGATTTAGCAAGTGATAATAATCTCTCACATGATTTTATTGGATTATTTGATTTATATATTTTTATCAAGTATAAATTAAATTTACCATAATCACTCGATTATAAAAAGTAATGATAAATATGTTAGATCCAGTACATTTTAAGCATGATTATCCATGACTAATGATAGATCTGTTGCTGAATTTGATGTAGTTATGTTGGTGTATGTTGGGTGAGCATGCATGATTGCTTGATGTTTGAATTGTTTATTAAATGGTTGAATTTCTTGCTATGTTTGATCTTGTATGTTATTGCATGTTTTAGGGGATGGAAGGACCATCTAAGATGATCGTAGAAAATTGTGAAGTGTTTAGAGAAAATCTAGGCCAAGTGGGAGTTTTTAGACTTTTTTACATGGTTCAAACCCATCATGTAGGATTAAGGCTTTCACTTCGAAAATACATGTGGATTAGAATCAGCTCCAAGGGAAGACAGTTTTGTGAATCAAAGCAATTAGATACTCATAAATTCATTCAAATTGGGTTTCTTAGTTCATGTCTTGGCTTAGAACAGGAAGGCTTCGAGTTGACCAAGTGGTTCAAAGCAGGCTTTGCAACAAGTTGCCTTTAAATTAACCTAGTGATTAAAGCAAGATTAGCTCGGAGCATCAACCAGATGAGTCGGAGCACGTTTGGGAGGTACAAATTATAGTAGCAATGGCTCGAAGCAACATTTCAAACAATTTAGGATCATTTTTTGATTCAAGGCAGCTAGCTTTTGACTAGGATCCAAAGTGGTGAAAGGTAGATGTTCGATGTAATGCAACTCTGGTAGGACTCAAGGCAAAAAGAGGGTTGTTTCAAAATTTAAAGCATTGTGCTTTATGTGGGTGTATCATTGAAGTAGGGTGCTTCGATACTTGAAGCAAGGTGTCTGAAGCTAAGCACTCTATCCTAGAAGTTAATGATTGTAAACCTCAAAAGTGGTACGCTTTGATGCTTAAAGTATACCTTAGAAATGGTGTAACTTCGAGAGGGATTGGATATTCTAAGTGAAGAACTTTGAAGCTTTAAAGTGGTATGCTTCAATTCCTAAAGTATACCTTCGAATTGGAGTAACTTTGTAGGGGATTGGATATTCAAAGTGGTACAACTTCTAGGGGTATTCGAAATTTGAAGTGGAGTAATTTCAAGGAGAAATTGTATTGATGTGAAGCAAAGTTAAATGGTGTAATCCAAGCGCTAAAATGGGATCTTCGTGGTGTACTAGAGGTCATGGTATAACTCTTCAATTGGAAGACTTCGTGTAAACTAGAATTGAAGGGTAATGACATGCACCACAGAATGGAATGACTCTATGGAGTAATGGGTGGTTTTTGGGGTGTAAATAAAACTAGTTGAGGTGTGATTTTGGATTTAGGCTGTTTAGGAATTAATGATAGCTTAGAGTTTTCTAGTTAACTCAAAGTAGGGGTAATGACGGAGACTCTGATTAGGACTGGTTGCGATGTTGTGTACTTTGTGGTGTAACCTAGCGCTAGTGTAACCAAAGTGTTAGTGAAAACACGGAGATTGGCTAAACTAGGGTTTCCATTAGCCTTTATCATAAGCGAGGACAGTCACACAGGTTATTAAGGTATTCAAATCTTTTGAAGGTGATGATTAGGATTTGTTTGATGAATGCTGTTATTGTTATGGATACTTTTATCTTCTTTCTCTCGGTAGCTCCTCACCTATGGGATTTTATGGAAGAGGATGGGGAATGAAGCCAGGGATGCAGGCTGGGAAGATTCTTCTATCTTGATCATTATCCTCTATTGTTTTTTAATTCAGTAACATATTTTAATAAGTTATTGTATTCTAACTCTTTGGATGTAGGGACATGTCAGGTATGAGACTCTGTCTAATTGTGTATTTCCTAATGTTACTATTGATAGTCATTTATCGTTCATAATCGGTTGTTGTCTCAACCAAGGTTTTATATTTTTTTTCTTGTTTTCTTGGGTAGTCATTAACCTTGTGGTGGGCATACATTAACGTTTTTTATTAGTAGTCTAGATTATAGGTTTAGGTTTCATTGAACCTATTAGAAAGTGATTTAGGAGGGCTCAATATATCAATGTTTATTTCTATTGTTTGTTTATTTACTAACTTTAAGTGAATTATGGTGAGCATCTGACATACTGGGTATTTGGTGCACATAACTCTGAGGTTTTATAAGGATGGAGTTTTCACTTTGAATTCTTACTACTATTCCCTTTTGTATGTTTTTATAATATTTTACCTATGTGCTATGAGATATACAATCGTTTATTTTGTTTTCTTCATTTGATAATTGTTCTATATCAATCTGGCACTATTTAGTACATCTTTCCTCATAAAAGTGCAGGTAGTTTGGGACGTTCATCACATTTGGTACCAAAGCCTGGGTTATTCGATTGACCAAAGTTTATAGGGAGATTATGTTACTAGTGATCATAACTATAAATATTATAGTTTAGCTATATGGTAGTATATAGTGTTCTTAAGCTCTTAAGTACTATTGCTGCTTCAATTTGAAAGAGACTAACCATTCTTATTAAAGATAAAGAATGGGACGGAATATATGAAACATCGCTCCAATAACTCTACCTCAGCCATGTTTGGAGAGGGAGTTGCAACACCCGATCTCTGAACTATGTTTGACGCATGATTGCATCAATTCTGAGAAGAGCTCAACCTGCTCCAAAACAGTGATAGATAACAGTGGTACTTCTATATAAGTGCCTATGACAAATTTTGAAAAGCTAAGTAAAAATTTCCCTGCTTTGGATGGAAAGCCATTAAGTGGAACTGAATCTGTTATTGAAATAGAGGGATGGTTGGATACATGTGATCGAATCTTTGGAGACCATGATATTGATGATCCGATGAAGAGGAAGCTTGCTTCAAGGAGGAATGGATACAAGTTGGTAGAGTGTTGTGACCATTGAAACTCCAAAAGACTAGATTTTTGGGGATTAGTTCAGTAAATTCGAGGATAGGTTCATTATGACAGTTCAAAATTTTATCTTGTTCAAGAGGTTTGTTGGGATGAAGCAAGATGATATATCTATGTTCGAAAATGTCACTGAGTTTGAAGCTATTTTGAAGTATTGAACCCCATTTATTGACACTCCTCTTCGAAAAAATGAGAAGTTTACTATTTATAATGATAGATACATAGGAGATAAGTCAGCAGAGGATATAAAGATTCCTTTTAAGAATCTTAAGCAGAATGCTTTGAGACACGAGAGTATATTCCCCATGAAGTCTGGTGTTGTAATTGATTCTACTAGAAAGGAGGAAACAAAATTGCAACAGAGTGGTAGAGGTAAAAATAAGTAAAATGAAAGAGGAAGTAGCAACATGGACAAGGCGGACCCAATATGAAGAAATATTTGAGTGAAGCGGTCTCCTTTAACTGTATGGAGAACGGTCACTTTGTAGGCAAGTGTAAAGGTGCTAAAGCTGAGAAAGTATTATAATATTATAATTGTGATAATACTGGACACGTGAAGAGGAATTGTCTAGGTTTTGTCAAGGACAAACAAATTGTGAAAGCTTATGCTTTGGATGACTTCCCCTTGTTCTCCTTAAGTAGGGTTGTCATTGGATACCCGGAAAATCTGATATCCGTCTGCATCCGTATATGAAAATACAGAGTATATTTGTTATCCGAGATGTGGATACGGATATCCAATATCCGAAAATCCTTCCGGATATGGATATGGTTAAAATGGTATCCATATCCGAAAAATATCCTTCTGATTTTACGGTGCGTGTATGTATGTGTGTATATGTGTGTATGTATATATTATATAATTTTTAATTAATATTTAATATTAGACTAATATACAAACTTCCTTAAAATAGCTAAACTACTCAACTATTGGATTATAAAGGAATGTTGTATTTGGAATTATGCAACATTTCAAATCATGTACTCAATTTATTTTGTGGTGTGGTTATAACTAAAACATAATTGTGTATGTGCTTCTATGATTTATTTTTGTTTTATTTTAGTTTTAGGGTTGTGCTTTTCATATTTTGAACACTTTATCACTTAAAATATTTATTGTAAGAAAATTGCTTGATAGATGTCCTACTTGTATTTTTTAGTTAGATGTATTCAGTTTTCAAAAAAAATATTTTATGAACAAAATTTGCATGTGAATGATGTATTTGTAAACATTTATTGTTTTATTTTCGGATATTTTCTGATAACAAAATTTGCATGTGAACAAAATTTGCATGTGAATGATGCTCACACCACATCCAATGTATATTTTTAAGTTTCGGATACTGATATTTTCGGATATCCATGTTTTCTAAGGCGTCCGCGGAGAAGGATACAGATATTTTTAACTAGTATTCACGGATATCGGATATAGATTCGGATATAGATTCGGATACATCACTATCCGTATCTGACTACATCCATTTACATCTTTATCCCTAAGTAAAGGACAAAGGTAAAATATTCGTGGTACAAGGTATGCTTTTCTATCAAAGTTGTTTTTTTTATAGTCCTGTATGATGTTGGAGCTTCGCATTTTTTATTTATAGCGGTCGAATATGTAGTTCGGGATTGGAACTTAAGACAGTTCGTAGACTTTTGATTGAGATTAACCTTGTACGAGGACCTACCAGTATTTGCAAGATTTGTCATGATATTATTTTGTTGAATTGTGATTTCTCTCTTATGGTGATTTCTTTGTTCTAAACTTCATTGGATTCAGAATCATTCTTTGTATGAACTAGCTTAAGAGGCATGTGGTATAGTGGATTGTGGAAATCTTATGGTGACAATTGGGAATATGGAAGGGCGAGTAGTTGTGGTATACTGCCAACTGAATGATGCAGTTTCGGTTAACTTTTTATATTCTCTTAAGATTTCACAAGGTAAATTTTCATTGGTTCCTACCACTAGTGAGTGTCCCGATGTTTTTAAGGAAGCGAATTGCCGCAACATAGGGAAATTGAGTTTTAGATCAATTTAGTTGATGGAGTTGAACTCATGGTTATGCCATTAAGGTAGATGACTCTTAAGGAATAAACAGAGCTAGAGGTGCAAGTGGATGACCTATTGAGGAAAGTATTCATTTGGAGGAGAAAATCTGAACGGGGTGCATCGATTGTATTCACGAAAAGTCAGATGGTTCACTAAGACTATGTATGGATTATCTTGGGCTAGATACTGGTAACGAGGAAGAATAAGAATCCTCCACCGTAGATTAATAATTTATTTGATCGGCTGCAACAGCAAAGATATTTTCCCAAAGGAATTTAGCAATTGGATTTCATTAGCTTTAAGTAGCTAAGGATAGTGTGTCAAATACTGCATTATAAACTTCATCGGTTTACTATGATTTGTTGATAATGCCTTATGGGATAATTGATGCTCTAGCATATGTTGTGGATCCTATAAATAGAGTATTCAGAGATCAGCAGAATAATTTTGCAGTTGTGTTTTTGGATGATCTCCAGTAATGAGGAGGAAAACAAGATACGCTTGAGGATTATATTAGAAACTTTGAGAAAGCATTAGTTAAGATAAAAGTTCTCAAAGTGCAACTTTTAGAAGGAAGATGTTTAAGTCATGTTGTATCTAGAAAGGGATACCAGTGGATCTAATTAAGAAAGCAATGATCCAAGATTGGAATCTACTTAAGAATGCTTTGGAAGTGAGAAGTTTTCTTGGATTGGAAGGCTACAACAAAAGGTTCATTAACAATTTTTCTAGGATCGCGGCATCATTAACTAATCTAAATAGGAAGAACTAAACCTTCGTATGGGATGATAAGTGTGAGCATGCTTTTGTGACTTTGAAGGAGAGGTTAACAAGTGCACCAATGTTGGTTATTCTAAGTGGAATTGAAGAGATGTCCATATATACTAATGCATGTGGTACCGATTTGGGAGCATCTTTGATGTATAAAGGTAAAGATGTCGCTTATGCTAGTCAATAGATGAAATCGCATGGAAGGAATTACCCAGTTCATGATCTTATGTTAGAAGCTATTGTGTTTTATTGATATTTAAGTTATTCACATACCATAAGTCTTTGAAGTGTCTTCTCTCTTAAAAGGATCTTAATCTTTGGCAACATAGATGGATGGAGTTTTTGGCTTCATACAATTTTGATATTTTCTTCATTCTTAGGAAACATAATGCGGCTGCAGATGCTTTAAGCAGGCGTGTTGCTTAAGGATCCATGTTTTTGGCATGGAAGCAAATGGAGTATTTAGTTGGATTTGATTTCAGACCTCATTGTGAGTTAGTTCCTAAAACATTGGCAAGTTTATCCATTAGACGTACTCCCATTGGAAGGATCAAAAGTAGCCGGAAGAGGGATGCTAAACTGGTGGAGATTATGGGAAAGCTTGAGAAGGGAGTCAAATCTCGGGATATGATGCAATACAAGGTCATCTTTGTTGGCTTCATAAATACAGGAGGTTATATATTCGTGATGTTGACAGACTTAGAGATGAAGTTATAAGAGAACATCATTACTCTAAATTGACTATTCATCTTGGTCGTAATAAAATAAATCGTGACATGAAAAGGATTTACTATTGGGAAGGGATGTCGAAAAGTTCATCTCTGGATGTATGAATTGTCATTTAGTGGAAGCTATACAAAAGAAACCAAGTGGATTGTTACAACCATTGGAAGTTCCTGCATGTAAATGGAAGTGATTGTCCTTTGAAATCATTAATGGATTGTTAAGGCCTAGAGTAGGATATGATAATATGTGGTTAGTTATGGATAGACCGACCAAGAGTGCAAGATACATTCCTATCAAGATGATCGAACAACATCCAAGTTGGTCGAGCTCTGTGTGAATTGGATTGCTCAATTTCGTGGAGTACCCAAAAGTATTGTAAGTGATATAAGACCCTTGTTTGCTAGTAGATTTCGGAAGTGGCTTCAACAGATTTTGGGTACAAAATTACAACTGAGTGCAGTTTAATATCCTTAGACTAATAGGCAAACAGAGAGTTAATTGGATATTGGAATATCTTCTTAGAGTTTATATCATTAATTGTGGTGGATTTTAGGATAATCACCAACATTTGATTGAGTTTTCATATCATAATAGTTACCAATCAAGTGTTGGTATGACACAGCATGAGACATTCTATAGAAGACTACATAATGCACCTTCTTTTTGGATGGAAACTGGTGAGAAACGGCTACTCAGTCCTGATATGGTCCGTGAGACTATGGAAAAGATGAAGATCATTTTGCAACAATTTAAGCCTTCTCAAGATTAGCAAAAGGGTTATGATGATAAGAGAACGAAACACTTATAATTCTCCATTGGAGATTTAGTACTTGTGAAGATTTACTGTTTGAAGAATGTTATTCAATTTGGAAGGAAAGGGAAATTGAAAACTAGATTTGTTGGACCCTTCCTGATTGTTTTAGAGAATAGGTTAGCCAGCTTGTGGAGTTTATTTTCCTTCGAAGATGGCAGATGTGCACAATATGTTTCATATCTGTTGTCTACGAAAATTTGAACATGACTCGAGTATAGTGATAATGCTACATCATCTAGACGATATAAAGGTAGGATCAGAAGTTTCAAGACCTTATGAGCCACTTCGAATTATGGGGAACGATATAAAATAGCTTAAGAGGAAGGTAATTTAGCTTATGAAGGTAAAATGGGGTAAGAACGGTGATGATTGTAGATGGGAACAGAGGAGAGAATGAAGGAGGCATATATAAAACTCTTTAGATGGCATATCCCATTTATCATATCAACTTACATCATTATGTCATAATGCTATTAAAATTCTGCATGCTAGGATAGGAACTTGGCTTGTTATTATGTGTTTAGATGCTAGATTGGATATTACGAAGGTTGCTCATGAATGGTAGGCATGCAAAATACTATGTTGCATGCACTATGTTTGCTTGTGATTGTTTGAGATTTCTAGGAGTGAAATTACTAAAGAAGGGAAAATATAACAATTCGTATTTTTTGTATTAGAGGATTAAATAATTGTATTTAATTCTATGAGGTTGTATTATTCTAACATTATAGGATATAGTTCTTTGAAATGTTTTACATATCCATGATTTATGTTGAATTCTTTTATGACCATTTTTTTTAGAAAGTCTTGTTTTAGCTTTAACTTTTGATAGGAAAAATTAGATGCTCTAATGTGTTTCATGCCATAGAATGGTTAGCTTATGAAAATGGATTATTAGTTGAGAGAAATAATAGTTTTAAGTTTTAACTGTTGCTGGCCAAATTTGTAGCAGTGCTAATAGGCTGAAATCGGCAAGCCCATTAGTCCAGTCAGTTTTGGCTATAAAAATAGGCTGATGGATTCATTTTCAATTTCCCTCTCATTCTCTCATCATCCCTCGGCCTAATTTTTCCCCTAAATTTATAGATTTATACACATTTCACAATCAAATCATCTTGTAACACCCCATATCCCTTAACATCACCAGTACGAGGATTCCACTAAGGTATATGAAGTATATAGGTATAAAATAACATAACAGAGACTAAAATTCACAAGATAACATATGACAACACAGCGGAAATCCAGAACATAAGTGTCACTACATAATAAAATGTACTTCAATCATAACCCCGCAATTGTCTTATGAAAAGTAACATAATCAGGGTACAAAATAAAAATCCCTCTCAACATCAAATACATAAATAAGTCGAATGCGAACATTACATAAACAAGCATAGAACAAGACAAGCAGAAATATCCAATATGCTAAGATGGGCGAAATCTTTATCAGCTACTAGATCCTCTACCCTGAGAACCTAGAGGGGAAAAGGAAGCAAGTAGGAAGAAAGAAAACTAGTTAGACGTAAAGCTTGGTGAGTTCTATAATTGCTAGCATAAGTGATAAAAGAGGAAATCTAGGCAGAATAATAATTTGAAGCCCAATAACAGTAAATAAGACAATAGAAGGATAAGCAAAGATATAGTAAATTGTCGTCTCATCTGAATCATTTAATTTATGCACCATTTACTATTACTTAAAATTAGGATGTAACCTAATTCTACCCATCGATCGTCTCATAAACCACAATTGTGATAATCTATGCCGAATTGTCGACTATGGTCTCTGTTGGCTAGCTTTTTGATCAAGTCACCAAAGACTTAAGCGTATGCAAAATAAACATAACCAGAGGTTCACATGTTTATGGACATGGCTCGCCATCTGAGATTAGAAAACCAGTTCGAGATACTTCTCCATCGGCTCATGGTCCCTCCTGTTATCCTCACTGGCTCGTGGTCCAACCCCTCATCCCGCTCGTGATCTAGCTTCATGAACCGCTCTTGCCCCATATAAGGGCCACGAACCGCTCGGCTCTCATATAAGGGCCACAAACCGCTCTTGCCTTCGGGGAAGGATGGCCAGGACTTGGTCAATGCATATCAAGTCATGAACCGAGAACCGAGGATCTGGTGACACGTGTCTCTAACGGCAATATTGACCACTTCTCCACTCACTCACGAACGGTTCCGAGATTCTTGAGATGGGTGACATGTGTGTCTTCAGAACCTCCTACAGGGAATGCCTATAAATAGCCCAACACTTGTTTTTTTAGGATCTTTTGGTAATTGAGAGTTCTGATTCCACCATTATCATACTTCTCCCATTCCTAATCAAAAAAAATCTCGAATTTATTGAGTGAATAATCATTGTAAAGTGAAATTGAGAGGATATTGTGATTGTACTTGCATTGAATTATATAAAAATAATCATGTAAGTGGACATAGGCTCTTTAACGTCGAACCACTATAAACTTGGTGTGTTTGCTATATTTTATTTCATTTGCAGTTTAATTCTCCATGATTCAAGACAATTTGGGTGTTAGAACCAATTTTTGGTCTAACATTTGGTGCTTTCACTGAGAATCAAATTCTCAGCCTATCAGATTATTGCTCTACTATTTGGATCTTCGAGGCCGAAGAAAATAGCTCACATTCTCGTTGTTTTGTTTTTTGAAGGTTTCAGTAAAGTCAAGACATTATGGCCGCAAAGAAATCCAAGGATTCACGAGCCTCTCAAGCAAACGAAGTTAACGAAGAGAATGTCCAAGAGCAGGCCGAGGTGGTCTCCCTGGTTCATGGCTCTCAGGGAGCGACCCGACCCCAGGAGGGGGTCATGACCCAGTCTCAAGAGGGGGCCAGGAATCGCCCTCAGGTAGGGGTCACGAACCACCCTGAAGAGGTGGTCGTGAATCGGTCTCAGTAAGTGACCATGACCCGACCCGGAAAGGAAATTGTGACCCACTCCACCTATGCTGATGCATCTGCTTGACCTGCCTCAAGTGTTCCAAACCCAGCTATGAATGTTAATGACCAGCTACGTGCCTCTGCTCCAGTAACAGAGAGAGACTTTTCTCGTGTTCTCGACATGTTGGAAAGGACAAATGATGCCTTGGAAGCTCAAAGACGTGAGAGTTCCTTCATGCAGGAAAATATGACTGCAATGAGTAGGTAGATAGATGAACTCCGAAGGCAGAGGACACCTTCACCAACATATCGCTTAACTCGAGATTATTCATCCTCATCAGAGGAGCCTTCGAGAGCCCAACGACGGCCATTAGAAAGGCCTGAAAATGTGGAACAACTTCGATTTGGATCACTTCCTTCTCGAGAAGAAACGACACTTAATCTTGGACCTGACAATCGTAATTTGAATAATCCCTCTTTACCACTAATGGAGGGATCCCGAATGCTACCTAGGGGTCAGAGCATTGTTAACCCCACTCAGAATCAACCATTACAACCCCCTCGCCGCGTGGCTGACCGTGGCCATAGGGGTCAAGGAAGCTCTGCTCAGGCCCCGGACTGGGCGGCAATGCACCGAAGAGATATTGGAGGTCCCTGTAGAGCAAGAAGCATCGACCCTGAATCCACCTTGACCAATGCCGACGTTAAGGCATTGGTGAGGCAGATCATGGCAGACAGCAGAGGATAGAGGAACGGGGATTGTTGTGTAGACCGTAGTCATATGCCTTCCACTGACGACATACTAGACGTCTGATTCTCGAGACGATTCAATCTACCGACTATGAACCATTATGCGGGTAGGACAGATCTGGTTCAGCACTTGATAAGATATTCATTGTATATGAAGGCCGCTGCCACTACGGACACGGTGAAGTGCAAAGCATTCCCGATCTTCCTAGAGGATGTGGCATTAATGTAGTTTACTCGACTGCTGGCGCGATCAGTCTCCAACTTCTAAGAATTGAGAGAAAGTTTTGTAAATAAATTCCAACTCCATGCTCAGAGGTCCAAGAACTTTATTGAGTTATCCCTCATTGAGCAACGCCCTGAAGCTCTGAGGTCATACTCAGATCGCTTTAATTCAGCAGTCACGAGGTCAGAGACCCTCACGAGCAGTTCGCCTTGATGGGATTAATCGATGGAGTAGATAAAGATACTGAGTTTGGAAAATACTTAGCTGAAAAACCGCCACTGACGAGGGAGATATTCTATGAGAAAGACAATACCCGCCTATACCAAGAAGAGATATACGCTAATCGAAAGAGGAAGGTAGCTGATAAGGAAGATATATAAAGTAAGGTGGCCATCAAGCAGTCTGGCGACAGTTCAGGGAAGGTAGAAGTCAATGTTGGAAATAAGAACCAGGGCAATGGCCGCCAAACTAGAAATGATAACAAGAAAAGGAATCGAAGGAATGACTCACAGAAGAGACCTCGGTTCAGAATGTTTGAGAACTTCACACCTTTGAACGATACGTTAGAGAATATCTACCTAGATACTTACATTGTTCTTCAATATAAGAAGCCTCCACCAAGAGACTCCACGGAGAAGGAGCATGAAACGAGAAAGTTCTGCCTTTTCCACGAGACCTATGGGCACTCGACAAATGAATGCCAACATTTAAGAGATTTGGTAGATAAGCTTCTTAGGGAAGGAAACTTGGATGAATATAAGGCAGCCCCGAGGAACCGGGGGTAAGGTAGTCCAGAGTGAAATAAAGGGCAGCCACCTCAAAAGGCTACTGCGCAGCAAAAGGCTAAAGGCATCGTTATCAACACTACAGTGGGTGGACCTCACCCAGCTAGACATAGCAACTAGGCAAGGGATCAATATGTCAACATAGCTAAGCGCCCTGAAGTGGGAGAGTGCAGCAATCCTGAAGATACTGCCTCAGTAAAGCAGCAGAAAACGATGTCAGATGATGTCATATTCTGTGACAGAGATAGTATCAGAGTACAATCCCCTACTAAAGACCTCTTGATGATCACTACCACCATCGGTCCTTTCCTAGTCCACAAGGTCCTAGTAGATAATGGGAGTTCTGTTAACATTCTATTTAAAAAGGCGTTTGACCAGATGAAGCTCAAAGCAAAGGACTTGAAGCCCTGTGAAGGATGGATACGCAGCTTCAATGGAGCATCAACAGCTCTGATCGGATTTGTAGAGTTGTCAATGACTCTGGGAGAGGGAGATCGCCAAAGAGTGAGAATTTTCCCATTCATAGTTATGGATGTTGATTCACTCTATAATGCCTTCTTAAGCCGACTAGCCCTCACAGAGTTCAGGGCATGTATTGCACCTTGGTGCTTATTATTGAAGTTCCCAACCGAAGCGGGAGTGGGAGTGATTAGAGGTGATCAAGTAACCGGACGAGCCTGTTATATGGCATAACTTAAAATTCTCCTCAATGGAAAGAACGTAGAGACTAAAGGTACTCCCTAACCCGCAAAGGAAGGTTCGGCATAGCAATTAAATGACACGTTGTCGAAGGGTTCGCTCAGAGACCTACCCGAGGATATAGATCCCAGAGAGGATGAAGAGTCTAGGGGCAGGATGGCGATACCTAATGAAACAACTGTGAATATTCTAATCAACGACAGTGACTTAGCGAGGGTCTTAAAGATTGGATCCCAGTTGGACCCTCTCCGAGCAAAGGAACTGACTGACTTTTTAAAGGTAAACCTAGACGTGTTTGCTTAGACCTTGCTGACATGTGTGGGATATCCCCCTCAATTATGAGCCACTCATTGAGCATCAACCAGAAGCATCCACCCGTTAAGCATAAAAGACGAATGCTTGGCCCGTAGAGGTCAGCAGCATTGAAAGAGGAAGTTGAGAAGTTAAGAACTAACAGATTCGTTAGAGATTCAACTTATCCAGAATGGATTTCCAACCCTGTCGTGGTCAAGAAAGCTAACAGAAAATGGTGCACATGCATTGATTTCTCGGACCTGAATAAAGCTTGCCCGAAGGACAGCTTTTCGCTCCCTAGAATTGACCAGTTGGTGGACTCAACGGCGGGTCACGACTTCTCTCCTTCATGGATGCATATTCAGGGAATAACCAGATTCCCATGCATATTCCATATCAGGAGCATTCCAGCATTATCACAGATTTGGGATTGTACTACTATGTGGTGATGCCACTCGGCCTAAAGAATGCCGGAGCAACATACTAGCGCCTAGTGAATCAGATGTTCAACAATCCAATTGGGAAAATAATGGAAGTATATGTCGATGATATGCTTGAGAAATTCAGACAATCATCCGACCATACAGCTGACTTGGCTAAAATGTTCGGTATCCTCTGACGGTATGGGATGAAACTCAACCCTGTGAAGTGTTACTTTGGAGTCGCATTTGGAAAATTCCTTGATTTCCTTGTTAGCTCACAAGAATAGAAATTAATCCTCATCAGACCGCAGCAATCAAAAATATTCAAGAACCAAGGCAGATTAAGGATGTGCAGAGCCTCACTGGAAAAGTGGCCGCGTTAAGTAGATTTATTTCTAAAGCTGCAAACAAGTGCATTCCGTTCTTCGATCTGATAAAGCGAGGTAAGCGCAACTTCCAATGGACTCCTGATTGTGTTGAGGCCTTTTAGAACCTTCTCACTCATCTTGAAAGACCCCCGATATTGTCCAAGCTAGTCGACCACAAAGATTTATTCGTATACTTGGCAGCAGCATCTCATGCAATAAGCTTTGCCTTGGCAAGGGAAGAAGACAAAGTCCGGAGGCCGGTGTATTATGTGAGTAAGAAGCTAGCGGCAGCAGAACAAAACTACCGGAGGATAGAAAAACTAGCGTACAGTCTTCTGATCGCATCTAGAAAACTTCATCACTATTTCCAAGCTCACTCTATCACCATATACACCGACCACCCTCTCCGACAAGTCTTGCAGAGACCAAAAGCATCTGTAAGGCTACTCAAATGGAATATAGAGTTAAGTCAATTTGATTTGAACTTCCAGCCCCGAAGATCGATAAGGGGGTAAGTTTTGGATGATTTCATAGCTGAGTTCACCATTCCTGAGGAGGATATACCGAGTGAGGAAGCTGGTCCCTTAGAACGACGATTCGAATCCAACACCTGGAAGCTATATACCGACGGTGCCAAGAATGATAGACGGTTCAGCGCCGGAGTTGTGCTAGTCACTCCTGAAGGACGGTCGATTTACTATGCTCTAAGGTTAGAGTTTCATGCCACCAATAATGACTCCAAGTACGAGGCCTGATTGTCGGGCTAAAACTCAAGAGAGAATTGGGAATAGCAAGGTTGGACATTTCATGTGACTCCAAGATAGTCGTAAACCAAGTCCGAAATGAGTTTCAAGCCAAGTGGCCAAGGCTTGTATCATATTTAAGAGAGGTAGGAAAGCTACTCGGTGATTTGAACACTGCGATATCTCTTATAATCCTCGGTCAGAGAATCAAATGGCAGAAAACTTGGCCAAAATGCCTAGTTTTGACAATCCTGAAGACACGGAAATGGTCCCGATTGAAACATTGGAAACTAAAAGTGTTGATCAAATGGAAATTGATCCTATACTGGAGACTGAACCGGAAAAGGAGTCATGGATGACTCCCATAAAGAACTTTCTGATAAGTGGAATGCTCCCTACCAAGAAAAGCGAAAGGTGTGCCATCATTTGTAAAGCCTCTAGATATGTTATGCAAGGCGAAGTTCTTTATAGACAAGGATTATCGATGCCACCCCTTAGGTGTATAGCCCATGACGACATTAAGCGCGTGCTAAGAGATGTACATGAAGGTGAATGCGGCGATCACACTAGAGGCCAAACATTGGCTAAGAAAATATTACGGTATGGATATTTCTGGCCTACTGTGAATAAAGAGGCGGCTAAATATGCACGACGTTGCGACAGGTGCCAGAAATTCGCTAAGATCCCCAGGGCACCTCCTAGTCGATTGAAGACAATGATGACCCATGGCCATTTGTTGTCTGGGGAATTGGTATTATTGGAAGCTTACCAATCGCAAAAGGCGGAGCAAAATTCGCAATTATGGACATGGATTACTTTACGAAATGGGCCGAAGCAGAACCGTTGACCACGATCACGACCAAGCGAGTGATAAACTTTATTGTCAGAAATATCATATGCCGATTCGGGATCCAGAAAGTCATTATAAGTGACAACGGGATCCAACTTGATAGCACATAATTTCGAGACTTCTGCAAAAGGTATCATATCGAGAAAAGATACACTATCGTAGCGCATCCGCAATCGAATGGACAAGTAGAAGCGGCAGAGACTGAGCGCCACAAATGAACTCCTACCCCACTAAGAATTGGGGGGCGGACTAAAAGATGAGTTTGAACTCCACCCTAGGCATACGACAAGGGAGTATAAAGGCATTCTGATTAAATGCCACAAAAAGGGCTCCTACACCGCTGCATAATCTGGGGCAGGAGTGGAAGTTGAGCCTAAACCCTTCATTTTCGGACATGAAGGGTAATGCGTAGTCAATCCTAATCAATCCCTGGCCATGCATCATGTTAAAGATTGGTTGGGGGCATATATATACACATCACAATGAAAACAACATGATATACTGCGTAAATTTTAATTTTTGTCTGCAGTAACGACTTATGATGTAGTTTTGTTTATAACTTAGTTATGAATTGAATATTTATGTACATGACTAAGTACGAAAAATTTGTAGGTACATGACAATGCAAAAGAAACATGATTTTTATTTACAAAGTACAGAGCTACAAACAGGTCAAAATGTGAGGGCCACTCTCACAACTACGGCAAAAGGCCAGTGGAAACTTAAAACAAAGAAAAGCAAGCAAACTCTATTTGGGCTTCGAGGATGACTTCGGCTTCTTTTCCTTCTTCTGTTTCTCTGAATCCTCCTTGCTAGCATCAGAGATATCATGCTTTTTTCCTTTTCTTCTTTTCCGAAGGAGGATCTTGTGGAGAGCCAGAGGACTGAGAGGCAAGTTGTGTAGTGATTAACATAGAAATGTGTTTATTTTATGCTCGTATATTTTATCTTTTGTAAATAAATAAATGATACTTTGGTTACTTTTGTATGTTTTTACAGGATGTCAAGAAATGCCTCCTTCGTTTCAAATTAAAGGCCAACTACAGATAAAAAGCTACTTCCCCGTATGAAAGCCACCTCAATTACAAAAGACGTTGTAGCTCACTGGTAATTGCATGGAAATTTGTACTGAGAGACCTGGGTTCGATCCCCGTCGAGCTCACTTTTTGCCAAAGAACAGAACGCGTTCACACTGGCCCTTTGCTATGAAGAATATATTAATTAGTGTTATATTATATATATACATATTCATGTGTATGTATGATATTCACTAATAGACATTTCAGGAGTAGTCATGGAAATCAATTCAGAACATTCATTTTTTAGAATTTCTGATAGAAATATTGCCAAGAAAAGATCAATTTTGAAGATTTTATCCCTTGTTGCCTTTGGAGTCTAATGAGTATCCTTGTTTGGAAGAATTAATCACATACAATCTGCTCATCAATTAATCAATCAATTTGCCACATGGAAGATAGGGAAGATTTGGAAGATATTCACCGTGATTTGCTTTCCAATCAAGCTTGGTCAAGGAAGGCAAGAGATATGATACTACTTCTTGGGAAAAGAGGGCCATTTAGTCATTGATTTGTTTAGGATTTGGTCTACATCTCTATAAATATACATGATGTCCCATTGTAAATCTCATTCATTTTTTTATTCTGTATTCTCTTTTGTTCTAATAAAAGTCTTTTCTTTTTTCTAGTTTTATTGTTATTTTAATTTCATAACAATTTGTGTTATCTACCTAATTAGGTTTGGGTAGAATGCATATTGTTATTGTCTTTTATTACTTCTTGTTAGCGATTCACTGTTGATTAGTTTCAACAGGAATCCTACTTTTAATTTCTGTAATTGTTCTAGTTGTTATTCTCTTTTTCTAGTAATTGTTCCTTTTCTTTTCAATTGTTGAATTTGATACTGATTAGATTCAGAGTAATTTCAACAACATAAAAAAAACAACAACTCCAAACTTCGTCTAACTCGCCCAAGAATAAATAGATAATAATTTTTAATAACACCTCCCTGTGTTCGACCTGTATGCTTGCAGAATTTAATTTAAATGTCGCGCTTTACTGATTTATAGAAAAGCAGCGATCAAGTTTTTGGCGCCGTTGCCGGGGAGGTAACGATTAAATTTTATTGTTTATTTAATATCTGATTCGTGTTAGTTTTTATTTTTATTTTTGTTTTTGTTTTTGTTTTGCTAAAAAAATCTCTTTATTAGTTGATTTTGTATCAAACATTGGTGCTAGAATCATCTAAACAAGAGAAGAGAAAAAAATTTCTTCCCACTTTTGTCTCTTAGTTTCTTTTCTTTAATCTCATCTATTACTTCCTTCCCAATTTTTACATTTGTTTGTTACCTCTTGCGAATTTATTCCTACTTTAGGCAAATAAAAAAAAAGAACTTGACAAATTTTCTTGACCTTATTTCTTTTTTTTCTTTCATTTATTTATTTCCTTTTTATTTCTCAATCTCCTTCTTTTCTTTTATAAATTCTTCCTTCTTTTCAATTCTAAAGGAAAAAAAAACCTTTCAATTTTTGCTTTATTTCTTTCCATCTTTCCATTTCTTTTCCTAATCTTCTACGTTCTCTTTCTTCTTTTACAAATTAGAAAAAAAAAGAAAATTTTTGTCATTAAATTCTTCCCATTGTACAAATTCTTGCCATTTTCTTATAATTTCTTCTCACAAATCTCCTTCTGTTGCAAATCTCGTACCCTTTTAAAAAAAACAAATTTCTTTCTAAATTTTCTCGTTGTTGCTGAATAATTCCATTACCCAAATTTCTTTCCATTTTGCAATCACCTTTTTAGTTTTCACATCTTTAATTTGCTTGCTATTTTCTCTCATTGCTTTCCTTTTATAAAAAAAAATTGCCACTTTTTCTTTTAATTTCTTACCAATTTTTCAGTTTCTTTCCTTCATTTCCTTCCCTATTTTTTATACACCCCTTTTCTTCATTTTACAAATTTTAGAAGGAAAAAAAGTTACCAATTTTCACCTATTTCTTTCCTTTTTATTTCTCAATCCCATTCTCTTCTTTTACAAATTCTTTCTTCTTTTCAACATATTAATAAATAAAAAACTCTTTCCTTTTGCTTTTTCGTTCCCTGTTTTCAATAAAATCTCCTTCCCACTTTCTCTTTTCATTTATTTTGTTTCCTTTTACTTTAGATTTATTTTCTTCTAATACTATTCCTTTCCATTTTTTCTGAAAAAACTCTTGATTGGCAGATTTGATGTTATTTATTGACATTGCAATCTCCAAAAACAAGAAAAAAAAATATTGCTAGTTTTGTCTTCTGTTCCTTTTTTTTCCTTAATCTCTTTCCTTGTTTTAACAATTTCTTAAAAAAAAAAGAAATCAAAATCAAGATCAAGCGAAGAAAGGAAAACAAGCAAGTCCGAAGTGGAGAAATTCAAAAGTCAAACAATTGCAAATAGTTGAAGTCGAATTGTTGGAGCGGTTACACGCCAAGTGGGGTGTGAACGCGCTAGCGCTACCCAATTTCACTGGAGGACTGCCGATCAAGGTGAGAAATTTTTAAAACTCTACAGGTGCTCTGCTGCAAAAGAAAAAAATAAAAAAATATAGATAATTGTAGTAAAAAATTTCTGCAGGGGCAGCGGCTTGAATGTAAATTTTTAATTTGTGCAGTTAAATTGTGTGATTATTGTTATTTCTGCACTTTTTATTCATTCTGTTAAGGGCAATACCCCAATTCACATAAGGTGAGGGATTTCATCACCCTTTCCTTAGCCCACAAATTGCATTTCATCGTAGAATCTAACTAATAATAACGGTTAGACGTTCGACTTAAGGGAGTCACGGGCTCATCTAGGGCTTAATTGTATTGTGATAGTTGATTCATTTGGAACGAATTATTTCTTGGTGTCTAGACTACGGCAGAGAAATAACTGTTTATAAATATTACAGTGATTCGTAAATATTATATCGGTTGTTACTCTGAAGGTACTTAAACCTTCGGTTGCATTGCCAGGGTGATTCCTGGTGCACCGATAACTCCTTTCCGTTAACTGGCTAAGAAATCTTTTGATCTAAGTAATCAAACGTGTCACTATATAATTTTGGGTTAGGAGTCATTAAGGACAGAAAATTTCATTGTAGCTAAATTCTGTGCTTGCATTTAACAACAATGAGTGAAAAAAGTGTTAGCCCACAAAATTCTCCTAGGGGTTCTCGAATCAACCAAAATTTTCCAACCGAATTGGATCAAAATCGAGTGAATCACAACTTTCCAAACTTTGGGGATCAAAACCAAACAAATCAAAATTTTCAATACCTCAATATCCAAATAGATAGACCCTTATCTCTTCGTGATCGATGTTATCCGACTAGGACCGTTCAACCATCTGTCATTGTGTTCCCACCAGCTGAAGGAAACAATTTTGAGCTAAAACATTCTTTTATCCAAGGGGTACCAAAGTTTACTGGATCTGAAAATGCTTTTGAATTTCTGAGTGAATTTGAATTGTATGCTTCCACAACAAAAATGCAACAACTATCTAACGAATCGATCAAGCTAAGGCTAATTCCATTTGCACTACTTGAAAGCGCTAAAAGATGGCTAAATTCTCTTCCAAGACATTCCATAAGAAGTTGGGATGAATTTGTCACTGCATTCTTGAAAAAGTTTTCCCCTTTTCATAAAACTCTAAAAATCCGAACCGAGATAAATCAATTTTGTCAAAATGAGGGGGAAACTTTTTCAAAATACTTTGAGAGATTCAACCAGCTATTATATAGTTGCCCTCATCATGGAATTCTAAAAGATCACTTATGTCAAATTGCATATGAAGGGCTAAACTATCAGACTAGAACTCAACTAGAATCAATGTGTGGAGGAGATTTTATGTCTAAGACAGCCGATGAAGCTTGGCAATTCTTAGAAGATTATTCTGAAAAGGACATGCAATGGAAATCAATTCGTGTTCCCATTTGTACTTCTACTAGAGGAGTGCATGTCGTGGACCCAAGTCAAATTCCCTTAGAAAATCAAACTCCTCAAGCCGGAGAAGGGTTACCCCACTATTACTCTCAGGACCAAGCTAATGCCATAGCTCAAAATAATCCTTACTCATCCACATACAATCCTGGTTGGAGGAACCACCCAAATTTTTCTTGGTCAAACCCCAACAATTCGGCTAACCCATCTCACGTGCAACCCTTTATTCCCAACCCAAATTATCAAGCTCCACCTCCAATTTCTCAAACCTCTCAAACAACATTTCAATCCAAGCAACCTTATAGGCACCCCAATTTTTAAGCATCGAACCAATCCTCTCAATCTTCTCAATCGTCACAAGAAATTGTGCCTTTTGAAAAACAAATGGAACAAATGATGAATATGATAAAGGAACTAGCGAAAAATAACGAGAAAGGAAAATTGCCGAGTCAACCTGAGGTGAATCCAAAATATAACTCTTGTGCTGTGAATTCTTGTGAGGACGAAAACCATAATCCAGTCAACGCTATTACCACCCTTTGATCAGGAAAGAGGATTGATAATAACGTGGGCGGCCCTGACGAACCTTCTAACTCGACCCCAATCCCTAATCTTGATGATCACCCATTGGCTTCGAATTCCAATTCCTCTAAACCTCAAGTTTCCTTAAATGTTGGCAATCCCAACAATTCTTCTCCCAGTGTCGGCAAACCCGACCCACCTTCGAAAATTAATGTTGGCAATACCAACATACCATCTTCTACGACCTTACCACCTTCTATTTACTTTGATAAACCTTCTTCCTAGAATGATGAAACTCATCACAGAGTTGAAAAACCAATAGCTCCATTTCCCCATAGGCTCAACAATAAGAAGAAAGCGGCAAATTTCGATAAAATCTTGGAAATTTTCAAACAAGTCCGTGTGAACATTCCCCTTTTAGACACAATCAAACAAATTCCTCAATATGCCAAATGTCTTAAGGAATTGTGCACACAAAAACGTGCAACTAATGTTCCAAAAACCGCCTTTCTAACTGCGAATACAAGCTCTGCTCTTTCGAATCTTACCCCAGTCAAGTACAAAGACCCTGGCTGCCCTACGATTGATTGCAAAATAGGAAACACCCATATTTCTCGTGCCCTACTCGACCTTGGTGCCAGTGTCAATCTTCTTCCTTATATTGTTTATTGTCAACTTGGGTTAGGGGAAATTAAACCAACAAACATCACTCTTCAGTTAGCCGATCGATCTGTCAAAAAGCCATTGGGAATTATCGAAGACGTCTTGATACAGATCGAACAATTTTACTTCCCTATCGATTTCATAGTTTTAGAAACAGAGCCTGTCTCAAATTCCAAAGTTCAAATACCATTGATTTTAGGACGACCCTTCTTAGCAACCTCAAATGCTGTCATTAATTGTAGGAATGGTCAACTTCGACTTTCCTTCGGGCACCTAACCATTGAGCTAAACATCTCCAATCTCAAAAAACAACCTAGGGATTTTGAGACCGATGAAATCGACATGATTCAAAACATAGTTGACGAAACCTCTAATGACACTTCTAAAGCCTTGAAAAGGTGTCTGGAACATTTCGATTCCGATTTCGACGAACTGGAATACATTTCTGAATTGAATGAATTTCTTGACTTAAATCCTTCGTCTTCTGAATCTAACCAAGGAATATTAACCAACGTTAACACTCAAGAACATCCTAAGTTAGATCTCAAACCCTTGCCACAAGACCTTAAGTACGCATACTTAGACTCCTCAGAAACTCTTCCCGTAATTTTGGCCTCTGATCTTACCGAAGACCAAGAAGAAAAACTCTTAGAAGTTTTGCGGGAAAATAAAGACGCCTTGGGATGGGAACTGAGCGATATAAAAGGAATTAGCCCATCAATTGTGGAACATCGCATACACTTAGTTGATGAGGCTAAACCCATCCGTGAGGCTTAAAGGCGATTAAACCCAAACATGAGAGAAGTGGTCAAGGAGGAGATAATCAAATGTCTAGACAATAACATCTTCTATCCCATCTCTGATAGTACCTGGGTGAGTCTGGTACAAGTCGTACCAAAGAAATCGGGAGTCACAGTGATCAAAAATGAAAGTAATGAGCTTGTCCCAACAAAAATCAAAACAAAATGGCGTGTGTGTATCGACTATCGAAAGCTCAACGCAGCCACACGAAAAGACCATTTTCCCTTACCTTTTATTGACCAAATGCTCGAACACTTAGCGGGTCATGAGTACTATTGTTTTCTCGATGGATACTCTGGCTACAACCAAATCCCTGTTGCTTTAGAGGATCAACACAAGACCACCTTTACTTGTCCCTTTGGAACCTTTGCTTATCGTCGCATGCCTTTTGGTATTTGTAATGCCCCCGCGACTTTCCAAAGGTGTATGATGAGTATTTTCTCTAATATGGTGGACGAATTCTTAGAAATATTCATGGATGATTTTTCAATCTATGGATCTTCTTTTTCCCAATGCCTCACTCATTTAGAACTCGTCCTAAAACGTTATAAGGAAAAATCTCTCGTGCTTAATTGGGAAAAGTGTCATTTCATGGTTAAAAAGGGGATAGTTCTAGGCCACGTCGTCTCCAAAGATGGCCTTGAAGTCGACAAATCTAAAATCGATTTGATTGCTAATCTACCTCCTCCTAAATCTATTAAAGATGTTCGTTCATTTCTTGGCCATGCGGGATTTTATAGAAGATTCATTAAGGACTTCTCGAATTGTGCACGAAAATGTTAACGACACCCAAATCGATGACTATTTTCCTGACGAACAAATTCTTTCCGTCTCTAACACCCCTTGGTATGCTGACATTGTGAATTATCTTGTCACACAACAAACACCCGCTGAATGGTCGAAACAAGATAAACAAAAATTTCTCTCGAAAGTTCGAAACTTCTATTGGGACGACCAATATCTTTTCAAATACTGTCCAGACCAAATCATTCGAAGGTGTGTGCCCGATCATGAACACCAAAGTATTCTCTCCTTCTCACATGACCATGCTTATGGCGGTCATTTTGGAGCAAGAAAAACTGCTGCAAAAGTTTTGCAAAGCGGTTTTTATTGGCCCACACTCTTTCGTGACGCTTTCGAATTTTGCTCTAAATGTGATCGATGTCAAAGAACGGGTCGAATCACTAAGCGAAACATGATGCCTCTCAACCCCATTTTAGTGATTGAGTTATTCGATGTTTGGGGCATCGACTTCATGGGACCATTCCCTAATTCATTTGGGAATCTTTACATCTTGCTTGCGGTAGATTATGTCTCAAAATGGGTTGAAGCCATTCCGACCAAGACCAACGACAACAAGGTTGTTGTCAAATTCCTCAAAGAAAACATCTTTTCGCGCTTTGGCACACCTCGAGCTATCATTAACGATAATGGCACTTACTTCTGTAATCGTTCTTTTGAGTCCTTGCTCAAGAAATACTCAATCACACACAAGCTGTCGACCCCTTACCATCCACAAACTAGTGGACAAGTAGAAGTTTCCAATAGACAAATCAAATAAATTCTTGATAAAACCGTGAATTCCAATAGAAAAGATTGGTCCGTAAAACTGATTGATGCACTTTGGGCTTTTCGCACTGCTTATAAAACCAATCTAGGGATGTCACCATATCGATTAGTCTTCGGAAAGGCCTGTCACTTGCCTCTTGAACTAGAGCATCGTGCCCTTTGGGCCGTAAAATTTTTGAATTTTAACTTAGAAAAAGCCGGCTTACATAGGAAGTTACAAATTTCGGAATTAGAGGAATCAAGAAATGAGGCGTATGAAAATGCGAAAATCTGCAAAGAAAGAACCAAAGCCCAACACGAAAAAAACATACTTCGTAAGGAATTCAACGTAGGTCAAAAAGTTCTTTTATATGACTCTAGACTTGACTTGTTACCAGGAAAACTCAGATCTCGATGGACTGGACCTTATGTTGTGAAAACAGTATATCCTCATGGAGCGGTTGAAATTGAAAATCCTAGGGATGGAAAAGTCTTCAAAGTAAACGGTCAACGACTGAAACCATTTTTGGAATTCGAGCAATATGACGAAGATGACCCTATCGATCTGCATGAGCCTGATGATCCACCATGAAATCAGGTGGTACACGTTCTTTTTCTTTTATTTTTCTTTTATTTTTCTTTTTCATTTTTTTATTTTATTTTTGTTTTTCTGCCTTAGACAGTTGGGACACTGTCTCAATCAAGTCTGGGGGGAGTCTGCATTGCATTCTTTTGATTTTTCTTTAATTTTTCTTTCTTTTCATGTAGGACCATCATATATTTTATATCGTAGTAACATACCATTTTTTTTTAAAATACGACTCATTTTCAATTGATACAACAAAATAAGTTTACAATTTTTAGCCAGTTGATATTATTTTTTTCTCTCAACTTAGATCGAATAAGAAATATAATGAAAAGTTTAATTTTGAGGGATAATAGTGTAACCGGTACATAGGGAGATTCATAGGTGATGGCCATGAAATCTATTCTATACTGTAGTCTTTGTTTAAATAAGTGGAGGACTTAAAATACTTATATTGGCTTTTCGAATCTTTAAAACGAAGTTGTGTTAAGTTGAATTCGCGTAACTCTCTTTTGTGCTTATATTTTCAATAATAATAATAATAGTAATCCAAGGGTATCCAACATTGCTTGTATATCAAGCGTTGGTGTGCAAACCCGCCAAGCTCTATCCGACATGTTGTTGACAAAGTCAGCGTTGGAATATCTTGGTCTCATTTTATGAGATTGGACACCTAAGGATTACCGACACGTTGTTGACAAAGTCAAAGTCGGCCTGCACAATCCGCCAAGCTCTTTACCCACTCTCCGTTAGTCCACGAGGCAGTGCATGGGTGGTAAACCTTGGTCTTCTAAGTTAGGTGTATGTACTTAATCATAAATCTTAAAATTTTATAGAATAAAGAATAAGCGATGATGCCCAAACACTTCTTGACCTTATTGATTTGACTAGCCATACATGAGAAAATTAGAATACCACTTTACAAACTGTGCCAAGCAAACTAAGAATTTATTTCATGGCTGCACTATGTTATCGACCGAACTAACTGGTCAAACTGGAATTTAACATTTGAAAACTTGATTTATATTGAAAATTTGTGACAAGTCGAGGTATCTAAAATAAAATCAACTGATTAGAAATTATTAACTTAATTTGTTGTACCACTTTCCTAAAATAAGTCGTGTTTTCATTTTTTGTTTTTATTTGCATATATCCATTGCATTCATGTAGTTTCATTAGAATCATAGCATACTGCATTTGGATTTTGTGGGTAGTATCCGCTGAAAACCCTCACGAGACACCACTCGTCCTACTAGGGACACCTAGAGGTTTAACGGCTTGTTGCATGCGCTCAATGCAATCGTGTTTCCTACGAAAGTGCGACCTATCTAGTTAGTTTTTTATTTTCTTTTTACTCGAGGACGAGTAAAAGATAAGTGTGGGGGTATTTGATTAATATAGAAATGTGTTTATTTTATGCTCGTATATTTTATCTTTTGTAAATAAATAAATGATACTTTGGTTACTTTTGTATGTTTTTACAGGATGTCAAGAAATGCCTCCTTCGTTTCAAATTAAAGGCCAACTACAGATAAAAAGCTACTTCCCCGTATTAAAGCCACCTCAATTACAAAAGACGTTGTAGCTCACTGGTAATTGCATGGAAATTTGTACTGAGAGACCTGAGTTCGATCCCCGTCGAGCTCACTTTTTGCCAAAGAACAGAACGCGTTCACACTGGCCCTTTGCTATGAAGAATATATTAATTAGTGTTATATCATATATATACATATTCATGTGTATGTATGATATTCACTAATAGACATTTCAGGAGTAGTCATGGAAATCAATTCAGAACATTCATTTTTAGAATTTCTGATAGAAATATTGCCAAGAAAAGATCAATTTTGAAGATTTTATCCCTTGTTGCCTTTGGAGTCTAATGAGTATCCTTGTTTGGAAGAATTAATCACATACAATCTGCTCATCAATCAATCAATCAATTTGCCACATGGAAGATAGGGAAGATTTGGAAGATATTCACCGTGATTTGCTTTCCAATCAAGCTTGGTCAAGGAAGGCAAGAGATATGATACTACTTCTTGGGAAAAGAGGGCCATTTAGTCATTGATTTGATTAGGATTTGGTCTACATCTCTATAAATATACATGATGTCCCATTGTAAATCCCATTCATTTTTCTATTCTGTATTCTCTTTTGTTCTAATAAAAGTCTTTTCTTTTTTCTAGTTTTATTGTTATTTTAATTTCATAACAATTCGTGTTATCTACCTAATTAGGTTTGGGTAGAATGCATATTGTTATTGTCTTTTATTACTTCTTGTTAGCGATTCACTGTTGATTAGTTTCAATAGGAATCCTACTTTTAATTTCTGTTATTGTTCTAGTTGTTATTCTCTTTTTCTAGTAATTGTTCCTTTTCTTTTCAATTGTTGAATTTGATACTGATTAAATTCAGAGTAATTTCAACAACATAAAAAAAACAACAACTCCAAACTTCGTCTAACTCGCCCAAAAATAAATTTTTAATAACACCTCCCTGTGTTCGACCTGTATGCTACACACCTGTATGCTTGCAGAATTTAATTTAAATGTCGCGCTTTACTGATTCATAGAAAAGCAGTGATCATGTAGTTATCAACTTAGAGCACTTTATGACCAGTCCAGAATCGGGGGGATCTGCAGCGAGCGGCAGTATATTTAAAGGCTCTTCCTCGGCTTTAACTTTCAAAATCTCATCATTCTTAGCCTTTACCTCGGCTAAGGTCATACTATCATCCTCCTTAGTCTCTCCCAGGATGGTGACATCCTCCTCTTCATCTCCGTCGTCACCATCAGTGTCCTTCAGAGCTCCAATTATCTCAACATCTTTAGGGATATCTGTGCTAGGCAGTATAATGACCCTCTCAACCACCTCAGTCTCTGTTTGTTCCTTTCCAGTCCCTTCATCTGGCTTGGCACCTACATCACGAGAAGCAGTTGTTATTAAGTTATGAGAAAATGTGGTCCTCTCAACTGTTTGCTCCACAGTGCAACGAAAAGTTATAACAGCTTTGACAAATTGTGGAGAGAATATGGAGATACCTTCCGCCGATTTCTCATCTGGAGCTGTAATAGAAACCTGAGCAAGTGGAGGAACAAGAATCCTAGAGATTAGCAGGCCATCAGGATTGTACTCCTCAACCCTAGAAGCCCCAAGCTCTATGGTTGAGCTTGAACCTTCCTCAACCTTATTTTTTCCTTTAAGCTTAAGACTTTCCTCCTCCATCAATTCTTTGATTAGAAGCCACCCTTCTTCTAGCCTCTCAGGTTCCTCACCTTTGAGATAAGTCCGCATGAGCTGATCCTCATCAATAACCTCAATCTGTAAGCGTTGCTTTTCACTTTCAACAATTTTGTCCTATACGTCGACCAAAGTGGTGGGATAGTTCTTGATCCAAGAAATGTCTCGGGTATGGATGACCTGAGAAAAGAAGTCTATTAGCAACTCATCAGACTCTTCTGTTTCCTGTTCAGCTGCGGCAAGTTTGGTGGTAGCGTCGGAAGGCTTTACTATCATGTCCTTCAGCGAGAACTGCTCTTTCCTTAGCGTGAGCTAACTTGTCCTTCAAACTTGCCATTTCTTTCTCCCAGACTGCTTTTTCCTCAACAAGGCGATCATGTGATAATTTCGGCTCGGCGTTAGCTGATCTAAGGTCCTTTATTTCTCTTCTCATAGTTGTACGCTCCTTGCTATTTGAGCCAAGCTCGGTGTGGAAACGCCTCTCCGCATCCTTGAATTGTTTCTTATAATTTTCGACATCCCGCTGAGCTAAAGTAAGCTGAGCTTGAGTGTCTTCTAATTTCCTCTCAGCTTCATCTCTAAACTTAATGTCATATTCTGCTTTTTCCTGTGCATCCTGTACATCCACTTTAAGATGACGGATGACCTCGGAGAGCTTCTTGGCATGCTTCTTCATCTCTTTATATTGTGTAGCCACGTGGCCTACCCGGTCCATTACTTCTGTGTCCCAATCATTGAGAACCAGTTCAAGATCTAGAGCGAAGTGCATCTTTCTGAAGTAGAATTCGGGGAACTGCTTACGCAAGCGCTTCAGTTTTGCTTGATTTTCAGTAGTAAGGACCACCGGCTGTGTAGTAGCAATGTCAGTGTTACGCTGTCCGAAAGGAACAAGAGCTATATTTTCCTTTTCCAGCCCTTTGCTTAGGTCCTTATGCTTGCCTTTGGCCTCATGATGCTTTTTGGTAGATTCCCTCTGAGGACGAGCACTCTTTGGAAGGATCGGAACCTTAGGTGGCTTCTTGCTTCCCCCATGCTGAGTTTGGTGATTGTAGTGCTTCTCAATAACATGCCTTGGAGGAGAACGAGAGCACGAAGAGTGAGGTCGATGGGAATCATAGTGCTTCCTGCCATCTCTCTCGCGACTGTCACTGCGGTCATGCTCAGTAATGGGATTGAATTTAGGAGTATATTCGCGAAGATCCCGATGAGAGTAGCGACGACGAGTCATTTTTCCTACAAAAATACAAACAGGCATAAGAATCATGGGTCAGCATCGTGATGTGTGGTGCATGTGGTGTGTGTGTGTGTTATGTGTGATCCCCTCAACGGACCAGGGCCAAGAATCAGGCTTGTTTGTACAATATCTCTCTCTTTAATAGGAGTAGGCTCCTCCTTAGAATTAGGAAAGAATGACCCTATTCCAATATCCTCAGAAGTGTTGATATCATATGGCAAGGGAAGCTTGGCTAAATCCCTATATATTTGTTCCACTATTACTGAATCATGGGTTGGAGGCTTATTCGGTGCCGGTGTCTGTGGAGAGGGTTGTCTTTCGGGAACAGAAACACCCTTCGGTAAGTCGCCTCGAACTTCACCTCTAGTATACACGTTCAGATCTTCATCATCTTGGACACTCATCGGCGAAGGACTTTTGGGAAGATCAGGTGGTGTCTTGGTCCTTGCGGATACTTTCCCCCCAACTGGGGGCATGCTGCTAGACTCTTCAAGGGCTTGAGCCAGGGACATATATTTGTAAGGCTTACCACCCAGACCAAGTCCCGTTCTTATATCGAGAAGATAATGTTTATGGAGGTTCTCGTCGGTTATACATTTCTTGATCTTTAGAAATTCGAACTTGCTCTTTATAAGGCAGGACAAGCGATCTTTGTATACTTCGCCCTCTTGCTTCTTGGGATTGGGGACTGTGAAAAGAAATGAAATATTAGTACATTGACATATGTAATTAAAGCAAATACTGAAGGATCTAGGACTTACTTGACTGCAACCACCTCCTCGCACACCCGGCCTGATGCTTTATACAGAACCACTTAGATTTAGCATCGCCTAAGTTGCTATGTCCGTTAGTCAAAACTTTCTTAGTGGGGATCGATTCGAAGAAAACCAAATTCGAGGTCCCTGGGGAATGATGTTTAAAGTGGAAATAGAAGTTCAAATCTTCATAAAAAAGCTCGGTGTCCAAATTTTATGCTATGCGATGTACAAGGTATACAGAGCAGCATAAGCATTGAGGTGAAGGTGCATGGGAGCGATATGCAATCGTCTCAGAAGATCGACGACGATTGGAGGAAACAAAGGAATAGCACTTATCAAACACATGACCTTACTGATGGCCATATACCCCTCCAGAGCAGAATGGGGCCTATCCTTTTCCTCCGAAGTTTTAATGTCATCCCATGGGATCCCATGCCTTAAGCAGATTTTCTTTAGTTTTATATCATAAAGTTTGGAAGCTATGGAATCACTCGGATCATCTAACATTTTGGCACTCTCAAATTCATTGGGAGCATGAGTATCTCCAATCCCGCCTTCTTCTTCCTTGAGCGACGTACTCTCGGGGGATGATGATTCTGCATCAAGGTCGGTCACATATTCTGATCCGGATATATCCCAATCTGGATTTGACAGGAGCGCGTCGGAATTGTAATAACTTGTAGACCTTGAAGTTGTGCTCTTGTCTGATAACCATGTTGAATGTCTATCTGGCATATTTGTTGCGTTGATGAACAAACATAAATGATTAGAGTATAGTTTCCCGTGAACCCTGTGTATGCAAGTGACAGTGTGTGCATTACTAAAAATAAAAGCATGAAGAAAGACAAATAAGCCTGAAATTGGTCGCTATATGCCATTAAGTCATATTCTCGTCTAGCATAGACTGGTCCACCTGAAGGCTCTAACCTAACTGTCTATCAATTTTCTTGAGATATTGTTGATTGTCGGTTGAAATACATTTCGAAGTGTTTAGTTAATTTGTGTTATTTGAACGAGTGTAGTTGTAAGACAGAACTTGGCTCAGAAATAGTTTGACTCATATATATATATATATATATATATATATATATATATATATAGTATGGTTCATGATTAAGGCCTGGTTCGTGATCGTGAAAAGCCAGAGAAATCAGGGAAGGCTCATGGTGTGAACATAGTCCATGAGAAAAAAGACTGGCTCGCGCCATAAGATGTCTCGTGACAATACACCGGTTCTCCCTCCTTTTGCCAATGGCCAAAAACTCGATCATGCCATCTGTGCTCGCGAACAAAGGCTAGCTCGTGATTGGCTCATTCGAAAAACGGCTCATGAGCATTCCCTTTTAGGCAAACATAGGGTCGGATCGCTAAAGCATGACCCAACTCATTACCCTCTATCCCTCCACAAACCAGATCACCAGAACATGACTTGAATCCTAATACATCTCCCACCAACTCCACGAAGCCCTGAAAATCCAACGTTCGCCAGCCTTCTCTTCTTCTCCACCAAGCACTCGCTCCATCCATAAATTTACACACCCTCATTCATCGATTGCTTTACCCACACACAAAAAGTGC
Organism: Allium sativum; assembly: GCA_030737875.1. NCBI lineage: Eukaryota > Viridiplantae > Streptophyta > Magnoliopsida > Asparagales > Amaryllidaceae > Allium > Allium sativum. Next base: position 966,948,647 of record CM060910.1, on the reverse strand, counting down.
GGTCAGACTTCGAGTCAACGCTCGGGGGTAAATACCATCACCCTCGACAGCGGCGACTCTAGGATGAACCATCGACAAAACACGGTTGAAATTAACACGAAGACTCCCTCAGTTCGATTCAAAACTTGCCTGCAACCCGAATTGAAATAAGAAATACTACGTTTCTCAATTACCTATTCAGATCTGAAAAGAGTAGGGAAAACAAAGGTTAGGGTTTCGATTTTGGGGGAAGACAAAGTAGAAGCTGTAAAAACAAAATCACCGTAGTTAAAAGTGAAGAAGGGGAGAAGTAAAAAAGTAATTTATATGATGGATTTCGGACTGGATGTATTTTCCTCCCTTTGACCGTGTAAATCAGCCCAAGGGCCCAATTCGGAGTACCTGAGCTTCAGCCTACAACGACTCATGTGACGACGATTCGATCTGATGCCAAGGAAGTTTGTTAGTTATACACATAGGCGACTCGAAGACCCATAGATTGAAGCGATTAAAATTGTGCACACATGCGTGAATAACAACCAGTGGAATGCTAAATCTAATGAATAAAGGTTACTGAAAATTGAGGAATATACCGTGAGAGATGGAAAACAACTTAATCAAGATCTGAAAATCACCGGGCCTGACAGAAATAATTGGAAACTTATTCTGGTATTTATACTCGTCTAAAAGATCAAATAGCACGATTTCATGAAGTGACGTGACAATACCAACAGACGCGACCGTCAGTGCTCATCAGTTCAAGAACAGACACATTGATTATTTCGAAGCATGTCTCATCATTGATAAAACGTACTTCGAGGGGGCATAATGTTGGCTAGCTTTTTGATCAAGCCACCAAAGGCTTAAGCGTATGCAAAATAGACATAACCGGAGGTTCACATGCTTATGGTCATGGCTCACCATCTGGGATTATAGAACAGGCTCGTGATACTTCTCCTCCGTCGGCTCGTGGTCCCTCCTGTTACCCTCACCGGCTCGTGGTCCAACCCCTTAGCCTGCTCTTGATCCAGCTTCACGAAACGCTCTTGCCTCATCAGCACGACCCGCTCGGTTCTCATATAAAGGCCATAAATTGCTCTTGCCTTCAAGGAAGGATGGCCAGGACTTAGTCAATGCATATCAAGTCACGAACCGAGAACCCAGGATCTGGTGACACGTGTCTCTAACGGCCATATTTCCACTTCTTCACTCACTCACGAACAACTTCGAGATTCTCGAGATGGCCAACACGTGTCTTCACGAATCGCCTATAGGAAATGCCTATAAATACCCCCAACACTTGGCATTTTTTAGAATCTTTTGACAATTGAGAGTTCTGATTCCACCATTATCATACTTCTCCCATTCCTAATCAGAAATATCTCAAATTTTTTGAGTGAATAATCATTGTAAGAGTGAAATTGAGACGATAATGTGATTGTACTTACATTGAAATGTATAACCAAAATCATATAAAGTGGTTGTAGGCTCTTTAACATCGAACCACTATAAATTTGGTGTGTTTGCTATATTTTATTTCATTTCCAGTTTAATTCTCTACGATTCAATATAATTTGGGTGTTAGAACCAATTTTTGGTCTCAAAGTCTCGAGTTTATTAGGCCCGTCCATCAGCTCTAATGGCATGACGTTAATCACAAGCGTTATAGCATCTTATTTTCCCTAATCGGTGTGATGCACGCTCATCACCCTATCGAAACACTCCCATACCCACCTCATTTGGACCTCTTACTACCCAGTATAGTATAAGCATGCCCTCGCCTCCTCTTAGTGACAAACCTTCATAGTGTGATAAAATGGGATATTGCCTGATACAGGTCCCAAACAAAAATGCATTTTGACTAAAATCACCCCTAGACTTAGTCCCCAGTTTAATTTATTATCTCCAAGTCCACCATCGTATTATTGTTGATCGCCTAACTACCCAAGACCCCTATAGAATTATCAACTAACGCCTACTATAAATTAATTATTTTTATTGGTCACTTATTTTCCATAATCAGCCTACCCATGCTGCCAGAAAGAACCACAACTATGAGCCACTTATTTTCCCTAATCAGCCGTCGCTATCAGAATAGACTCCGACTATACGTTTTCTTAATAGATCAGTTGTTTTCCCTAATCATCTTATGTTGCCAAAACAAACCCTATTCCTGCTTATTAATATGTTCATATTACTTAACCCCCAATTTAAGTTTATTAATAAGCCTACTCATTCCATATATTTTTATGTTATATTATAGGTTGAATTTAAACATTATCTTGTTTCTATTCATTATACAGCCCAACCCAACTGCTTAGCGTCTATTAAAATTTCCAGTTATTCAGTTTATCGGAGTTTATAGTTCAATTGTCTGTTATTGTATTAGTTTAATTAGCTTCAATTAATCCTTTTATACTTAATTCATATTCTTCCTTGGTATGCACTTTTACAAAAAATTCATAATTTTACCCAAACTGCGTAGAAACAAAAAGAAAATAATGGTTATGCTCTTTGAAGGCCTAAACTCAATGTGAATTAAACGGATAAAAGGCCTAGGCTCTCGCATGGCCTAGGTTCAAATAAATAAGAAATAAAATATGAAATAATCAGAGCTAAACATAATATAATCTATGAAGTAAAAGAGATAAAAATAAACTGAATGATCTACAATAACATAATAGATTATTGAAATAGACTGAAGTAGGGATGAAAGCAATAATAAAATATACAAAAATTATTTACAGAATAGAATCATCGAAATTTGTAAATTAACAACTGTTATACTATCCAAAAAAATCCACGATTATACTGATCCTTTATAATCACAGAAAATACTCGTAGATCTATGCAACCCAATTATACCTAACTATACAGTGGAGGGAGAGAATGGAGAAAATAAAGTAGGGAGAAATAGGGTTTGGTTGGAGCTATATTTATAGCAAAGTTAGGGAGCATAGGACCGTTAGATTTTAGGTTTTTATTTAAGTCCACTAGATCAAAAGAAGTCTCCAGAAAACAGCATAAAAAACCATCCAGGTTCATCGAAATGGCGACTGGCAACAAAGTGCCAGGCAACGTCTGGATCGACACATTCTATAGGTGGGTTAACCCACTTGAGGCCTAGATCGACCCAGCTCCACGTGATTTCTGGCTAATTAAATATATATTAATCCATTTGTCTATTTAAATTTCAAATTTGAATTTCAAACTTCTTTCCTTTATAGCTTCTTCATTATAAGTTTGATTTCAGCAAACCAAATGTCTATCTTAACCATAATTTCGTAATGGACCCAATGGCGCAACTCCGTTGCCTAGTTATCAATATTTTTCAACTTAATATTTATTATTTTAATCTTTTATTTAAATTCCTTTATTAAGACTTTGGGTTGTTATCCCTAATTTGATTAGAGATTAGATCCACGTTGAGTGAGTGAATCTTCCCGTCTAAATTAAGGATTCAAGTGTCCAATTTTTGTTTAGAATGGATCTCCCTTCAATATTATTAACATGGGAACTTGATGGGTGATAATGATCTCTCATATGATTACTTTGGATTATATGCTTTAATTTGTTGATTTCTATGATGTATAAGTTAAATTAATTCTAATCGCCTAATTGTTAGATGTAATTATGAATATGTTAGATCCAATACATTTTGTGTATGATTGTCCATGATTAATGATAGATATATGGCTGAATTTTTAATGGTATATATTGGATGAGTATGCATAACTGCTTGATGTTTGAATCAATGTTTGGATGATTGAATTGCTTGCTATGTATGATCTTGCATGTTAATGCATGTTTTAGTAGCTTGAGGGATCATTAGACGTGATCGGAGATGATTGGGAAGTGATTGGAGCAAATTTGGAGCAAATGGGAGTTTCTAGGGTCTTTGAATCAAAGCAGTTAGATACTCATAATTATATTCAGAACAGGTTTCTTGGTTTGCGGCATAACATGGAAATAAAAGGCTCGGAATCAGCCTAGTGGTTCAAAGCAGGGCTTTGTAAAAGTTGGTTTCGTACCGACCTAGTGATTCGAAGCGAGGCGAGCTTGAAGCATTATCCAAATCAGCTGGAGTAGATCCAGTAGTTTCAAAGCACAACAGCAGAGTCTCGAAGCAACACTTTAAATTATTTAGGATCAAGTTTCGGATCAAAGCAACTTGATTTAAACTGAAGTCTAGAGTGGTGAAAATTGGTTGTTGTTCAAATCAATGCACCTTCGGGAGGACTCGAGGAAAAGGTAGAAGTGTTTCATAGTTTGAACTATAGTGCTTTGAAAGGGCATACCTTTGAAGCAGTGTTCTTCGAGATTCGAAGCAAGGTGGCCAAAGCTAAGCACTTCGAAGCCTAGAAGTGGAGAACCTTGAATCTATAAAGCGGTACTCTTCAATGCATGAAGTATGCATTTAAAGTAGAGTAACCTTGAAGTGATTGAGATTCGAAGTGAAGAAACTTCAAATGGGATTGAAAATTCGTAGTGGAGTAACTTCGAAGGTAAATCATGTTAATGTGAAGCAAAGTTAGATGGTGTTATCAAAGGAGTGCTAAGACGGGTTATTCAGGGTGTACTAGTGACAATGGTATAACTCTTTGATCAGAGAACTAATTATAAAGTGGAATCGAAGGGGAGTAATAGAAACTAGAAATGGAACGAGTTTGCAGAGTATTGGACCATAGTTTTGGAGGTGTACCTAAAACTAGTGCAGATGTGATTTTGGCTTGAGGATGCCAAGGAATAACTGTTCGCTAAGAGTGTCATATTTAACTCAAAGAAAGGATATTGTAGAGATGCCCATTAGGATTGGTTGCAGTGGCCATGTACCCTGGTGTAACATTGTTCTGGTGTAAGCTATGTGTTAGCATAAACACAAATTTTGTTGAACTGGCATTTCCATTAGCTTTTGGCATAAGCGAGGATAGTCATATAGGTTATCAATTCATTTAAGGCTTTAGAAGGTGATTATTAGGATTTGTTTGATGGATGCTATGATTGCTATAGATGCTTTTACCTTTTTGTCTGGGTAGTTCATTACCTTAGGATTTTTTTGGAAGAGGATGGGGAATAGAGCCATGAATGTGGGCTGTGAAGATTCTTCTGTCATGATTAGTATCCTCTATTGTTTGTTTAATTGTATAACATACTTTACATAGTTATTGTGTGCTAACTCTTAATGTGTAGGGATATGTCAGGTATGAGACTCTATCCAATTGTATATTTCCTGATGTAATTATTAATAGTTATTTATCGCCCACACCAAACTATTGTCTAACCTAATTGTTTATGTTCCCACTTATTGCCTTGGACACTCATAAACCTTGTTGTGGGTGTATAATAACTTTATTGATGAACAGAGTAGATTACAGCTTTAGGTAACATTGAAGCTGATCGAAGGAGAGCTAGAGGGATCGATTATCAATATTTATTTCTGTTGTTTGTTCATTTATTAACTTAGAGTGAATTGTAGCAAGGATCTAATATATTGGTTATGTGGTGTACATAACTCTAAAATTTTATAGTGATGGAGTTTTCACTTTGATATTCTCACTTCTATTCTATTGTATATGTTCCTATTATTTTTTATCTATGCACTGTGAGATATAGAACATGTTTTATTTTTTCTTCTTTACTTGATGATCATCCTATATTAGACTTACACTAGTTCATCCCATCTTTCGTCGTTCAAATGAAAGTGGTGTGAGGCGATCATTACATAGACTGTTACTAGCAAGGTCCTTACATCATTTAACGGAAATTTAAAGATGGAACTTTCAAGCTAATGACCATTAATGGTGCCGATCTATCGGGAAAAAGCAACAATAAATGTTTAGATGATGTTACTTTACTAAGCCTTTATTTTGTAAAATTTCAGTTCAGTTAGTAATTTGTTTTCAGATTATATAATAAGGCAGATGTTACCCTCGTTTTATCATTTTTTAATAATTCTCTTGGTAATTTAAGCTCTTGATGTCACTCCATTATGCATATAATGTTAGTTGTAATACAGCCAATATGCATGAATAAAAGCACAACACACAAAGAATACAGTGCGTCGGAGCTTAGCACCGACCCACTCTTCCAAGTCCACTATTGGATTCCAATAATACGGGTGCGAATCGACTATACGCCAACTAACTTGAGCCATGAACAAATGACAAGGCCGAGTATAATATTTTGCATGCTCGTAATTTAAGTGTCCGACCACCAACCCTCTTTCTCAGGACATGGGGCAACCATTCCAGTTTAAGTGGACGTGATACCAGATCGTTCACTTAGCCAACCCCAATCCTTACAGCTTGGATTAAAGTATAAATCAAATGGGTGAACAAATGACGCTGATGACTCTAACTTGAATGAAATGAGAGGAGATGTTGAGCAGCTTCCAAAAAAAAAATAGTTGAGCAGCTATTTTCGTGTTTTAATGGGGACTAGGTTTTCATCCTCCGTCACCTCCAATCCTTTCTTCATTTTTTCTGTCTACCGTTTTTTTTCCTGTTCACTTCTTTCCTTTCCTTTTACATCGTCTTTCGCTTCTTCCTACTTTACCTAGCTTTCCCTACTTCAGCAATTTGTTTGCTCGAGCCATCAATGATCCCCTTCTCTTCAGATACAAACTCCCTTCCATATCCACTATTCCAATTTGCGATTAGCCTCTTGGTACATGTGGTGTCCTACCTTAACATCTTCTTGATGTCCGAGTTGACCTCTTTGGCAGTTCTTTCACGACTTCACCGATGACCTATTCCTTTTTTCCAATAAATGCATTTGACTTCTGCCCTCTAGTTACCACAAGGTATAATCTCATCTCGAAAAATGGTGGCTTCGTGGTGCATTGCATGGAGATTCTAGTCGAGGATGGTGGCGCTTGTTGGTTCGCTGCTAGAGTCCGATGCAATGGACGTTGGGTGATGTTTGATTTTGGTGTTTCAACTTGTGTATCTTATGGTTTGCTTGTTTCCTATAGTGTTTTCTATAGGATATTGTCTTGTGGATCATCACGGTGATTTTTTGATTATGGCCTTCGGTTTTTTTTCATTGGTAGTTCACCTTTGCTATTTCCTTTCACCCACGCCGAAAGCCCTTTGCTTTGGCGGTTTTGGATTGCTCGATATGGTCTACTGCCTTCTTTCTGTCCACAGGTCATTGTGTTTGTCAGGGATTTACGTGAGTTGTAGTGGTGATGGCTTCTACTTTATAGTGACGCTTTGGTCACGAATTCTTGTAGTGTTGTTGTGCTCTGTCCTTTGGCTTTGATGTGAGTTTATGTTGGGTCATTTCATTATCTCATGTTCTTAGTTAGTGAATCTCCTCACTTGCCTGCCTTTTGCTTAAGGTCCAAACTCTGTTGGTTGCAACTTTATTTTGCTTCACTATTTGTGTTTGATGTTGTTGCTAAGGAAATTTTGGTTACTACTTATAATATGTTAAATTGCACACCAGTTTTGGTGTTTGTAATAGTCTTTATTGCCTCTTGGCAGCAAATTTGTAATGTTATTAAATGTAATTCTATCTGTCTTGTATGAGATACCCTACGTGGTGCATTTTGAGTTGGATAATTAGGCATCTTATAGTAGTCTAGTGTCTTTGACTATCTCCTATGTTAGAAGCTAGGATGGTTGTAGTGGTCAGACCACTTTAAAAACTGTTTGTGGTGGTCGGTCCAACTTAAAAATCAATAGTAGTAGCTAGATGAATTATCTAATTCTGTAATAATGCATTTATTATTGTTATAATAAAAAGTTTTAAAGACCATTCTAAAAACTGGTCAGTCTTGACAAAAAATAGAGTACTTTGTACGCTTGAAATTAAGTACCATATATCCATTACATAATAAAACATGTTAAAAATCGTTATCTAATGTGCATAGCATATGAACTAGGTTAAAATTATATTGGGTTAATAGTTGTTTGTAAAAAGTATACTACAAGCATTAGAATCAATGTTGTTAAGACGTCAATTTCTAAGTTGTTAAGGCATTTCGACATAATGCAAGATATCACAGGTTCAGATCCCGCTTGTGGTATATTATATACTGCATTAGATTTATGGTACTTATATACTACCATCTCAGTACCCAATTTTAAAGAAATTTTTTCCGTGTTGAGTTAGTGCTATTATAGTGACGTCAAATGTATGAATTGTTTAGACCAAGAAACCATAGTTGGACAATGATACCATTGATAAATAGAAATTATTGAAGGCAAATTGCTTTAAAAAGGGTAATAAATTATTAAACAAGAGTGGAACTAAAACGAAACTTATGGTTGAATGTGCAGTTTGGTAATAAGCAATGTTAGTTTGTTAAGGGAATAGATAACAACTTTTCTTCAGCTAATTTTTTGAAAGATATTGCACGAAAAAGATGGATATTAGCAATATTAAAATTTTATCTTTTCTTTTAAAGGAAAGCATGATAATTTATCTAAACCAAAGATTCCACATATTTTTTTATGGTAAAATGAAATTAAGTTTAGGCACTTTGTTAATTTTATAAATCATTATTTCATTTTGTAAACTTCTTACATCGAGAGTTTTTGCTTTTGTACATTTCTTGGTACAAATTTTATTAATCCAAATGATAATCTATTTTTATTACGTAGTTTTATTGACTATCTTTCTTTACAACATCTCATTCGACTTTTGTTTTCAATAAACCATCATGTAAAGTATTTTTATGTATCCATATGTATTAAGTTTGATAGAGATTTTAATTTCCTTTAAATTATTCCTATTATTATATATTGTTTTAGCAATTATTGATGCAAAAGGAAAAATTATCTAGCCATGAAAAATAATCGATTTAACAATGCATATGTTCATATAAATGCCATGTCGTGATACATTATCTATATTAGAAATATAACATTTAAAACCTACTTTATACATATGCAGTCAAAGCCCAACTAAAGCCTCGCAATATCCCCGCTATAGCCCATAGCGTTATTCAACCGCTACTCTATTTCAATTTAGCGCTGCTGAACAATAGATCCACTTCTAACCCCGCTGTTTTCCGTTACATCCACTAAATCAAGGCTCTTTAGCATAATGTATAGAGCTTGATTTGACTAGTTCTCTTTTTTTTTAAAAACTCAGTAAAGTTAGCATAAAGGGCTATATTTAAGGCATACGTGCCCAATATGTAGTAGTAGTTAATTATACTGATCAAATTTAGCATGAATGACTGTGGTATTCCGTGATTTTGTTATATGAGATCAATTAATATTAGTTTCTTGTACACATATAATGTGAGAAAAATGATTAATTAATTTTCAAATATTTTGTTTTACATCTAATGAACATTTTTGTCCCTCCGCTATATCCCCACTATTTCTCCGCTACACTTTTTTGCAGGTCCACCGCTATAGAATCACTAAACGCTTTAACTGCGTAGCTCTATACAATTAAAGTGGTTAGCGATTCCATAAAGTGGAGGCGCAAAAGGTTACAATAGAAATAAAGTCGAGATGTAGCAAAAAATAACAGAGTGTATGTATTTTTGTTAGATATATAAAACATAATATTGATTGTTAATTTATTCCCACTTCCACGCCTAAAATATTATTTAAACTTATATTGATCAATTATGCCTTTAAATTATGGTTGGCTTTATTGATTTGGCTTAAGAAAGAGCTAGATTAGTCAATCTCTTTATATACATTTTGTTGAAGTAGTTGCTAGAAAACCTTGATTTAGAGCGTGTAGTGGAAGATAACGAGACCTAAAGCTAATTTACTGTTCATTGGAGCTAAATTAAAAAGTCGTAGTAGTCTAGGAGCATTATGCACCATAGGGAGATTTTTAGGGGCTTTAACTGCGTAAAATCTTTTATAAAATTTTCTTAAATTTGATTATCATGCGCAATATAAAAAAATTACAATAACACAATGGATGGATGAAATCTCTTTTAACCTAATTCTGACATTATTTAAATTTAAATATAATTTCTCTATTGTAAGTGTAGAATACTATTATAGAACCGAATAATATATGAGCTTATATTTACAAATTAAACATAAGATAATATTATATTGACACGTATCACTTACTTTTGAAAATTAACAACTGTGTACGCTTAGAAAATGTAATATTTATAAAATTAGAAATAAGTGATTCTATTTGCTTAGATAGTATATTATTTATCAATTTAGAAACAACCAATTATTTATGTTATTGGTCCTTTTATAAAACCATAGGCCTCAAAAAATTAATTATCTTTTTATCTTATTCTGGATTATTCAGGAAAATTTATCAAAAAACATTTGTTGTTTTTTCAAGAAAAAACTAACCAAAAGAATTACAATCCATATATGTGTATTTCAATTTTCAAATAACTTAAAATTCAAAAAATACACGGTGAAAACGTATCGTGAAACCACCTATATGCGTAGTATAGATTTTCATTTTGAAAAAATAACGACAAAACAAAAGATTATGGGAAGTTTAGGTCAATTAAATTAAGGACTCATGGCAGTACACGAGATTTTTTAAAAATTTGGAAATAAAGGGGCATATAAAGCTAAATTCATCTATATTATATTAGAGTAATAAAATTTAAGATTCATTCTTATTTAACCATGGTGATGGTTGATTCCACCAAATTATATGACCACGAACCAAATTAGGATATAATATTTTTGATCAGGAAAACAATATTATGAGAAGGTAAGACATAAAACATTAATGAGGCTGCTAGTATTTCTCGTAAGAAATAATGGCTTTAAAAAATTATGGCAATAAGAAAATGCAATGAATAATTTTAGGACATACGGTAACATGTGAGATTTTTGAGAAAATCAGAAATGAAAGGGCACAATCAGTGAAACTTGGTTTTTATATAATGTAATCGAAACTTATTTTTGTGAGAGTTTTAATTCTTCTTTTCTAATCCTAACAATATTCATTTCAAATAGTTCATCACAATGCTCACATCATATACATGAAATTTCCTACTAAGTTAAATCTCCAATTCGCTAATCATCATAACACTACAACAAACAGTTAGCAAAATGACTTGTATTTTCTATGATGGAGGATTCGTACATATATTCATCAATTGTTATTTTTTTCTTCGAATAATTTATCAGCCATAGGAACAACGATCTTTTTATATATTTCATATCTCTGTTTTTTCTACAAATTTATCTTTAAAAAAACTTGTCGAAGTTTTGAAGATAAACTGATAAGCTACCCCCGTCCCTTCTAAAGTAGTTGTGACCACTTTAATCTATCAGGCTCAGGTGATTAATTTGTGTCAATATAAATGGTAGAGGCGATAAGATTCAAACATGGGGTGTCATATCATATACTTTATGCCCATATGCTTCCCTATAGATATTGCTCTTGACCAACTGATCTACAAGGCCGAGTCAATATATTTGAGTTTAAGTAGTTTACGTATGCATCATACAACTATTGTTAAATTATTATGCTAGTTGATATAAATATTAGGACCAAATTAATAAAGTTGTTGTGACATTGATATGCACGTTAGAAAGCTCCATATAGTGTTGTAATAACGGATAAATAAATGTCATCCTTTTAACACTCTAAGCAATAATCGGGAGAACAATAATAATGCAATATAAAGATTTTTCAGATTTCCAACTTTTTTGTTGTATAAAAATTTATGGATCATTTTTGTAAGATAGTGTAATTTGCTATTTTCACTAATATTTGCATCATAATCCAACGTTGGCTCATTGTAATATATCTTGAATCAATGTTTTCATCAGTGTTTAAGGAACAAAAACACCTTTTAGACAAATAAAGTAAGATGTGAAAGTGAATTGTGTGGTTTAGGTTCCACCTCATCAAATAAATTAATCTTGTGACATGGTCCAAATCAATCAAGAATGGATTATGAATTCATATAGTTTAAAACATAAAGGTAGCATTCTTTTTGTATTCTTAGCGTTTCAAGTTCGTGTTCGTGTTCGACGCATCGGGCGTGGGGCATACTGAACTGCCTAGACAAACGAAATGGATGCGAACGGATAGAATCCCTACAGCCGTATCCTTTATTCCCCTATATATACAACTCAATTTCATTTCCTGAATCATCAAACTACATACATATAATTCCAAAATTCAATAATTTTTTCTAGCTTTGTCTTCGATTGTTTTAGGTAAAAAAAAAGTTATATTCGCTGCTTCCATGTTCATATCTTCCATATATATTATTTTCAATTTTTTTTGAGTTGTTTTTTTGTTCTTTTTTGAGAAATTTCTAGCCAATTTGATGCTTCATCCACACACACCACTGTCGACTAGAACAATGATCATACAAATGCATTCATCGACGTTTATTCTGGAAACATCGATGTTTGTTTCAAAAACATCGACACGTGTGTTCACCGTATTGCGTAGTAGTATTAGGGGATTAATGCTTTATTCAACGAACGAACTGGTCTAGACTACAACAATGGACAATGAAGAACAAGTTGCTATAGGTTATAAGTGGCTACTGGAATGAGGAATAGGACGCAATCGATGGATTCAACAAGTGGTGGGATACAGCTGCAATGAGGTATCGCAAATATATACATGCCTTGTCTGCTCGTTTAAGGAAATCGGATGTGCTTTTTGGTGGTTGCATGCCAACTGACAAATGTCAATTTGTTATTCCATAACATCCGCCTGTTCGGTTGCAGTTTGATGCACAGATTTATGGCAACAACCTTCTGGGTGATATCGAGGGATCACCTGTTGCATAGCGCTTAGATAGTGGTCATTTGGTGGTCTGTTTAGATCTATTGCCACTTCTTTGCATGATTTGATTCTCGATAGGTGTATGATAGCGAAGTAGAAGGGTGATGACTACAAGTAGTGGTAGATCGCGATTTGTTTGGCTGATTATAATAGTAAATGTTTCAATCCTCTTCATGCCTTGTTGGACAACCCCAAGTAGCTTAGGAAGGCTATTATTTTTCTTCTTAATAAGTTGAGAAAGAACATTCGATTTGTTTTGTATTTTATTTTCTGCATTTGTTATTCGGTATTTTTATTTCTTCATTTGTATTATGTATTATGAACTAAATTTTTTTACTTCGTATGTCCTATTATGTATTTTGAATTTTATAATCCGTATTTAAAAATAATAACATAAACAAATAATAAATAATAACTTTGTCCCTTTCGCGAAAAGAATGCTTTCCCCTTTCGCGAACTTTTCTCTTCTCCAATCACTTCAATTTACCCTTTAATTTCAATTTGCCTCATTTGAATACAAAAAGCATCAAATGCCCACCACTGAATTTTGGAGTCAATTTTATTGGTTGGTCGGTCAATTAATGTAACAATCTGGATTTTTGGTCATTTAAGCTGACAAAGATTCATGCATGTCTACTCAAACGAATCCAAAATACAAATAGTTATTGGGATTAATGTTGTGATGACCGCCCTATACCTCTTGTACAAACTAAGGATAAAGTGTGTTGTATGACATGCCAGGCCGATAAGGGACGATCATCAGAGTAGAATAACACAAGTGGAAACCTATCGTATAACTCACAGCGCAAGGCTAAAATATAATAGAACATATACAACAGGCAATCGTAGTGAAGCACAATTGAGAAAAATCTTAAACTTTTCATATCATCGTGAAAATATCCATACATCACTGGATTACATCATTAGAATCCGTACATGAAGCCTCACTACAAGTTCACTCAGAGTAGCACATCAACAATAGCAGCGGAAACAACAAAATATGTATACTAGAAACTAGTACGTAAGCCACCTGCTCATCGTCGCCCAGCAGCATCGTCCTCATCAAGATCTACTACCTGCTACCAAGTCTGCACATCCACAACATAGATGAACAACCCAAGGTAATAAGAGGGAAACATAAAACCCTGAGTCAGACAATAGTCTTAATGAGCGATAAAACAACAATCTAACATCATCAATAAAGTATATGAGAAGTAGGCAAATCAATCATCTAATCTACCAACACATAAATAGAGAAGAACCCCAACCCATCTCCTCCGCATCCGACAGTGATAACCTTTCCCAAAGAACAAGAAGAGAACAAACAGTACATCCATAACAACCAAATTATCAAGCATAGAACATCCTAATTGAGTTCAACACCTCCCAAAGACAAACCCTGAAGGCCGAAACCAACATTAGCTAAGCACCCAAGAGACATCTCTCTGACGTCTGACAATCCACACAAGATGATACAAACAAACAATAGCATCCATGACTCTGTTTATCACCGCCTTCCTTGCCTTGAAACTATCGTTAATCGTATGATAGGCCCATCTTGCCATCCGTCAAGGGATAATGGTAACCTCGGTTTTAGAAAATCTCCATATGCCATCGTGACCCGTATCGTGGCTGCCTACGGTACTGACCTATCTGGTATCTGGGCGCCCCTATTATACCCCTAGATTGAGTCTGCTAGAACCTCCGACTAGCGATAATCCCAGGGCCTTCAATAACTCTATTCATTCACCTTGATGACTATCCACCAGCCCAAGCGCCTTCTCGAGAAACCATTATCCACTAGCTCAAACATCCTTGAGTTGTCTTCACAACTTCGTTGCATTTCATTGATCAATGAAGACTTTACTTTGCTTCGAAAATTCCATCTGAATTAACATCGAAGCTACGTCCATCATCGAACCCAAAAATAAACTTCATTTGGAAATTTCACGATGGACCGTTCATGGCCCATTATATAGATCGCATTCGATCCATACAATGGATCACATCTAATCCATCCCTCAGATCACACACTACTGGGTCATAACCGATCCATCCTGGATCGTACTCCCTGTTCACGACCGATCCATGCCTCACGAGCTTCATACACAGTCCAGCAAGCCATGATGAGCGATTCATGCGATCCATCTTCGTGCCACTTCGTCTCATAAGATCAAGCACCTCACTACTTCGTGCGACCCACTCAACATTTCAACCGATCCACCACGTTTTCCGTTCCATGCTCTTATGTTATCCAGCGTCCAATACAATGCATTTGAATCAAGACGCTCCACCAAATCGATCCCACATGCACGATCCAATTTTCCCAATCCATACATTTAGCTCTACCCATCACAATTGTTGTGATCCGATCCATGTCCCAAATTCATGTGATCCAAGCTTTTCATGTATGCAACACCGATCCATACTTGCACCACACGATCCATGTAGTTGACGATCAATCACCACGGGCTAAGCCACTTGCTTGCGATATGATCCATCAATTTCTTGCACCACACTCCATGCGGTCCATCACTGCCAACGATCCACGCCCAAATCCACTTTATGCAATGTGATCAATCATCGGATCTTCTTTTTGACGAACCGATCCATACTTTTCATGCTTTAATGATAACATCTACGCATTCATCTCATCCAATCGACCAATTTCATCCAAACAATCAATAGCACTACAAATCAATCATCAACAATCATTAGCACATCAATAATCATCATACAATCATATAAAATTCACCATAACATGATAAAACAATAAACAAATCAATACATGGATCTAAACTTGTATAAACACATGGACTAACATATTAATTTACCGGTATAATCTTGCTAGATTAGATTATATGGTGATTGGAATTGAAAATATACTTAACTCCATTAGACCTAGGTGAAAATGACTCGAAATGATGAAAATAAGATCAAACAAACCAATATATTCGATTGAATCCGCATGAGAGTTGCTTATCACTCACCAAATCCACAAAATACCTTGAAATCAATGAATCTCTAATCCAGGCATCGAAAAACGACCTACGAATCAATCAATTTGATGCGATATAACCTTCTTCAATGATGATCTTCGATCTTCTTATGTAAATGTATGAATTAAATGAGGTGGAGGTGTATTTGGTTGAGCCATAGAATCACAGTCGCCCAACCAAATAAGAGAATGAAGAAACTAAAATTTTCTCTCTACTCCTACCCTCCTATTTATAGCCAACAACGCCTAGCCTTGGCCTCACGAATTAGCCCACTAATGATTGATTAGTCTGTCCAGAAAATTTGCAACATTAAAACAGTGATTCCTCCCAAACCGCTCGGCCAAATCTTTAATTTGACCACTATATGAAATTGGAAACACCATTTCTGACCCAATGAAGTCAACCCCATCACCTGATTCGATCCCAATAAAAAGCTATTCTCGAAAAAAATAACAAGGGAAAATGGCCACAAATAAAATTGATAAAAATCATGGACATGTCCCACATCCCCATGAATAACATACCAAAAGTTAAGAATGATCTGACCCTTGAAGAATTAAATAAAAATATTTTATGATTCTCCGATACGTAAAATACAGGTCGTTACATTCTCCCTCCCCCCTCCCCCAAATGAATTTTGCCCCTGAAATCCCAAGCAAAACAAGCAACCAAAACGCAATTCCGCATGCCTATCATCCATGAGCAGACGTCCAATCTAACATCTATCAAGCCATGCATCTATAGCCTTAACCTAACATGTAGAACTCTAACAATAGCTTAAGTTATAATGGTGTAAGAGTGACACGACATCAATGGGTCAAACCAATGGAGAGTTCTGAATGGATCGTCTTCATAATCTCTTTCATTTCCCACGTACAATCGTCATCATCCTCACTCCATTGCACCTTAACTAGCTTAACCGTCTTCCTCCTAAGCTGTTTTGTGTCATTCCCCATAACGCGAAGCGGCTTATGAGGTCTCGAAACTACAGACTCGACTTTTACGTCTTCATACTGATACGGGGATACCACCACATTCGAATTCTGCACACACTTCCGTAGAAAAGACATATGAAAAACATTATGCACACTCGACATCTTCTCGGACAAATCCAATCTATATGCGAGCTTTCCATTCTACTCGACTATCGGAAACAGTCCAATGAATCTTGGGGCTAACTTCCCTTTGCTTTCGAAACAAACCACATTCTTCAACGGTGAAATCTTCATGAAAACCACATCACCCACGTCGAACTCCAAATCCTTTCGATACTTATCGGTGTAACTCTTCTGACGATCTTGCGCTGCCATCATTCATTACCGAATGATTTTAATACAATCTAATGTTTCTCTTATCATCTCATGCCCAAGTATCCTCTTTTCTCCAGTCTCTAACCAACACGACAGAGAAATACACGGTCTACCATACAATGCCTCGTATGGTGCCATCCTGATGCTTGACTGGTAGCTGTTATTATATGAAAACTCGACTAAATGTAGATCGTCTTCCCATGATCCCCCAAGTCTAGTATATAATCTCTAAGGAGATCTTCCAATATTCGATTAATTCGCTCGATTTGACCATTAGTCTGGGAATGATAAGCTGTACCCAAACATAACTCAGTTCCAGAAATCTCTTGCAAACTTTTTCAAAATCCACTTGTGAACAATGGATCTCGGTCACTCAATATGCTTTTCGGGATACCATGGAGTCGAAGTATCCATTTAATGTATAGCTCAGCCAACTTCGATGTTGTCCTAGTTGATTTGATAGGAATAAATCTTACGCTCTTGGTCAAGCAATCCACTATGAGCAAAATTCATTCATTTCCTTCCCTAGTTCTACGTATTCCATTGATAGGAATAAACCTTGCGCTCTTGGTCAAGCGATCCACTATGAGCCAAATTCCTTCATTTCCTTCCCTTGTTCTACGTAATCCATCGATAAAGTCCATCAATATCTACTCCCGTTTCCATGTAGGAACCTCTAATGGCTGAAGCAATCCACTCGGCTTCTTCTATTCAGATTTCAGCAACTGACAGTTCATGCACTTGGAAATGAAATTTCCAACATCCCACTTCATTCATTCTTAGTAATAAGCTCGCTTCATGTCCCGATACATGTTGTTACCACCAGGATAAATCGTTAACTTCGAGTGATGACATTCCTTCAGAACCTCATCTCTCAATCCATTAATATCAGAAACAACCAGTCATCCTTTCTTTCGAAGCCAACTATCTCGATCAACCTCAAAATCCTTATCCTTTTTTGTTTCCGCTCTCGCTTCTAGCTTCTGGATAACCTCGACAAGCTTTTCGTCACACTTTTGGCTTTTGCCAATCCTTTCGATGAGAGTAGGTATTATCGATAACCTTGCTAACATTTCAGGCTCTAGCTCACATTGAGGCCTGAAATCAAATCCTTACAAGTACTCGAGGTGCTTCCTTTCTGAAAACATTGCTCCTAAACTCACATGCCTTCGACTCAACGCATCTGCAACCGCATTACCTTTACCAGAAGTATAGGCAATACCAAAATCATAAGATGCCAAGAACCCTAACCACCGTTGCTGCCGAAGATTTAAATTCTTTTGGGTGAAAAGATACTTCAGCGACTTGTGATCTGTAAACAGATCGAATAACACTCCCAATAGGTAGTGTCTCCACATCTTCAGAGCAAACACAATCGCTGCCAACTTCAAATCATGAGTCGGATAATTTCTTTCATGTGGCTTCAGTTGTCGACTCACACATGCCACGAATCTATCCTTCTGCATCAGCACTGCTTCAAGTCCAGTACCACATGCATCGGTGTATACCACCATTTCCTCATTCCCGCTTGGAATAGTCAAAACAGGAGCACTTGATAGTCTCTCTTTTCAGGATTCCAAAAGCTTGCTTATACTTCGCATCCCATGTGAACAATTGATTCTTCTTCATCAATCCTGTTAATGGTACAACTATCTCAAAGAAATCTTTAATAAATCGATGATAATATCCTGTCAACCCAAGGAAACACCACACGTCTGTCGCATTCTTAGGTTTATCCCAGTCCTGGATTGTTGTCACCTTAGTGGGATCCACTGCTATTCCGTTTCCAGAAACAACATAGCCTAAGACCTTATTACATTCTTCCAGAAGTGACACTTCGAAATCTAAGCTCTCAGCTGATGCTTTCGGAAGATTTCCAAAACAACTTACAAGTGCATCTTATGCTCTTCCTAATTTCAGGAGTAAACCAGAATATCATCCACGAACACAAGCACGAACTTATTCAACTAATCTCCGAAAACTTTATTCATAAGATCACGAAATATGCTGGTGCGTTAGTCAATCCAAACGGCATTGCTAAACACTCAAAGAAAACAGATGGTGTCCTAAAATCAGTCTTCGGCACACTATCCTTTGCCACTCTCATCTAGTGAAATCCCGCTGCCAAATCCATTTTGGAAAACACCTTGGCTTCGTAAAGCTGATCAAACAAGTCATCAATCCTTGATAATGGATACGTGTTCTCCTTGGTCACCTTGTTCAACTCACGGTAATCAACACACAATCTCAAAGATCCATCAGACTTGGTTGCAAACACAATTGATGCACCCCATTTGGACACGCTTCGTCGAATGAATCCCTTACTCAAAGAGTCGCTAACTTGCACCTCTAACTCTCATTGTTCTCTAGGTGCCATCCGCCTAAGGGGCATAACGATAGGTCTAGCACCTTCGACCAAATCGATCCTGAAATCAATTTCACGATGCGGTGACAAACCTTTGACCTCATTAAAGACGTAATCAAACTCACTAGCGATCGGGACAGATGACAAGTCTTTCCGTGGAATCACAAGCAAATACAAAAATCTTACAAAGGCACCATCTTCTGGCTTACATCGAATCACAACCATTTGCCCTTCCACATTCTGACTATCACCTCGAGCTTCTCGCAATCCACTTTGGCCGCATACCTCTTGAGCTAGTTCATTCCCAATATAATCCCAAACCCAGCGAAGTTCAAAACAAAGTAATCACACACAAAGGAGCAACCATATCTCAACAACACTAAACCACGACAAAGCATACACAATATTGATGAACCCTTGATTGGATTTGTCATAATTAATGGTCTATCACAAATCTCGGGTTCCAAACCTAACCGGTAGACAAGCTCATTGCAAATGAAAGAATGCGATGCTCTAGTATCAAACAACACTCGAATTGAAAAACCTTCGATAGAAAGTGTACCTTGAACAACAACATTATTCCCTTTCTCCTCCCCCATAGGAGCTCTTGAAGAAGATGGAATGGACTCCAAAGCATCCTCCTTCGCTATCTACTTACCCTTCGTCGTTTCTAGACAATCCTTCTTGTTATGCCAAGGCTTTCCACAACTATAACACTTCCTCTCGACTTTTGGATTCTTACAAGCCTTGGAAAAATGGCCCTTCTGCCGGTAGTTGTAGCAAGTCACTTCGCTTTTCGGCTTCTTCTGAACATCGTTCCCTTGCTGATGTTGTTTCTTCCTCTTCTCGTTACACTTTTTCTTATTCCCACCTTGCCGTGGTTTTGATTCCTTTGTGGCTGCAACAACAATCTCTACCTTAGGAAACAGACTTTCATGCCTCAAAGCTTTCTCAATGATCTTCTCATAAGGGTCATCAAGATGATCAACCAACCGATTCCCAAGATATTTATCCAAGTCCATGATGAAATTCTCGTTCCTCTAGTAAGGGGTCTCAATATACAAATGAGCATACTTGGACAAAGCTTCAAAATCAAAGACGTATTCCAACACTGGTCGACCATTCTACTTTAGCTCAACAAACTTCTTGAACATAATAAACTTCTAAATGGTAGAAATGAACTTTGTCTCGACCTTGACTCAGAACTGGTCCTAAGTGATCTCACCTTCAGGAGCCTCCAAAGTGACAGATTTCCACTAATCCATAGCTCTGCCCCGTAGCTGTCTCGATGCAAGCTTCCTTTTAGTCGCATCGTCAATACCCAAGTCTCCAAATATCTGAATGAAAGTATCAAGCCACGCTTGAATCTCTACAGTCGGCTCTGTCCACTTGAACGACTTCCCACTAAGAGTAGTGAAGTCCATACACAGCTTAGCGAAATCAACTTCCGTAGGCACTTGCACTTGGACACCAACATTCACTACATTTGTCTCTAGAACGGGTACCCTCCTCATGATCGCACCACCATGGCCTCGAAAATAGTTAGGTAATCTGGTAAACCACCACCTCCCCCTTCCAGGAAAGGTTCTTCCCTAGCAGTATGTCTCGAAGATCGATGACTCATTCTAAATTTGAAAATAGAATGATTAGTCCACATATGAGAATAACTGCAATTGAGTTCAAGTGCTACCATGTTATACACTATAATATAGTATTCATCCATTAGCAAAGTACAAATACGTCTCTTATATGTTTTTACATCCACGAACTTTATAAAACCGATTAACCAAAGCTCTGGTACCAAATGTGATGACTGCCTCATACCTCCTGCACAAACCAAGGATAAAGTGCGAAGTATGACATGCCAGACCGATACGAGACGATCATCAGAGTAGAATAATACAAGCGGAAACCTGACGTATAACTCACAGCGCAAGGATAAAATATAATAGAACATATAAAACAGGCAATAGTAGTGAAGCACAATTGAGTAGAATCTTAAACTTTTCATATCATCATGAAAATATCCATACATCACTAGATTACATCGTCAGAATCTATACAAGAAGCCACACTACAAGTTTACTCAGAGTAGCACGTCGACAATAGCAGTGAAAAACAACAAAATATGTATAGTACAAACTAATACGTAAGCCTCCAGCTCGTCGTCGCTCAGCAGCGCCGTCCACATCAAGATCTACTACCTGCCACCTACTACCTAGTCTGCCCAACCATAACATGGATGAACGACCCGAGGTAATAAAAGAGAAATATAAAATCTTGAGTCATAAAATAGTCTTAATGAGCGATAAAACAACTATCTAACATCATTAGTAAAGTATATGAGAAGTAGGCAGATCAACAATCTAATCTACTAACACATCAATAGAGAAGAACCCCAACCCGTCTCCTCCATATCCGACAGTGATAGCCTTTTCCAGGGAATTAGAGAAGAACAAACGGTACATCTATAGCAACCAAATTATCAAGCATAGAACATCCTAATCAAGTCCAACACCTCCCAAGCACAAACCCCGAAGGCCAAAACCAACATCTGATAAGCACCTAAGATATATCCCCCTCGACATCGGACAATCCACACAAGACAATACAAACAAACAATAACATCCATAACTATGGATATCACCTCCTGCCTTGCCTTGAAACTATCATTAATCGTATGACTAGCATATTTTGCCATTCGTCAAGGGCTAATAGTAACCCCGGTTCTAACAAAACTCCATATGTCATCATGACTCATATCTAGGCCCAACGTGACTGCCCAGGGTACTCGACCCATCTGGTCTCTGGGTGCCTCCATTATACCCCTGCTTTGAGTCCGCTAGACCTTTGACTAACGATAATCCCTCGGCCTTCAATAACTCTAGCCATCTACCTTGATGACTAACCACCAGCTCAAGCGCCTTCTCAAGTAACCATTATCCACAAGCTCAAACATCCTTGAGTCATCTTCACAACTTCATCGCATTTCATCGACCTACGAACACTTCACTTTGCTTTAAACACTCCATCTGACTTAACATCGAAGCTACGTCCATCGTCGAACCTAAAAATAAACTTCATTTGGCGACTTCACGACGAACCGTTCATGGCCCATTATATAGATCACATTCGATCCATACAATGGATCACATCTGATCCATCCCTCGGATCGGATACTACTGGATCGCAATCGATCCATCCTGCATCATATTCCCTGTTTATGACTAATCCATGCTTCACAAGCTTCACATGCGATCCAATAAGCCATGCCGACCGACCCACCAACGCAAGACAATTCATGCGGTCCATCTTGGTGCCAACTCATCTCATGAATCCAGCACCTCACTACTTCGTGCAACCCACTCAACATTTCAACGGATCCACAACGTTTGTCGTTCCATGCTCTTACGCGATCCACGGACCTACACAATGCATTCGAATCAAGTCGCTCCATCAACTCATTCCCACATGCACGATCCATTTTTCTCGATCCATACATTTAGCTCGACCCATCACAGTTGCTGTGACTCGATCCATATCCCAAATTCTTGTGATCCAGGCTTTCCACATATGCAGCACCGATCCATACTTGCACTATACGATCCATGTAGTTGTCAATCTATCACCATGAGCTAAACCACTAGCTTGCGACCCGAACCATCCATTTCTTGCACCACACTCCATGCGATCCATCAACGCCGAACGATCCATGCCCAAGTGCGATCCATCACCCGATCTGCTTTTTATTGAACCGATCCATACTATTCATGCTTTAACGACAACATCTACGCATCTGTCTCATCCAAATCGACCAATTTCATCTAAACAATCAGTAGTCATCAACAATCATTAGCACATCAATAATCATTATACAATCATATGAAACTCACAAAATCATGATAAAACGACAAAACAAATAAATAAATGGATCTAAACTTGCAACATATGGATTAGCATATGAATTTACCAGTATAAACTTACTAGATTAGATCCCATGGTGATTCGAATTGATAATATACTTACCTCCATTAAATATAGGTGAAAATGACACAAATTATGAAAATAAGATCAAACAAACCCATATACTCAACTGAATCCGCAAAAGAGATGCTTATCACTCACCAAATCCAAAAATAGCTTGAAATCAGTGAATCTCTAATCCGGACAGCAAAGAACGACCTCCGAATCAATCAGTTTGATGCGATCTAACTTTCTTCGATGTTGATCTTCAATCTTCTTATGTCAATCTCTAAATTATTCTCTCTACTCCTACCCTCCTATTAAGAGCCAACAACCTCTAGCCTTAATGGGCCTTACTAATCAACCACTAATAACTAATTAGTCTGTCTAGAAAATTAGCAACACTAAAACAACGATTTCTCCCAAACTGCTTAGCAAAATCATTTGTATGACTACTCTACGGAATTGCAAACACCATTTCCAATCCAATGAAATTGTTCTGAGCACCTAATTCGATCCTAGTCAAAATTTATTCCCTAAACAAAAATATAAGGGGCAAAATGGTCACAAATAAAATTGATAAAAATCATGGATATGCCCCATCCCCATGAACAACATATCAAAAGTTGAGAATGGTCCGACCCTTGGAGAATTAAATAAAAATATTTTACGATCCTCCGATATGTAAAATGCGGGTCGTTACAAATATAAGAAAAAAAGAAAAAACAATCTCATAATCTCGCAGCAGAAGGACAAAAAATAATAAATAAATAATAGTTCATGAAGCTGTTAAAACATACATTTGATTATACTTTATAGCAATTATCAGAGTTAAAACACAACATATCAATATATGCATCGAAATAATGCTAATAAATATGTCTGTTAAGCTCCATCTTCATCTTCACAATGATGTTTTCGATAAGTGAAAAACTCAGGTTGGCCCGAGCACAAATAAATTGACAAAAATACTTGAATAAGAACAAAAATATTCTCTTAACAGTCAAATCAAAATCGTATAATAATATGAGTGTCACGGCGTCAGAGATGGTTATGGTAATTCACATCTCATATCCAATATGTTCGTAAGTGTTATAAATTAAGAGATGTTACAGGAATTTCCATCTCCTAAGGATCCGTTAAACTAGATATTATATAATACGATACGCTATTATAATATTGTTTATGGTTCAATAAAAAATATTAAAATAGCATAAGCGGGATTAACATTATTACTCTTACAGCATTTACAAATACTATAGTCTCTACAGTACTGTAAACCCACCATAAACTGGTGGCAATAGGAAGCACTCCATAGGTACAACATCAAATAAAAACGTATGAGCTTGATCAAGATAATATGACAAGGCTTAGAGGCAATACCCATCAACAGGATTCGACCGGATTGCGGGCCAAGGCGGGGGCTACACATAGTTGCAATTACCGCCCACCTCAAACAATACTCCCAAAATCAAAGGCATGCCCAATTAATCACAGAATAAGAAATATTGTATCGAAAAAGCATGTCTGTTAAGAGGAGCTAAATCACATTAGCCTATGTATGGCTCCTATTTAAGTTATTTAATTATGACCCAAAGCGCTATCCATAATTGTTATCTTTTTTCAAATCCAGTAGTCACCTCCAAAGCCATCCTACTTCATTCTGGATTCTCCACCACGTGCACAGTTGTTAAAGTGGTTTCCAGTATTGCCAGAGAGTATGACAATGTCTGATCTCGATCTCTTTAACAGTCAAATGCTTACATTTTCACACCAATTGGTTCTTTACATGTCAAAGAGATTATGTTCATATCAAAATATTAGGTCTTGCTTAAAAATCATTTCATGTTTAAGATAGATTTTGCTTTAATATTAAACCTCCTTTTAAAACCGTATTTAGAATCTTGAAACAATTCTAATTTGAACAATTTGAATATTTAAGATAGTTGAAAATAGTTTAGATATATATACATATTTGAAATAGTTTGAAAATGAATAGCTAGGACAATAAAATTTTATACAAATAATTTTGAAATTAAAAATATGATTTATCAAAATTTAGTTAAACATATATAGTTAAACAATAACGAAGTTTATAAAACAGACAGTTGATTGTTAAAATGGTTAATTTATATACAAATTAAAAATAAAATAGTTTATGTATAAGTAGTTTAAGTAAAATACGATTTATCATATTTTGTTAAATATATATAGTTAAACATTAAAGTATTTTATAAAGTAAGTAATTGATTTCTGAAGTAGTTTATATAAAAATAGTTAATATATGTAAGTTAAAATAAAATAATATATAAAGTGAAATATCTATTTAGAAAAATAGTTTAAAATAAAATACTTTATAAAGTAGTTTGATTTTGAACCGTCTCTTTCCAATTTAAACAACTTAAGCCATTTTCCAATTTCAAATCAAAACGACTCATTTTTGATATTTCAATTGAAATCGGCTTCCATTTCAAATTCAATTCATTCTAATCAATTCAACTCAAATATTTAGAGTTTTCGTTAGAATTATTTTTTTATTTTTTCAATTTATAAAAAATATTGATTTCACAATTCAAATATTACTTTTGAATCAAGTTGATTTAAAGTAGATTTCAAAGATGGATAAAATAATTCAATTTCAGTCGATTCAATTCATATTTTGTTCATTTTTAACTTCAGTTTTATAACACTAATAATTTTCTTTAGCTTTTATATTTCAAAATCCAAGGTTCAAGTTCAAAGGAAATCAATTTATAAAAGATTACTTATATTATCTTTAAACGATATATTAAGATTCAAGGTTAAAACAAATTTTATTTAACCAACCGACGTTCGTATATAATTTTCTATCACGTAGCCAATTGATACAAAAAGTTTAATTTTAGTATTTTAGGAAAGCGTATATAACATTTCAATTAGGGTCATTGTTCTTAATTCATATTAATGATTAATCCTTGGTTTATTTGATGTCCGTAACATCTAATGTTAATGGTTGGGATTAATCAATAAAAACAATCAGTCGTATACAATAAATGTGAATAACGGGTAAATTCATACAACTAACACTGATATACCGAACATATCAATCCAAAACATCCATCAAATCAATACATCCAAACAGATTAGTATTACATCAATTTACTAGCTATCAGATGTCGGTTTTCAAAGTAGCAATTAAATGTCAAATTTAACTTAGCTGTAAAAAATAAATTAACAGTCAATTAAAATTACACTATTAATGCCAATCCACGTAAATATGCAATGTGACAACCTCGAAAATCCTCGCCCTTTGAACTGACCATGAACCACACAAGTCCAATCCAAAATGTAAGCATCCTTGAAATGTCTTGCGATAAACCGAATTTCCGATCTTTGATAGTCGATATTTAACACATCCTCGGTGTTCATATACCATAAAAACAAATCTCGCATACTCAATCCATCGGGCTTTATCAGAGCAAAAACAGCGGAATAGAACCCGAGATAAGAACAGAATCTCACAGCGGATTGGAACAAAATATAATGTTTAAATATTACTTTACAGCGGAAACATTACAATGGAAAACATTTAAATAATCAGAGTACATACAATGGATAGTTATAAACTCTATCATTACATAATACAACCACGACATCCAAGTATAGATAGTATAATACACCCTACCTTTTAACGAAGAACACCAGCTCTTCTGGGATCGTCCGAGAACTCCATGAATTCTTCCTCAACCTGAAATACACTCGGATCTAACCCGAGTGTCAAATAATCAAGTCAGGCTTAGATTAGCCATCTTGAGAACTAGGCAATAAACCATACATATGTCAAACAATCGTCAAAAGGGTTCTGAACTTCATGCATGCTTTTTGGAAAACGAAGCTACCATAAGACCCGCATCCCATCACACATTGCAAGCGCATACCATTAGGAGAAAGTTTTACCTTATGGTAACCAGATATGCTTGGTACGCGAAAATCATTGGATATTATCATTAATGTCTAATGTGGAAATTACTTACGAAAGTAAATGTATAAATTGTAGCAGACATACATACCCATATACTATGTCTACATATATAGATTACAACTAAAACCGTAAAGTTCGTATTTGAGGTTGGATTCCAAAAATGACCAAGGAAAAGGATCTTCCTTAACCGAGTTGGGTACACCTCTAACGGGATGTCCCACGAACCGACATATGATCCCTTTCTTTGTAGCAGCAGAGCCAGCCTACCTATACTAGGTGTAGTTCGGGTTTCTCCTGAACATAACGTCTCTAGTCGTAACCAACCATTATCCGAGGCGTCTCTATCCATCTCTACATAGGTAAATTGCCTAGGATCCATACCATAACTTCACTTTCTCAACTAGAAGGAAACCTTTATCCTTAACTCTACCGTACATCATCATGTTTCGGTCATTCCCGAGTTATGAGGCTTCCAGTCACGCTTCCACACAAAGCTACGCTATATTAGCCATGCTTTTATCATCAATAGCTCAATACTCAGCATGCCACATTGTCAATTCACAACATGTAATTAGTGTCTTTTGATATATAACCCTCTGAGTACATATATGCCACATGAGGGTGTTAAGAAAAGAGGATAGATCTTCACCACCTAGTTGATATTTCATTAATAAAACCAATTTATTGTGGGTCCATTCTGGGTTTTGAACAAAACTAAAGGCACTTTATTCCATAACCCGACCAGGGTGCGAAAGTCCTTGCAATCCGGATCGCTACAAGTATGGTTAGATTGTTGTCACAATATAACCTCATAATGGGTGGCCACCCGAGACATCAACGAGCAATCCATATGATGTGAAGATCTACGATCTTCAATCGCATTCATCATCACCATTTTCAATTGCTCGTCGTATAATTATTCATAATGGGTTAAAATATGGTCTTTACAAATAACTAGCGCATCTTTAAAACCAATAAACATATTATAAAATATCATGATTCTTATTCCATTTTGAATTATTCTTTTACTCAAATCATTCTTTATATTAGGTAATACATTTAAATCTTATCCAAGATTTACATACTTTAAACTTTTGTTTAAATCTTTCCTTGGAAATCATTTCAAATGATTATAAAATCTCATTTCACAAATTTAATTCAAACCAATGTTTCTATGCTATATCGGGATTATTAAACCTTACGAAAAGGCTATTTTTCAATTCATTATCTCATTCCCATCTTATCCATCCCATGGAGCAAAACTTGCAGTACGCCGTATCTAATTGCCCTCACATTTTTGTAAGTTTAATTAACTTTATTAATTTCATTTTCCATTCAAATTTGATTAAAGATTTCATTTATCTTTATGGGAAAACATATTTACCCAACCCAACCCATTCATTGATCAACAAGGAACAGTGGGTTAAACACAAGTCGATTTGACCGGTGTGGAGGCAATCGAAACCACAACTCGACAGGACCGGAGTGCCTCACCCTTCGCTCACCAAAAAAATGCTTAAATAACCCAAGCTCCTACCCCTCTTCCTCGACAACTTGTGATTGACCAAAGATGAGGGACCTCCCAGACGTCGACTCAAGCGACGTTGCCTGGTAAAGGGGCACGGAGGGGCCGGCCGGTCGAAGAGTCTGATCGATGAACAATTATCTCTCCACATTTGACTGCATGATATGACGGATCATAAATGACAACAAAGGGTAAAAAAATGAAGATTTGGGCAACCGAAGCCATACGCCATTTACAGATGACATTCTGTAAGCAGAGTTCCCTGGAAGATTTAAAATGCCCCAGATGAACCATTACGATGGAACCACCGACCCAAAACAGCATTTGATGAGGTATTCATGGCATATGGAAGTGGCTGTAGCTTCGGACACCATCAAATGTAAAGCCTTCCTGATCTTTTTGAGTGGAGTAAAACTCATGTGGTTCACTCGTCTCCCCCCAAGGTTGGTCCCAAGCTTCAAAGACTTAAGCAAGAAATTCCTGAACCAGTTCCGTCTCCATGCCTCAAAGTTGAAGCATGTCATGGCTCTTTCCGCAATCAAGCAGGAAAGAGGTGAATCTCTAAGAATTGCCTTAATCGATTCAACTGGGCCGCCACTAAAGTAAGCAATCCTAACCATGAGACGGTTTTAATGGCTATGGTGGATGGCATTGACAAAAGGACGGAGCTCGAGAAATATCTAATTGGGAAGCCTCCCACAACCATTGAGATGTTATATGAAAATGACAATATTCTATTGCGGCAGGAAGATGTGCAATTAGATGAAGAAGATGGACCAAAAGATATATCTGCCAATCCCACTCAGAACAATGTAGAGGTCAAGAAATCTGGAGATAATTCCGGGAAGGTGGAGGTGAATGTTGGAAATCGCGGCAAGCGAAAAGGTAATGAATCGAAGGGATCCAATAGAAACCCAAGAAAAACAGGGAATCTCAGAAAGCGACCTCGATTCCAAGTCATTGAAACTTATACGGCATTGAATGACACATTGGAAAATATTTTTCTCGATACATGCAACACAGTTCAATAGAAGAAGTCGCCTTTGCGTGAACCTACCGAGAAGGAATAGGCGACTGGGAAGTTTTGTCTCTTCCATTAGATTTATGGGCACACGATTAATGAGTGTCACCTCATTCGGGATATTGCGGAGAAGTTAATTCGAGAGGGAAAACTCGATGTGTACAAAGTGGCCCCAAGAGATAGGGGGCAAGGGACTTCGGCACCTAAGCAAAGTTTGACGGTGCCTAGAGCCACAACCCAAGAAAAGGGAAATGGGATATTGATCAACGTTATCGTTAGATGACCTCACCCAGTAGGACATAACATTCGGATTATGGAACGCTACATAAACTCCGAGAAGCATCTCGACATTGCAGAGACCAGCACCCCTAAATTTGCAAGTCCCGTAATGCAAAGAAGAACGATGAATGATGACATCATTTTCCATGAGCGCGAGTCGATAGGTATAAAAGCCCCAACCATCGACCCATTAGTAATAACGGCCATCATAGGCCTAACTACGGTACGTCCTAATCGACAATGGAAGTTTGGTAAATATATTGTTCAAATAAGCTTATGATCAGATGAAATTGGAATCGAAAGACTTGGAGCCATGTACCGGCCAGATTCGTGGTTTCAATGGATCATCCACTGAGCCCATCGGTCTGATCAAGCTATTTGTAGAATTGGGAGATGGAGACCACTGGAGAGTGAGGATCCTGCCATTTGTTGTGATGACCATCAACTCCCAGTACAATGCATTTCTAGGGCGATCGACCCTAGTTGAATTTAGAGCTTGTATTGCTCCTTGGTGCCTGCTTTTGAAATTCCCAACCGACGGAGGGATCAGGACGGTGCGAGGAGACCAAGTTACGGGGCGAGCTTGCTATCTGGCAGAATGGAAAGAGCCGCGAAACAAAATTAGCAAGGAATAAAAAGATACTCCTCCCCCTATGGAGGGGAAGGAAGAATAGAAACTACATAAAACATTCCGTCCATGACCGGTCATCTGCCAACTCGAGGATATCGATCCAAGGGAGGAAGAAGAACCGGGATGTAGGAAGGCAACCCTGAATGAAACTACTGTAGAGATTTTGATCGATGACAAAGACTCGACCAAGGTCTTGAAGATTGGATCTTATCTCGACCCCTCCGAACGAGGGACTTGACCGAATTCCTCCGTGCAAACCTTGACGTGTTTGCATGGACCCATGTTGACATGTGTGGATTTCACCCTCCATCTAACTCACTCTCCCTAGTATCGACCCGAAGTATACTCTTGTGAAGCAGAAGAGGCGGATGCTCGACCCAGAAAGATCCGCTACCTTGAAAGAAGAGGTTGGGAAGCTCCAAGCAAACGGATTTATCCGAGACGCAACTTATCCCGACTAGATAACCAACCATGTTCTAGTGAAGAAGGCTAACGGAAAGTGGCGAACTTGCATCGACTTCTCCAACTTGAATAAGGTTTGCCTTAAGGACAATTTTTCACTGCGCATGATTGATCATTTAGTCGACTCAACCACGGGGCATGAGCTCCTTTCATTTATTGATGCTTACTCGGGGTACAATCAAATTGTAATGCATCTTCTAGACCAATAACATACCAGCTTCATAACAGATCTCAGATTATACTATTATGTAGTCATGCCTTTCGGGTTGAAGAATGCTGGGTCCATATATCAACGTTTGGTCAAACGAATGTTTCATGATCAGATATGGAAAATGACGGAGGTATATGTAGATGATATTATTGACCAAATTTTTGGAAAAAAGCTGTCACAGTTTAACGAATTGAAACCCAATATCTAGAAATTCTCTCCAACATCGATCGATCGTTCGATAGAGCGACCCACATTCCGGAAAACCCAGGCAAAGTTCGGCCCAAGCCAGTCCGAACTGAGGCTGACTCAAGTTAGTTTCCTTCAAGCAATAGCTCATCGAACCCGGAAGAAGCGCCCTTCTCGACCGACCAAGTTAGCCACTTCCTTTAAAATCAGATCGACCAAATATCTCAGATTCATCTGGAAACGTCCAGCTAAGTCATTCATTACTCAGACCAATTCTCAAGGCAACAAAGGCTGTCAAACGCTACCAATCAAAGCTCCCCTTTTGATAAACCTCATATCGAGGGCCATGTAAACTACACATTCCGAGGATACTATTAATCAACAGTGGAAATAGTCTCCTAGCCGCAACTATGCCCAAGGATTAAGCTCCACATGTCCAAGCTTTTCCGAAAGAGCGGACTACGTTGCATCTACCCTAGCCGATTTCTCCATCTATAAATACCTTCTTCTCCAAAGAAGAAAGGCATGCTGTTTTGGGCAATTGAAGCTCTGAAGGAAAACCTACGGCTTATTCCTCAAATAGCCAACTCTTGTTCCTCAAAAACTTCTCGTCTCCCATTATTCTTCAAACATAAAAAGCATTGTACTTGTAATCAAATGTAAATCAATACATACAAAGTGGACGTAGGCACCTTCTTTGTCGAACCACTGTAAAAAATCTTGCGTGTTCCCAGTTTTCTTTACATTACCATATTCTATAATAATTATTCGTGTGCTCTCCACACGATTGGGGGTTGGCTGTCACTAGTGACCAACTTTTGACGTCAACACTGGCGCGCCAGGAAGGGGGCACACACTGACATATGCTACGACCTTCAGCAAGTTCCGATCCATGGCGAACAAGTGGAAGAAAGATGCAACATCTTCTCGCCCTGTAAATGCTGATGCAGCCGAGACAAACGCTGCAGAAGCAATTCGGGAAGCCTCCTCTCATAAAGACATGTCCTGATATCTTACCTGGGACGACATGGACAAAACCATGGCCGAGTTCAGAGGCCATATGACATCTCAGGATAAACTCCTCGAACGACAACAACAGTTGATGGATCACCTTCTCGCTCGGACGGAAAAGGGATTTAATGCTTCAACATCAATTCCTCCACTGGGTGACACTGGGCAATAACTAATCTTCGGTCTGCGGAAATTCAAGCCCCAGATCGGGTCACGCCTTTGCTTCCTCCTGGCTCGGCTCCAACTCCCGACCAATCACAGCAGGAGTATCGCTTCCAACGACCAGCGCAGCCGCAACTGCAGATTCACAGGAGACTCGAGATCAAGATCTAGGTTGTTCGACCACTTTGCCTCCACTCTTGGGGATAACTCAACCCCCCCGATCAATCGAACAACCACTGGGTCATTCAAAATCAATGCCATTCCCATTACAACCCAGAATCTTACCGTACACCCATCTTATGTCGCCCCCTTCGATGAAGAACTGGTGGAGCCTTCCCTTCGAACCAGGGAGACCACTTTACCATATCGGTTCCCAGATTGGCGGACGATAATGCAATCGTAGACCCTTCTAACATCAATTCGGGCAGGGGCATCGAAGAGCCCCGAACATCACATGCTATGCTGGGTTAACCCGGACCTTCCGTCATGGGTACGGCCCAGTCCAATTCTCATTAGGTTCAAGAGGCGCCAATCTGCCCAGGACCAACATCTCCAATGAACCCTCTCGCCCATCATCACTCAACTCTCGGAGGTCGAACCCAACTGGCGGCCACCCTTCCAAGAATGCTTTCGTTGGACCCTGTAGCAGGTGCCCTGCTGAACGCAGAGCTGGATTCATGGCAGTGACTCCTTGGAGATGGAAGCCAGCATACGAGCATCATCCGATGTTTCACCCGGGGTAATTCTTCTTAGCAGGATATAGATAATATCCACCGCAGCCCCTTCACCAGGGAAATCAGGAACTCCCACCATCCTCTGGACTTCAAGTTTCCAGCCATTGAACCCTACAACGGTCGGACTGACCCGACCATCCATCTCATGTGATACATGTGCCATATGGAAGTGCTTGGCGCATCAACTAATGTAATGGCCAAGTGCTTCCCACTCTTCCTCACAGATATAGCTGGCATGCGGTTTCCGCAACTAACAAAAGAATCGATCAGCAATTGGAACATGTTAGTCACCCGATTCATCAAGTAGTTCAGAGTTCACATCTCTCGACCAAAGAGTGTCATGTTTATAACCTCCATCAAGCAACATGCAGGAGAGAAACTTCGATCTTTCCTTGAACAGTTCAACGTGACCGTAGCATCGGTCGATCGACCCGAGCCATCGATGGTGCTTATGGCTGCCATTGCAGGTGTACAGAACCGATCAGAATTCTCAATCTCTTTGACCAGAGATCCTCCCATGGACATTGAAGATTTCTATGCAGAGGCCGAGCGATTCCTCCGACAAGAAGATGGCAACATTAAGATGGAGAGACTCAAGGTCCTAGCCACCAAACAAGGAGGTCCATCCAACACCAATGGATAGAATAAAGGAAAAGGAAAGGCACTGAAAAAGAATGAGCGCAACGTACGACCTCGAAGAGAGAACAAGTACAATCAATATACTGAGCTCAATTCTTCCCTGCTCGACATCTACCTTGACGTACGAGGGCCCCTACCTTTCCCCAAAACCTCCTCTAAGAGACCCAACCCAAAAAGAACTCAACTCTGGAAAGCCGTTCATGTTTCATAATATCGTCGGTCACAACACCAATGAATGCAGGCACCTACGCGATATCATTGAGGACAAGGTTAGAGGATGGGTGCTTTCGAATATGTCAAGAGGAGCATACATGCCATGCTGCCACAATCTTCTGACCAAGCTCCTCAGGCCGGTCCTTAAGCTCCTATAAACGGAAAGGACCCCAAGCCCAAAGGACCCCAAGCCCAGAACTCACGGCAACCTCATTAATTAATGAGATTTAGATTTATTATTTTCACTGTATTTTTCATTTCTTTTAACAAAAAGGATGTGTTGATGTACACATGTACGGGGTTAGGATTTAGCTCCTATGCATGCTCTGGAATCAACATTTGTCCTCTTAGAATTTATTTTCATCTTCTTGTAATAGTTCTCTAGTAAACAGTGATCTTTCTTTTGCAAACATGGGTTATGTTTGAATGATATAGATCTAGTGTTACTAACGCACACCAACTCGAATATGGTCAGTGCTAAGCCATCATCCGTAATGCACGATCAAAAGCCTACCACCATAAATAAACCTACTCCTTGAGCCGAGTACAGTCAAATCTCTTTAAGCCGACTATGGATCATACTTGCCCTATCTCTAAACTGAGTGCGCTCTCCACTCATTAAGACTTAGCAAATTACCTTATATAAGTCGAGCATGGTTAACACTTGCCATAAGCCGAGTATGGATAATACTCGCCATTGCCATAAGCCGAGTGTAGTAAATACTCACGACCTCTGTAAGCCGAGCATGGTTAATACTTGCCACCTGCGTAATCCGAGTATGGTTAATACTCGCCATCTCTCTAAGCCAAGTGTAATTACTATTCGCCCTTATCTTCAAGCCGAGTATGGTTAATAGTCACCCAAATGAGACTAAAGCCTTCTCTAGACCAACAATGGCCTACACAATCTTTATAGGTGATGGCTATCACGACCGAAGTTAATGATTAATTTCTCGGCCTTAATACAGTTTTCAATGGTTGTCAGTTTTCTGACCTTATTACGATCTATCTCGATCGTCGGTTTTCTAGTCTTAATACAACCACCAGGACTGTCAGATTTCTGGCCTTAATATTGTTCGGCGCGACAATCGTTACCCGCACATTGTACTTCGATGCAAGGATCAGAGCACACGTCCTTTACCAAGAAAGATGTATTCTGAGGGGCAAAGTTTTGACTAACTATTTGGAAAAAAGTTGTAACAGGTCAACGAATCGAAGCCTAGTATCCAGAAACTCTCTCCAACATCGATCGATCGTTCGATAGAGTGACCCACATTCCAAAAAGTCTAGGCAAGGTTCGGTCAAAGCCAGCCCGAATCGAGGCTAACTCAAGTTAGTTTCCTTCAAGCAACGGCTCATCGAACCCGAAAGAATCGCTCTTCTCAGCCGACCATGTTAGCCACTTCCCTCAAAATCGGATCGAACAAATATCTCGGATTCATCTGGAAACGTCCAACTAAGTCATTCATTACTCAGACCAATTCTCAAGGCAACAGAGGCGGTCAAACGCTACCAACCAAAGCTCTCCTTTTGATACACCTCATCCCGAGTGCTACGTAACCTACACTTTCTGAGGATACTATTAATCAACAGTGGAAATAGTCTCCTAGTCGCAACTAGGCATAAGGATCATGCTCCCTGTGTCCAAGTTTTCCCGAAAGAGTGGGCCACGTTGCATCTACCCTAGTCGACTTCTCCATCTATAAATACATTCTTCCCCAAAGAAGAAAGGCATGTTGTTTTAGGAAATTGAAGCTGTGAAGAAAGGAAAATCTATGGCTTATTCCTTAAGTAGCCAACTCTTGTTCCTCAAAAAACTTCTCATCTCCCATCATTCTTCAAACAGAAAAAGCATTGTACTTTGTAATCAAAAGTAAATCAATACATATAAAGTGGACGTAGGCATCATCTTTGCCGAACCACTATAAAAAGTCTTGCGTGTTCCCTATTTTCTTTACTTTACCATATTTTATAATCATTATTTGTGTGCTCTCCACACAATTGGGGGTTGGCTGTCACCAGTGACCAACTTTTGACATCAATGGATATGTTTTGATATGTTTAAACATCAACCTATTCTAATTGGAACCTCTAAATATTTGATTTGAAATATCGAAATTGTGTCGATTTGATTTGAAATTGGAAAGTGAATTCAAGTTGTTGAAATTGGGAAGAGACAATTCTAAATCAAACCACTTTATAAAGTATTTTATTTTAAATCATTAAATAAACTATTTTTCAATATTTTACTTTATAAACTATTTATTTTAACTTATATATATTAACTATTTTTATATAAACTGCTTCAGAAATCATCTATTTACTTTATAAAATACTTTAATGTTTAACTATATGTATTTAACTAAATATACTAAACCTATTTTTACTTAAGCTACTTATATATAAACTGTTTTATTTTTAACTTGTATATAAATTAACCATTTTAACCACCAACAACTATCTGTTTTATTAACTTCTTTATTATTTAACTATATATATTTAACTAAATTTTGATAAATAATATTTTTAATTTAAAAACTATTTTATGAACTTATATTTTCCTAACTACTTATTTTTAAACTATTTCAAATATATATCTAAACTATTTTCAACTATCTTAAATATCCAAATTGTTCAAATTGGAATTGGTTCAAGATTCTAAATTTGGTTTTAAAAGGAGATTTAATATTAAAGCATATTCTATCTTGAATATGAAATAATTTTGAAGCAAAACTTGATGTTTTGATATGAACATGAACCCTTTAAAATGTATAGAACCAACTGGTGTGAAAATGTAAGCGGTTGGTTGTTAAAGAGACCGAGATCGGATATTGTCATACTATCTGCTGATACCGAAAACCACTTTAACAACTGTGCATGTGGTAGAGAATCTAGACTGAAATATGATGGATTTGGAGGTGA
Source organism: Allium sativum (assembly GCA_030737875.1). Lineage (NCBI taxonomy): Eukaryota > Viridiplantae > Streptophyta > Magnoliopsida > Asparagales > Amaryllidaceae > Allium > Allium sativum. The sequence continues at coordinate 966,911,357 of CM060910.1, read as the reverse complement.
TTACTGGATTTGAAAAAAAGATAACAATGATGCATAGCCTTGACCTTTGGGTCATAATTAAATAAATTAAATAGGAGCCATACTCGGCCAACGTGATTTAGCTCCTCCTAGCAGACATGCTTTTTCGATACTATATCTCTTACTCTGCGATTGATTGGGCACACCTATTGACACACTTTTTGGTCAAAGCTGTCACACATGGAATTCCTGAATGATAACACGCTCAAGCGGTGGAAACAACGTCAGAAGACATAGAGCGATTTGGTCAAAATCACATCATCGACGTAAAATAACTCAAAACTCCTGTCAAACGACCTCTTTTGGGCCCGAAAACAGCAATTATGAAGCCTTGCTCCATAAATATTGTAGCCCTCTAAATTAGCTTCAGGTAGAGCTGTCGTTTGGCTCAATCGGATTTACGGTTTGAAAGTTATGCCCGTTTCCGTGAAAGCATGTAAAAGTACGGACTGAAGATCACTTGGATGAAGTAACGAAAGTTCAGAATATAGACCGACTTGTGAAGCCTCCTTGTCTCGTGAAGCATCTTCCTTAGCTCGTGGGACCCACCTCCGCTCGTGGCTTAACCCCGGCTCGCCCCCTTCTTCTGCTCATGAACTAGCTCCGGCTCGTGGAGCACATAGGAGTCACGACCCCGGGGACACGACTCGACCATGTACCTCAACACCGACTTCATCGCGATCCAACTCCGCTCGCCCTTTCCGGTTCGTGGTGCACCCCTGGGTCACGAACCGCCTGGGAACAGTCACGCTGCACTCTAGTTTGACCTACTCTGATGGCTATTATCGCTCCAGCTTGCATGGATCTTATTACACATGTCATATGACGACTTGGAGAGGGTTTCTGGACGTTTTCCACCACATTTCGAGATTCTTAGGATGCGTGCAATGTGTCTCACGAACCGCTATCAGGAAATGTCTATAAATACCCCATCTGAAGGCATTTTGAAGGATCTTTTGGCAATTCCTCTCTACGGCTTCCACCATTGTTCATAGTAAAGCATTACTGAACATAGAAGCCACATTATTCATTAAAACTTGAGCGTTTAGTGAGGATTTCATAAGATAATTAAGCATTGTACTACCAATTCTCACGAGTGGTGGGAATCATTCTTGTAATTCCATCATATATAAAAGCATATAAAGTGGATGTATGCTACATCTACAGCCAAACCACTATAAAAACCTCGTGTGTTTCCTCTGATTTTATTATTTTCTGCATTCTGTGGTCTGTAGTCTACATTTGGGTTTTAGTGTCAATTTTTGGTCTAATAACACCTTGGATATTGGGAGTACTATCCGAAGTGGGTGGTATCGCGGCTATACATTACCACCTGTCTGGGTCCGCAATCTGGTAGAATCCTACTAATGGGCATTGTCTCGATGCCTTGTCATATTATCCTGATAGAGCCTCTAAGATTTGATTTGATATTGTACCTGTGGAGTGTTTCTTGATACCACCAATTTTAATGTAACGACCCGAGATTTTGAAACCAATTTAAATTCAAATTTTAATTAATTTTACAAGAATTTGTAGTTGATTTTAAAAATTCGATAATTTAACATTATTTCAATAGCTTAAATGACATATTTTTCAAATAATCTTAGAATTTGACAAAACCAATTTATCGAATCCAGAACATTGAAAAATGATAAGGTTCCAAATTTCATAATTTTTGGAGATAATATGTGAGCGTGCGAAAAATTAACGTGTACCGGGTCAATTGGTCAAAATTAAGCAAAAACAAAATAAATAAAGTGAATGGTCAATGAACTCTAAATTCGACGAGACCGGTTTCATTAGGTCCAGAAATATGAATTATGTTAGGGTTTAAAATTTTGTGTTAAACAGATTTGTCGTTTTCGCACGAGCGGTAGACGCGCGGTCAAACAAAAACAGGCCTTTACGCTTAAACGAGTCAAAAAGGGTTTGTTCTTCTTTTGAGTTAACTTCAATTTAAGGCCTCACCATGTGTTTTCTCCCTTCTCATCGCTCACCTACTCCTCATCAATCCCCATCCTTCCTCCTTTATAAAAACCAAGCCACTTTTTCAAATTTTCCATTTGTTTTCACCTCTTTTTCTTTAACATTCTCTCCTTCTTCCTTGCTCCCATCCCACCCGAGCTCCTCCACGGCTAACTCCAGCCTAAACCACCACATTCCCCTCCTCCTCTCCAGCACCTAATGCCACCAGGTCCCCCTCCACCAAGTCTTAGCCCCACCTCCACTTAAAAACCTCAAAAATTCAAGCTTTCTCCCTTTAATCCCTAAATCACCACCCTTAGCTTCAATTTCACCCAAATTCACGCCCCTACTCCTACTACAGCCCAATTCCAACATGCAACAATCCACCTCCAACCTCACAACACCCGTACAACCCACCCCCTCAAGGCCGAACCTCCTGGACCCCATACCCCTCCCGTTTGCCTCGTATACCCAGATTTGTGATCGTTTGCACGTCTGCCGAATTTGAAAACCCCATAGCCTCAAAACTCAGTCCATTGGCTTTTGGAAACCTTTGAAGTCACTGAAACATTACCGGAGACATAAGTGAGTGTTTACATTCCATCAACGTGAAAGATTGAAAGTGTGGAACCCATGGTGAGAAACCAAAACTCTTAAAGGGCTAGTTTATGATTAACTAACATTTGTTAATTATTTTGAATTGTATGATGATTATTGGTTGATAATACAAGTTTATTATGATGTTTAATGATGATTAGCAAGATAAAAATATCATTTAAGTGATATATGTGTAGTTGCTTGGGTATGTGACACTTATAGTTAATATTGTTGACTTGGGAAATTAATTAAACCTCAAATGGTCACTAGAAAGTAATTAACGGATTACTGGTTAATGGACATTGATGTGAACCCTATTTGGATAATGGATATTGATTGGTTGGACATTGATGATTGATATTGGTTAATATTGTGGTTTACAAGGATTTAATGAATACTTCATTAATATAATATTGGGTGAAAATTAAAAGTTCGAATTTGACGTTTGATTTTGAATGGAAACAAAGTTTATATTAATACGATGAATATTCATAAAAGAAAGCAATTGATTTGAACAAATTTTCAAGTTGTTAAGGCCTATCCAAGATTTTATTTTTAATGAATATTAACCAGGAAAAGTGAAGTTCAGTTAGGGTATCTGGGAAGTGTTTTGAAAAGAATTCCTTTTCAAAACTTTCTTATTTATTTTTATAATGGGTGTCAGGAAAATTTGAATTGAAGATAATTAAGTTTGAAAAATAGTATTATTTAATAATAAAATAATATTATAATATCCATTTACTGGAAATGTTTGAAATTGAAGTTGAAAATGGAAATACAATTTCTAGAAGTGATTATATAGTTAATAAACTATCTTAGAAGCAACTAGATTCGATATTTAATTATAATCAAAGTTTGGTTTGAATAGAACTCGTCACACAATGATAGTCCGCGAATGTTAGTCATTAACTTCAAATTGATGTTCTAGAAGATCCGACCATCGGATTCTCCCGAAACTGAAAACGTTGAGTTTGAAATGAAAAGAACTTTCAAATGATAAGTGAATTGTTGAAATCCAACATTTAGATCATGAGATAAATCCAAATCAAACTTGAATAAAAACAGCGTTAGGACTCGTAATGACCTATAATCAGGATTTTTGAAAATGGACAACTTTTATACTAATAAAAATAGGGAAAAAATATGTTAAATCATAATAAATGATTTGAAAGGATTATGAACCAAATATACTTGGTTTCTTATATTTATTGCTGTCGACTGATTGTTTGAATTGTGCTCAACCAGTTTATAAGCAAATATGATTTTATACTTAACATTGGTTGGGTAGAAATATTTGTATGCTAACACCTTGTGATTTATTTCATGATTTGACTATGAGGTGTTTAGTGATGTCATTGGGTTCATTTAAATTTAATGAATCGTTTTTGAAATGAGATTTTAATAAGTGAAAGGAAATGTTTTCTCCCGATTTTGGATAGGGAATTACCCTTTTTAGTTGAGCAAACAAAAAGATTTCAAGGACTAAACCCGATGATACATAAACAATTTGGAATTGGAATTGGAAATGGAAATAGATATAGATTTGATTTATTTGTGATTATTGATGTAAATGATTTTTCCACTTCGGGGTATAAAATGATTTAGTATGTGGCTAAAGATTCGGGAAACCCACAACTAAAAATATGGATGGTAGGACCTTAATTAGTCATCATTTTGTGTAGTCTTGCCCCGTTAGTGGGAGATGCACCTATATATCTAGTGAATGATGGTACATGCCCTTTGCCTTGTTGATGGGAGAAACCTCCTGATATTTGGTTGCATACATTTTGTTATGCATTAATTGTGATATTTCGAATATAAATTTCCAAATGGTTTGGTTTGTGATCCCGAAGTGAAAGCTAATTTGACATAAAAGCTTGATATGTATTTCAAATGATTTGAGATAAGAAATCAGGGATAAATTCTATTGACACACTTTTTGGAAAAAGCTGTCATGCATGAAATCTCTGGTTAACCTTACATTCAAATATGGAGAACATCGTCAGAAGAAAGAAAGCGATTTGGTTGAAGTCGCATCACAAACAAAGAATGACCCGAAACTCCTATCAGACGACCTCTTTTGGGCTCGAAAACATCATTTACGGAGCTCTTCTCCATAACTCTTGTAGCCCTTTGAATTAGCTTTAGGTAAAGCTTTCGTTTGGGCTAAACGGACTTACGGTTTGGAAGTTACACCCGTTTCCTTAAACTCGCACAGAACTTGGATTTTGGAATTGGTGACATCCCTGGTCGGGTCGCCCCCTCAGCTCGTGGGACTCTCCTCGGCTCGCCCTAGACTCCGCTCGCCCCCCTTTTGGGCTCGCTCCCCTTGACTCGTGGTGCACCCACCTCGGCTCGTGGTGCACTCATGGACCACGACCCGCTCGTGATGCACCCAGGGACCACGATCCGATCACTTCACCAGCATTTCCACAACGACATTCAACTCCTCATCTCAGCTCGTCACACCGGCTCATGGAGCACCTAGGGGTCACGAACCACCTGAAATTGCAGCAGCAACGCATGGTTTTGATCTATTATAATAGCTACTTCTGCTACTACTTTCCCGGATCGGGTGCGACGTGCCTCATCACGAACCGGTCCTCCTAGAGGCTCTCCTACAGCTATAAATACACCACTATATGGAATTTTGAAAGTACTTTTGGCTGGGACTTTCTCCTACATCTACACTGTCTCTGCCATTACCGAGTGCAAGGATTTTGCACCTTTCTACATAAAAATTCTCCTCTTGAAATCTCAATTAACACATGGATTGTGTGTCTACATATAACTGATTCTTGTAATTTGTCAGTATAACAATAAGATTATAAAGTGGATGTAGGCTACATCTATAGCCGAACCACTATAAAAACCTCGTGTGTTCCCTCTGTTATTTTCTGTTTTCTGCATTCTATGATCTGTGATCTGCATTTGAGTGTTAGGCCCAGATTTTGGTCTGACAAATTCCAAAGAAATAACTTCTGTAAAGTTTATTAGATTTTTAAAATATAAATTTGGGAGTAAAGCCTAAATGGGTAGTTTGAGAAATTTCATATTGTTTGATGCATCATAGGCTCCATAAGAATATTTTTAATAGTTGTTTGTGCACTGGCATTCATGAGGAGTAAACTCGTTCGGTGTTATACGACGTGGTCTGTGATATGCCTAAATTTATAATAAGTTAAGAGTAACCATAGGGTTTCTCATACCAGTCCCATAATTGACCCGTAGTTTGTTTTTCCAATGCAAACTCGGGTGCCCATATTTCCGCATGGGCATCCTACTATTCAGGTTGTTAGCTTAGATCCTTTTTGGGAGTGTGTATGGAAGCTATGGAAGTTTGTTTTGGACTTAGAGCTGGAGCAGGATGTGGATGTTTGTTTTGGACTCTCAAGACTCTATTATGTTGATTATCTTTTATTCCGATGTGTACTTATTTGCTATTTGAAAACCTGCTTTATATACGAGTAGTTTGTTTTACAGAAATTTTGAGCAGGATTCTGAATTGAAGCTTAAAGTTGTATACAGAGCATTGATAAGTCTTCTGTGGATTGTAATTTTGTGTTTCAGCTGTATATTGTAATCATTTTACTCTATATATGTTTTATACTCTAACATATTCTTATACTCTGGTATAACATTGTAACATTGTTAATGAAAAGTTCTTTTGTTTATGTCTGATGTGTTGTATGCCCAAAGTTAATGTCTCGAGGGTTTCATTCATTTCGGATCGGACCTGCACGGCATACGATCAATTTGAAAGACAGGAATTTCCAGGCCATTACATTTATGGTGGGTTTACAATACTGTATGAACTACAAAATTTATAAATAGTGTAAGGGTATTAATGGTAATCTCGCTTACACTATTTTAATATTTTATATTTAATCTTAGACACTATTATAATTACATATTGTATTATATAGTATCTAGTTTAATGGATCCTTAGGAGATGGAAATTCCTATAACATCTCTTAAGTTATTGCAAACACATTGGATATAAGATGTGAATTATCATAAACATCTCTAACATCATGGCACTCACGTTATTACATGGTTTTGATTTGACTAATATGAGAATATTTTAGTTCTGATCCGAATATTTTTGTCTTTTCATTTGTAATCGAGTTAGCTTGAGTTTTTCAGTTATCGAAGACATCGTTATGAAGATGAAGGTGGAGCTTAACAAACGTATTTATTAGCATTATTTCGTTGCATATATTAGTATTGTGTGATAGTTAACTCTGATAATTGTTGTAAAGTATAATCAAATGTATGTTTTAACAAATTCATGAACTGTTATTTATTTATTATATTGTGTCCTTCCACTACGAGATTCTGTAATTGTTTTTTTTATAGTAAACCCAATCACTATCTATATTTTGGATTTGTTTGAGTCGACGTGCATGGATTTTTGTTGGCTTAAACGGCCAAAAATTCAGGTTGTTACATTTGGTATTAGAGCTTTGGTTTTGCGAAAACCTTGGCTCTATCAAGGGTTAACTCATTAGAGATAAAATAGTAATACAATAGAATGAGTTTGAGTGTATGTGAGAGAGCGTATTTGTAATTTTGACATGAAAATTGTTTTGTATTGTGTTTAATTTTTTTATTGTGTATTTATGAATTAGTCGATGACGCCAGGGAATCTATAGGGAATTCTAAACACTCGAGTAGGACTAATTGACATGATATTGTTTTAATTATATATTATATATATAAGAGATTATTTTGAAAAACTATTAACTTTGATTTGTTGGGTGTTAGGAGATTTTAATCTTTGATTATCGTCATTTGTTATTTGATTAGTCAAATATATTTAACAATTGACTATTGAATGATTTTAAGAATACGAAATATCGAAAACTAATTGATAATGAAATAAGATGAATTTGAATATAGAATTGAAAATTTAAGTTCGGGTGTTGAAATAATGATTTGCAAAGGTTTTGAAATAATCTAAGTATAATATGGAAATAGTTCAGTAGAAATTGTTTCGAAATGAATTTTATAAATAAGTGTATACTCCCCTCTTATCTTTGAGAAACGTTTCGGTGATGAGTGCACGCATCATCAACGTTCATTTTTAAGAGCCTGAGTGGGGAAACCACTTGGAACTTTAATATATCTTGTTCTAAGAAAATGTAGTTCATTTAAATCTTTTAAAGTATGGTTTGCTATAAAAAGTATAATATATAATTATTTTAAATTTGATTTGGAAATAAACTTGAAGTTGAATTCTTAAGTTATAGAATAGCTGATAAAATGAATTAAACTTGAAATTTTAGAAACTTCAGAATTGTATAACAAGAAAATGAACTTAAAAGAAATATAAATTAAATTAGAAACTCTTCGAACTTGAAATAGTGAGTTTGAAATAGATTGGAAACTATTAAACTTGTACAATAATCATTTTTTTCTATAGCATATATATTACTTACCAAATTTATCTAAGAAGTTAAAAAGTTATGAGAATAAGAAAATGTTCAATATACAAGTATTGGTAAATGATAAAAGGTGAAATTAAGTTCATGAATTATGATGTTGAATAAAATTTAATTCATGAATAAATATAGTATACTTAGTTTGTGGTGAAAACGAATTCAACTAGGTAAATAGACCAAACAAATGAAATAAAATAGTTAAATGAATTTATAATCATTATAATGTTATATTCCTAATTTATGGATTATGAAGTGAAAAGGGATATCTAAAGTAATCTGCAAATGAAGCTAATATCAAATAGAAATACTTCTTAAAAAACAGAACTAAATTGGCATAACACCTAAGAGACGAATTTGTAGAGATTAAATGAAGACAAATAAATTGGAAAATGCAGAAAAGAACAATCACATGTAGATTTATAGTGGTTCGACGTTAATGAGCCTATGTCCACATTATAGTTCTTCTTATATCAATTGATATATTGCAGTCGAATAGCTACAACAGTGATGTGATCAGAAATCTTCCCAAAAATATTCTTCTTCTGAGTCTAGAAGGCCTATTTATAGGTGCTATAATATCTAAACTGGATGAGACACGTGTTGTCTGATCCAAGATCTTGGGAGTTCCTGAAGATGAGTTCTTTTCCTAAATAGCGGCGTGATTTAAATCAGCAGTTATAGTGACATCTAACCTCATCATAAAGGGTGGCTAGTTGCATTCAAGTAGGAGTGAGACCAACTCTACAAGAGGATATTTGGTACAACACTGGAGTGAGCCTAACCCAGTCGGTCCGAAAGTCACGAGTCCAACTGGCTCGCACGTCGGGTCCTTATGCCTGGCTCACGACTTAGGTATCGGTCGACTCGTCCCTAGATCGGTCGGTTCCATGGTCGGGATCACACAGACTTTCTTAGCTTTTGGGTCGGCTTCCATGCTACCGATAAATCTTGACGACCTTGCCAAAAGACTGGTCAACACTTTCCCTCCCAAAGTATGTCGTGCTAAGAACAAGACATGCTTTGAATACATTATTCTGGATTATTTCTCATCGCAAAAAATAATAATATGGAAGTACGTATCTGCATCGGTTGGAAAGACTTTTCTACATGTCATATATGAAAGAGTCTAAGCAGGTAGAATTAGATAGTATGGAGTGTAAGTAGTGTATCGTGTAGTAAAGTAGCAGCCGTAAATAAAATGACACATTCAATTTTGTACAGGTTCAGACCACTGTCCTACGTCCAGTCCCAGACTCCCTTCTGGTATTTCATTAACACGATAATCCTCACTTCACCCGGAGGAATAGGTTCACAATTACCCAAATAGCCGAACTGAATTTCTTGCCTCAATTGCTGAAGAGGACATCTAGAATACAAAATAATTGATGACTACTTGTGTCCTTGATAGCACGAATATATCAATTTGATGTACACACTTCCTATAATCTTTCATTGATAATAAACATGTAGTTTGTGAAAGAATATGGAAGATTTGAAATCTTAAGAATGTGAAAATAAAGTGCTTTGGAGATTTTGAATGCTTTGAGTAAGATAGAAAGAATTAGAATTGTTGATACTAATATTTTTTGTTTGATGATAACAAATAGATTTTTGTTACTGGAGTGTTTGATTGTGGAATATCTAGTATTATTGGAAAAATAAAATAACACAGAATTTACACAGAATAAAGAAAAATCAAATACATTTTATTTCCAATAATATTATTTATTTTACAATTCATTTACACACAAATCACTGTACAAGTAATTTCAGTACATACAATTTTTTTTTACAAGCACTTCATTTTTTTTCTTCTTCTCATTTCTAGCTGGATTATTCTTGTTGAGAACACCTTAGCTGTCCAAAGCATCATCCTGTAACCTGTCACAAAAGAAAGAAAAATACACAGTACACTGGAACTAAAATAAATATTTTTTGACAAAAATATTTTTCTGTGTGACTGATTCATTTTGTCTCAGCTCTCTGTGTGTTTTTCTCATCATATTTCAGACTTAAAACAGCCACATCAAAACCATACTGGTTTGCTGATCAGAATCAACTGATTCTGAACAGCCTCAACACAGTACAGTTTGACTGCTATTTGTTTTTATGTTTCAGGGTCACAAGATAAAATCAAAAGACAAAAAGAAACATGGCAGTGCAAATAATTCAGTTCAAAAGAGAGAAACAAAAGAGGTAGACCAACAAAAAGAAACATGGCAGATTAACATGGATTGTGTATATGGTGTACAAGTGCATGGTGCACCTGTGAAAAGCATGGTTCAATGAAATGAAGAATGGCCAAACAAAGCTACAAAGTCAACAATGGGCAAAGCCTTTTTTAGCAAGTTCAAGTGTAGCATCAACAAAATTTAGTAAGCAGATGAAACAAATGGTTCAGCATGATCGAGCATGGTCAAACAAGAAGAAAACAGGTGCAGCATGGAGCAGCAAGTGACTCAGTGATGGATATGCAAGTGTTAATGCAATACAGCATGGCAACAACTTCATTAAACACATCTGCTCAAATACAAGAATGAGCCAGAAATGCAGCTACAATGATGTTGTAGGATAAAATATGGTGTAACTCATATGTTCACAGCAATAAAATAGAAAGCAAGGTACACAAATCAAAGATATGACAAAGACAAGCTAGTGCTCACAAGTTCACACAGCTGCATGTTTTAAAAACAGCAAGCTCAAATATGACATGCAATTCTATGAACATGTTTTGACTCTCGAATGGTTCAGCATTACTCAAAGACAGGTGGTGATGTACATTCATGGTTTCACAGCAAATATGAACACAGCAGCTACATGTATGCCAACAATAAACCAAATGGTGCATGGGTATAAACAGATCAGAAAACATAAATATCTTTGGCAAGTAAAAATAGTTTCCAGATATGGAAATTCAGAGGAGCGTTTTTCTGTTTGGAAAGAAGTAAAGACTGCATTCCATATTGCCTAAAAAATTCACTGTTTTAATTCGGCAAAGGTTTAAAAATAGGCAAAACATATATGGAAGTTCAATCAACAATTCCAAAAATGGCAGTGAGAATTCAAGGCAGCTTTAAAACTGTTTTTAATCAAATAAATCAGAGAAAAAGTATGGCAACAAATAAACAATTCAATGCCAAGAATTCGCAGCAACCAATTTAAGGTCAAGCAAATTCAAAAGAGGAAATTGAGCAAAAGACAGCAAGGTGATATATCAGGCAATAAACCATGTCAAAGGGGAAAGTATTTTCCAGAAATCAGATTTGTGTTTTTAGGCAATAAATCTGCTAATTTTGTTTCTAACATTTCCAGAACTAAATCAATGGAATTCACGACAGATTTTTGTCAATCAAGGCTCGTTTTAAATAAAGCCATAAAATCATCAAAGCAATATATGGAAAGAAATCATTTTTTAGCTTAAATAGTTTTGATTTCTTTGTGTGAATCATTCAGTGCTCAATCAACAAATCGAAGTCATGGAAATGAGTCACGACATCAGCTAAGTCGAAGAACTAAAAGAGGAAACCATGGAAACATCAATCACGCAAGTGAATTTATCAGCAAAATCAAATCGGGCAAGTCTTCAATGGAAATCAGAGTACAAGGGTTTCGAAAACCCTATATAAGCACACGAATTCATCATCGACATCATGGGATTTACACACAAAAAGAAATCCGAAACTCTAAATTGCAAAAATTGATAAAACTTACTCAGATCGATCGCAGGGACGAAGGAGATACCCTGGAGAAGCAAAATAAGCTTCCAAAGAACCAGTGCACACAGCATCGACAGTAATTTAGGGAGAAATCGCTGAAACCCTAAATCGCAGCCGCCATTTTTTTTCAGAGAGAAAGAAAGGCTTGGGCTAAAAGAAATACAAAGGAGCACCGCAAAAAATAAAGTGGCCCGACCACTTTGAACTAATGCAAAAGAAAAGGGGATGACCCCTTCCTTTTAACTCCTTGTCTTTTTTTATTCTTAGTCTTTTTATTTTTTTTTAATTTCTTTTCTAGTTTTATTGTAAAAACTAGTGAGCACAGAATAGTGAAGAATAATCTGAGAAAACCTAGTCTAGGGTATACAGACTAGTCTAAGATTTTGAGCTTAGGGATAAACAGGAGCAGGAGTTGCAAGTTTGCATAGGATTGTAAGCGGGATCTGTTTGTATCTCCTAATAAAAATCTTAGAAAGGCAGCAGTAGGCACAGTTTGCCGAAGCTGGGTATATCCACGTGTGATTTTTTTCTGTAATTCTTTATTACTGTGTTTAGTTTAAATTTATTGTTAAAAACCCTATTCACCCCCCCTCTAGGGTTATTATCGATCCTACAATTGGTATCAGAGCAGGTGTTTGAACCCTAGAATCATGACTTCAATGAACAATGCTTTTTCTGAAGGTCAATCTATTGCTAGACCACCAATGTTCAATGGTAGTGATTACGCGTATTGGAAAGCTAGGATGAAAATTTATCTAGTGTCTGTTGATTATGATGTCTGGGATATCATTGAAACTGGATATACACCTCCAACTGAAACTGTTAATGGTATTGTAACACCTAAACCAAAAAGTAGGTGGGATGCAAATGATAAGAAATTATATTCTATAGATTCTAAAGCTATGAATGCTTTGATTTGTGCTCTTGATAAAACAGAATATAACAGAATTTCTCATTGTAATACAGCCCAGGAAATTTGGCATACTTTGGAAGTTACACACGAAGGAACTTCTCAGGTTAAAGAATCCCGTCTTGCCATGTTCAGTAATGAATATGAAAACTTCAACATGCAGAAGGACGAAAGCATCAAGGACATGTATGGACGCTTCTCCGTACTAGTCTACAACGCCAGAGCCCTTGGGAAGGTTTATACAGAAGTGGAACTTGTGAGGAAAATTCTGCGTGTTCTGCCCATGAACTTTGAAGCAAAAGTCACAGCCATTCAAGAATCCAAAGATCTGAGCAAGCTGAGCATGGAAGAGCTTATCGGAAATCTGATGACATATGAAATGGAGCTGAAAGCAAGAGAAGATCGAAACAACTCAGATCTGAAAAAGAAGTCAATAGCTTTGTCCAACACTGTCACCAGCGATAGTGAAGATCCTATTGAACAGCTTGCCATGGCAGTCAGACAACTCACGAAGTGGAGAAAATTCAAATCTCGAAGAAATAAACCAAAGAGCAACAATTCAGAAGACGAACCACTCTGCTACAACTGTCAAAAGCCTGGACACATAAAACCAAATTGTCCACTTCTCCAAAGGAACAAAAAGAAAAAGAAAGCTTTTGCTGTAACTTGGGATGACGAGGAAGGAGAAGAAGATTCAGACAGCAGTGAGGAGGAAACCAATTTGTGCTTCATGGCAGAATCAGACCTTGAAGATACTGACGAAGAAACCACTGAGGTATACAGTTATGACGATCTAGTTTCAATGTGTAAACATCTTTCTGAAATTATTGACATGTTAGAATCAGACGCAGAGAAACTGAAAGCAGAAAATTTCAACCTTGTTCACAATAATAAGAAGTTGGAATCTGAGATTAAAAATGCTTCAAAAACCAATAATCTAGATTGTGAAATGTGTAAAGATGTGAATCTAAAAATTTTAACACTTCAAAGTACCATTGAGAATCTTGAAAAAGAGAACTTGACTCTAAAAGTGGAAGATGACACTAAAAGAAAGAATTACATTAAACGATGCACTTCACTTGTGAATGAGAATACAATCTTAAAAACAAGAGTCCAAGATCTAGAAGCCACATTGAACAAATTCTCAATCGGTCAAACATCTTTTAAAATGTTACTTGGAAACCAATTGGTTGGGAATAATAGAAAAGGACTTGGTTTTGGAAAGATACATGAAATAACTGGAAGTGACAATGCTAAAGGTAAAAGTATTTTTCCCAAATGTGTAAAATGTGGGGTGATTGGTCACAGTCATGAAAATTGCAAGATTAGCAGTAAAATTCAGAAGTTCAAAAAGGTATGGGTTCCTAAACACTTGGCACACAATTATCACAAAGATTGGAACACAAAGAAAAATCAAATTTGGATTCCAAAAGAATCTTATGACTATCATTCTTCTACTACTGATATGATTAGGCCTAGAAGTTTCTCTAGGTCATCTCCTTCTCTGTTTGTGTAGGTATGTTGGCGGGCTAAGGAGCAACAAAGATGGTACTTGGATTCAGGTTGCTCCAGACATATGACGGGTGATAAAAGACTGTTCCTTAGCCTGGAAAAACATAAAGGTGGGAATGTGACGTTAGGTGACAACAGCAAATGTAAAATTATTGGTAAAGGAAAAGTAGGTAACAGTATCTTTGCCTTAACTGATGTTTTATATGTTGATAATCTTTTTCACAATCTTATCTCCATCAGTCAACTTTGTGATAAAGGAATGAATGTTGTGTTTGATAGAAATAGTTGTAAAATTATTGAGATCTCCTCTGGAAAGGTTGTGTTTACAGGGAAAAGAAAAGGAAATGTCTATACTCTCTCTTTCGATGATGTAACAGTATCTAGGTGTTTGGTAGCAACAGAAGAGGAGGCAATCTTATGGCACAGGAGATTAGCACATGCAAGTATGGGACTTCTTGAAAGACTAAAAACAAATGAACTTGTCAGGGGTTTACCACATCAGAATTTCAAAAATAACAAAGTATGTAAAGCTTGTACCATGGGAAAACTTAGTCGTTCATCCTTCCGTCCAAAAAATGTTGTTAGCACTTCACGAGTGCTTGAATTGATTCATATGGACTTGTTTGGACCTACTGATACTGCTAGTTTAAATGGTAAACGTTTTTGTTATGTATTGGTTGATGATTACTCTAGGTATACATGGGTTTACTTTCTAGCCAAAAAGTCTGAAGCTTTTGATTATTTTTTAAAGTTTTCAAAACTTGTCCAAAATGAAAAAGGGGTTTCAATTAAAACTTTAAGAAGTGATCATGGAGGAGAATTTGAAAACTTAGACTTTGAAAATCTTTGTGAAGAAAATGGTTTCAAACATGAATTTTCCGCTCCTCGAACACCTCAACAGAATGGGGTGGTTGAACGGAAAAATCGTACATTACAAGAAATGGCTAGATCTATGTTATGTGAATATCAATTGCCTCAAACTTTCTGGGCTGAGGCAGTTAATACTTCGTGCTATGTAATGAACAGAGTTATGATTAGACCAATACTTAATAAAACGTCATATGAACTGTGGTCTAACAAGAAGCCTAACATCTCATATTTTAGAGTGTTTGGATGTCCTTGTTATATTTTGAACACAGGTGAACAGCTTGGGAAATTTGAGTCAAAAACGGTTGATGGAATCTTCATGGGTTATTCATCAAGAAGTAAGGCTTACAGAATCTTCAATAAACAGTCAAGAACAATCGTGGAAACCATCAACGTCAAGTTCAATGAATCAGATACAGATACGATACCTGAAGATGATAAAGATGATGCTGGTGCACAAGAAATTGAACAAGAAAACAATGATGTTGAGGCAAATAATGAAAAAGCCACTGAAGCAGCAACAGATATCGAAAGGCTAAAATTCAAGCCGAGTCATCCTCCAGATTTGGTAATTGGAAGTCCAACTGCTGGTGTTCGTACACGATCCTCTCTCAATAGGGAAGTTTGTACCCTTTGTATTCATAATGCCTTTGTATCTGAAATAGAACCAAGTTCTTATGATGTTGCTCTTAATGATGAATTTTGGTTGTTAGCTATGCAGGAGGAACTTAACCAGTTTGAGAGAAACAGAGTCTGGAACTTGGTACCCAGACCAAAAGACTACCCAGTTGTAGGAACAAAATGGATATTCAAAAATAAGCTTGACGAATCTGGAAACGTAACAAGAAACAAAGCTAGGTTGGTCGCTAAGGGATACAATCAAATCGAAGGTGTTGACTTTGATGAAACTTTTGCCCCAGTTGCTAGGCTTGAAGCAATCAGAATTTTGTTAAGTTTTGCATGCTTTAAGGGGTTCAAATTAAAACAAATGGATGTGAAGAGTGCTTTTCTGAATGGAGAACTGAAAGAAGAAGTGTATGTTGAACAACCCCCTGGTTTTGAGAGTCACGATTATCCAAATCATGTATACAAACTGGAAAAAGCATTATATGGTCTTAAGCAAGCTCCTCGAGCTTGGTATGACTGTCTGTGTACATATCTCTTGGAAAATGGTTTTAAAAAGGGAAGTGCTGACACAACCTTGTTTTTATCTCATGATGGTGATGATTTTCTAATTGTCCAAATTTATGTTGATGATATCATATACGGTGCTACTAATGATGTCTTGTGTGAAAAATTTGAAAAAGTTATGCAGGGCAAATTTGAGATGAGTTTGGTTGGAGAGCTAAAATTCTTCCTTGGTTTCCAAATCAAACAGAGCAGCAAAGGGATCTTTATCTCTCAAACAAAGTACGTGATGGAGCTGTTAAAGAGATTTGGAGTTCAAAATGCAAAGCCAATGAAAACACCGATGAGTCCAACAACCAAACTTGACAAAGATGAAAAAGGTGTTGCTGTGGATCAAAAGAAATATCGCGGTATTATCGGTTCACTTCTTTATCTTTCTGCTTCTAGACCCGATATTATGTTTTCTGTTTGTTTGTGTGCTCGTTTTCAATCAAATCCCAAAGAATCTCATCTAAAAGCCACAAAACGGATTCTAAGATATTTGTTACACACACCAAATTTGGGCTTATGGTATCCTTCTTGTGATAACTTTAATTTAGTTGGGTTTACTGATGCTGATTATGCTGGTTCACTCACTGATAGAAAAAGTACTAGTGGAACGTGTTTCATGCTAGGTCATTCACTTGTGTCGTGGTCAAGTAAAAAACAAAACTGTGTTGCTTTATCCACCACTGAGGCTGAATATATTGCTTTAGGAAGTTGTTGTGCACAGATTTTATGGATGATGCAGACTTTATCTGATTTTGGACTTTGTTATAAACGAGTTCCTTTAAAATGTGACAGTAAGAGTGCAATTGACTTATCAAATAATCCAGTACATCACTCACGCACAAAACACATTGATGTAAGACACCACTTTCTTAGAGATCATATTGCCTGTGAAGATATTTGTATAGAATTTATTCCAACCGAATCTCAACTTGCTGATATTTTTACAAAACCCCTTCCTGAAGACAGATTTTGCAGATTACGTTTGGATTTGGGAATTATAGAAATAAATTAATCTTTTAGCATTTTTGGATAAATTTTTCTCTTAAGATGTTCTGTTGGCAATTATCTTTCTGACAAATAATCCATGCTTCAAATCATCAAGAAAAGACCAGTTTGTTTTTGGACATTTATGATAAATTTGTGACTGTGAAAATTTTCAGAATATGAGATGTTTGAAAATTTGTAGCTCTGATACGATCAAATATGCTTTATAATATGAGTAATTGAAGAACTTTCTGTTCACTCTCACCTTCTGTCTCTATCACCCTTCTATCAATCATTATTATTTTATATATATCAAAGGGATTAAAAAAAAAAAAAAAAAAAAAAAAAAAAAAGGTATTTCTCTAATCTCATTTAAAAATCCAAGCTCTGGTCATGCATGGTTATGAGAATACTTATTTTTTTATGCTATCACTGATTCCATTTAAAAATCCAAGATCTGGTTATGCGTGGTCAGTATAGTATTGATTTTTTTTCATGTTGCAGCTAATTCCATTTAAAAATCCAAGCTATGGTCATGTGTGGTTAGTTTGCTATTGAATATATCCCTGGTATATATATTAAATATTTTATCATTCCATTTTCTGTCTTGTGAAATGTGTTCTTCTTTTACAGATTATTCTAATGTTTTTTTTATTGTTTGGAATGTCTGAATCTGATAATGTCAAATGACTTGATTACTATTTACAGTCCATACCTTCTAAAATGTCCAGGATTGTTATTCTTTTGATGATTACAAAGGGGGAGAAAATGTTAAGATTTTGTGTTGTTTACTGACGTCTATAGATTTTATTTTGCCATTAATGCTAAGTGCTTAATTTTTTTTCTTCATTTTCAATTTTTTACTCATGTCTGTTTACAACTGATAGGGGGAGCTCGAATGTAGGGGGAGCCCTTGATTCAAACACATCTCGTTATTTACAAAAATCTTAAGTCTGTTTGTCATCATCAAAAGGGGGAGTTTGTTGATACTAATATTTTTTGTTTGATGATAACAAATAGATTTTTGTTACTGGAGTGTTTGATTGTGGAATATCTAGTATTATTGGAAAAATAAAATAACACAGAATTTACACAGAATAAAGAAAAATCAAATACATTTTATTTCCAATAATATTATTTATTTTACAATTCATTTACACACAAATCACTGTACAAGTAATTTCAGTACATACAATTTTTTTTTACAAGCACTTCATTTTTTTTCTTCTTCTCATTTCTAGCTGGATTATTCTTGTTGAGAACACCTTAGCTGTCCAAAGCATCATCCTGTAACCTGTCACAAAAGAAAGAAAAATACACAGTACACTGGAACTAAAATAAATATTTTTTGACAAAAATATTTTTCTGTGTGACTGATTCATTTTGTCTCAGCTCTCTGTGTGTTTTTCTCATCATATTTCAGACTTAAAACAGCCACATCAAAACCATACTGGTTTGCTGATCAGAATCAACTGATTCTGAACAGCCTCAACACAGTACAGTTTGACTGCTATTTGTTTTTATGTTTCAGGGTCACAAGATAAAATCAAAAGACAAAAAGAAACATGGCAGTGCAAATAATTCAGTTCAAAAGAGAGAAACAAAAGAGGTAGACCAACAAAAAGAAACATGGCAGATTAACATGGATTGTGTATATGGTGTACAAGTGCATGGTGCACCTGTGAAAAGCATGGTTCAATGAAATGAAGAATGGCCAAACAAAGCTACAAAGTCAACAATGGGCAAAGCCTTTTTTAGCAAGTTCAAGTGTAGCATCAACAAAATTTAGTAAGCAGATGAAACAAATGGTTCAGCATGATCGAGCATGGTCAAACAAGAAGAAAACAGGTGCAGCATGGAGCAGCAAGTGACTCAGTGATGGATATGCAAGTGTTAATGCAATACAGCATGGCAACAACTTCATTAAACACATCTGCTCAAATACAAGAATGAGCCAGAAATGCAGCTACAATGATGTTGTAGGATAAAATATGGTGTAACTCATATGTTCACAGCAATAAAATAGAAAGCAAGGTACACAAATCAAAGATATGACAAAGACAAGCTAGTGCTCACAAGTTCACACAGCTGCATGTTTTAAAAACAGCAAGCTCAAATATGACATGCAATTCTATGAACATGTTTTGACTCTCGAATGGTTCAGCATTACTCAAAGACAGGTGGTGATGTACATTCATGGTTTCACAGCAAATATGAACACAGCAGCTACATGTATGCCAACAATAAACCAAATGGTGCATGGGTATAAACAGATCAGAAAACATAAATATCTTTGGCAAGTAAAAATAGTTTCCAGATATGGAAATTCAGAGGAGCGTTTTTCTGTTTGGAAAGAAGTAAAGACTGCATTCCATATTGCCTAAAAAATTCACTGTTTTAATTCGGCAAAGGTTTAAAAATAGGCAAAACATATATGGAAGTTCAATCAACAATTCCAAAAATGGCAGTGAGAATTCAAGGCAGCTTTAAAACTGTTTTTAATCAAATAAATCAGAGAAAAAGTATGGCAACAAATAAACAATTCAATGCCAAGAATTCGCAGCAACCAATTTAAGGTCAAGCAAATTCAAAAGAGGAAATTGAGCAAAAGACAGCAAGGTGATATATCAGGCAATAAACCATGTCAAAGGGGAAAGTATTTTCCAGAAATCAGATTTGTGTTTTTAGGCAATAAATCTGCTAATTTTGTTTCTAACATTTCCAGAACTAAATCAATGGAATTCACGACAGATTTTTGTCAATCAAGGCTCGTTTTAAATAAAGCCATAAAATCATCAAAGCAATATATGGAAAGAAATCATTTTTTAGCTTAAATAGTTTTGATTTCTTTGTGTGAATCATTCAGTGTTCAATCAACAAATCGAAGTCATGGAAATGAGTCACGACATCAGCTAAGTCGAAGAACTAAAAGAGGAAACCATGGAAACATCAATCACGCAAGTGAATTTATCAGCAAAATCAAATCGGGCAAGTCTTCAATGGAAATCAGAGTACAAGGGTTTCGAAAACCCTATATAAGCACACGAATTCATCATCGACATCATGGGATTTACACACAAAAAGAAATCCGAAACTCTAAATTGCAAAAATTGATAAAACTTACTCAGATCGATCGCAGGGACGAAGGAGATACCCTGGAGAAGCAAAATAAGCTTCCAAAGAACCA
Organism: Allium sativum; assembly: GCA_030737875.1. Lineage (NCBI taxonomy): Eukaryota > Viridiplantae > Streptophyta > Magnoliopsida > Asparagales > Amaryllidaceae > Allium > Allium sativum. The sequence goes on along the minus strand of CM060910.1, from coordinate 966,890,978 downwards.
GTGCACACAGCATCGACAGTAATTTAGGGAGAAATCGCTGAAACCCTAAATCGCAGCCGCCATTTTTTTTCAGAGAGAAAGAAAGGCTTGGGCTAAAAGAAATACAAAGGAGCACCGCAAAAAATAAAGTGGCCCGACCACTTTGAACTAATGCAAAAGAAAAGGGGATGACCCCTTCCTTTTAACTCCTTGTCTTTTTTTATTCTTAGTCTTTTTATTTTTTTTTAATTTCTTTTCTAGTTTTATTGTAAAAACTAGTGAGCACAGAATAGTGAAGAATAATCTGAGAAAACCTAGTCTAGGGTATACAGACTAGTCTAAGATTTTGAGCTTAGGGATAAACAGGAGCAGGAGTTGCAAGTTTGCATAGGATTGTAAGCGGGATCTGTTTGTATCTCCTAATAAAAATCTTAGAAAGGCAGCAGTAGGCACAGTTTGCCGAAGCTGGGTATATCCACGTGTGATTTTTTTTCTGTAATTCTTTATTACTGTGTTTAGTTTAAATTTATTGTTAAAAACCCTATTCACCCCCCCTCTAGGGTTATTATCGATCCTACAAGAATAAGTTTCAGTAAGTGAAAGCATTTGGTGGAATCTCTATTTATAAAGTACGAAAGATTGCAACTAATCATGAAGAGTTTTATTCAAAAGATATAAATCAGAAACTTTTCACTGAAAGGTTGCACTCTTCCGTTTTCAGATGTCTGAATAATAATTTCAGATGTCTGATTTTGAGTTGAAATTCAAACAACAAAGGAATAGGTCATTTCAACGGTAATTCAGACGTCTGAAATATTTAGGCCAGACGTCTGAATATTGTACGAAATTTAAATTCATTTAAGCAAACAGACATCTGATTAGAATATTTCAAATGTCTATTTCCTGAAACATACCTATGTCATTATGCATGTCCTTTGAAAACTAAATATATATATAAAATGTGTGTGTATCATCAAGGATTTAACATTTAAAACTAAGACTCACAGACTCTTAACATATATAATCTTCAACCTAAGTTCTTGAATCTATTGTCGAATATCTTCCAGCAAAACAGAGTTAGTTGATATATATATATATATATATATATATATATATATATATATATGCGCGCGTGTGTGTGTGTGTGTGTGCGCGTGCGTGCATGTATAGTTGTCATAATCAAAACGCTATTTAGCAAGATCCAACATTCTTCCCCTTTTTGATAATGACAGCTATATATGTGGCTCCCCCTGTCTATATGCATATGTTTACCTCCTTTTGTCATTGACAAAAAGGAAATACTTATGTAAAAGTTTGTAAACCATATAATCATAACACACGATCACAACATAATCAAAGACATACCATAGATAACATTCAGACATAACATAACATAACAAGCACATAGTAGATTTTTGTGCTTTAAGATAGATCATAGTGCCAAAAAATATTACAAACCATGCTTAATTAAGAGTTTAAAGCAAAATACTTTGAAGATAACCATACCATTATATCTTACCAACTCCCTGCGTCAGTATGCTTGGACCTGCACTAGCATCTCCTCCCTTAGGATCACCATGGTCAGAACTTGAATCAGGAACTTTGTCGGTGGAGCTAGACGACCATTGAAAAGGAGCCGGATCATAAGCTTGAGATGATTGAGTGCCAGTGCAAGCAATTTTCTCCCAAATCTTATTTAAGAAGCCTTTGGTTGAGTCAAACTTCTTATTAGTTCTACTCTCAAAATGCTTGAGATCCTTGTGAATTTTAGATTGATTGCGAGAGAGTGTAACTAAGGCTTGTTTAGACAGAAGATCGGGGTAGACAATGTGAATACCTTCTTCTTCTTATTGAATCCTTTGTCGACAACCACAAGAAGACTCAGCTTTAATAGTTTCCGGTTGTGATGCTACATGTTCGGTCCAAGTCTCAAAAGATATATACTTCAATGTGGAAGGGTTTAGGTCAATATCCATAAGCTTCAATGTTTTTAGCCTGAATTCTTTGACACTAAGAGAAAAAGTATCGGGTATTTGGACTTCAGAATCAAGAAGAATTTGAGTGATATAGGCACCATAGTGAAGAGTCTTATATTTTCTTTGTATGTGATATCCACTCATTCATCAAGAATAATTTTTGCCTAATTTATTTGTTTGTTAGAATACAAGGCATATAGTGCTAGAAAATCACGCTTATAAACTTTTTCGTAACTTCCTTTACGAGGTTGAATTGTTCGAACCAAGATGCGATTCAATAAGCGTGCTTGTGGTCGGAAATAAACTTGTGTGATATTTCATCTCTCATACTCATATCAATTTCTATAGTATCAATATCAATTCCTTGCCAAGCACACCTTAAAATTTGACCTAATCTTTGAATTGGAAGAAGGATACGCTTTTCACCTACCATATACCAAACACAATAGTATTTTGAAGTCATGTGTGGTTTAAATTCAAATTTGCTAAGAACAATTTTACAAGCAAAGGATAGAATTTGACATTGTTGGTGTTATAATTCACTAAAGACTCAAAATAAAAGTGTCTAGCATAGTGAAGAAGACGATAATTAGAGAAAGCATCGAATTTGACGAAAGCACCTTCAAAAAACTTGGAATTCTTCATGGCTTCGTACCTTTCTTTGGCGGTGTCATCTCAAAACCACTTTTGAATGAGTTTATCGGAAGGAGGTCCTGATTCTTAAAGTCTTAATCTTTTAGGTCGGTTTGTCATGAAGAATTGTTAGAAAGTTGGAATTTTTTGAAGTGGAATTGTAATTTTGGGGGCTAGGGTTTTATAGATGGTAAAAGAGAAAAGTGAATGGTTAAGGTGAGATAATGGTTGGAAAAAAGATACGTACCTTTAAAAAAAAATATGTTCCTATTCAGACGTCTGAATAATTAATCCAGATGTTTGATTTTGAGTTGAAATTCAAACAGCAAAAAATAGGCTATTTCGATGGCTATTCAGACGTCTGAAATATTTAGGTTAGACGTCTGAATATTGTATGAAATTTAAATTCATTTTAGCAAACAGACGTCTGATTAAGATATTTTAGATGTCTGTTTCCTAAAATAGGCCTATGTCTTTTGTGCATGTCCTTTGAAAACTAAATATATATATAAAATGTATGTGTATCATCAAGGAGGATTTTAACAATTAAAGCTAAGACTCACAGACTCTTAACGTATATAATTTTCAATTTAAGTTCTTGAATCTGTTGTCGAACATCTTCATGCAAAACAGAGTGAGTTGGTATATAAATATGTATGTGTGTGTGTACATGTATAATTGTCATAATCAAAATTCTATTTAGCGAGATCCAACAATCTACATATACCTCCAAAGTATGTCGTGTTAAGAACAAGGCATACTCTAGGAGATAGTTTTACTTAGACACTTCTACTCTGGTATTCCAGCCCGATCTGACCTTTTAGGAACATGTCGGTCAATCTGTTGATGACTCGACCTATTGGATTGATTTTTTCTTTAGGAGGATGTTGTCTTTACTTGTTGTGACATAGCTTCAGGTCAATCCATAATCGGTCGACCTAAGGTGATAGTCATCCATTACGGTCTGGAACATGCCGATTTCTAGTTGCAAGTTTTACTTTGGGCTGGAACAGCTTTTTGCCAAAAAAATTGGTTAACACTTTGCCCCCTAGAACACATCTTCCTAAGTAAAGGAGATGTGCTCTGGATCTTCTAGAGGACATTGAATAACAAAAACCATAGTTACACCGAATCATATTAAGGCCAGAACACCGACGATCATCAGTGGTTGTATTAAGTCCAGAAGTCCAACGATCGCTAGGGATCGTATTAAGGTCAGATTACCGACAATCATTGAGGACTGTATTAAGGCCGAAAATTTGTGAACGCCAGAAAATGAGTCGACCATTTTTTGTCGATCTTGGTAGAAGCAGATGAACCGGGATCCCGCCTATTAAATGATACCTGCAAGAACTGGGTTACGAACATAAACCATGCTGGGTTTATAAAGTGGGGTATAAACATACCCAGGAGACAAGTATAAGCCATAATCGCCTTTGTTTGGTAAGACGATATAGTCTTTTGTACAAGAGTTTTTAAGATCCAACATTAACCATGTCCGGGAAATGAACAGAGGATTCAAGTATAAACCATACTCTTGAGTTAATAGTTTTTACTTGTCGCATCTTGACAAGGTTTGGTTCGAGTATTATCAATACTCATACGAGAAGAGAGAAGTTTGTCATATCCTGACTGTTAGAGTATTAATGTCAGTATTATCCATACCAGAGGGACTAGCATAAGCCATGCTCGGTTTTGTAAAGTGGGTAAGTATTAGCCATAATCAGCTTACGAAGATGGTATATGGATGGTGGCAGACGTTGACCATGTCCGGTTTAGAGATGATGCTAGCACTGACATATTCGGGTTAGCGAGCATACCCATGCCCGACTTTGAGAAAATAGGCCAGCGTTAACTATGTCCGGCTTAAAGAGTTTGTTTAAGTATAGTGGCGGGCGTTGACCATGCTCGGTTTAGAGATGGTGGCTTGCTCTGACCATACTTGGAGACCATTAAACATGCTCGGCTTAGATTAAACATCAACCTATTCTGGAATTCACAATTCAAATATCACTTTTGAAAGTGGATTTCAAAGATGGATAAAACAATTCAATTTCAGTAGATTGAATTCAAATTCAAATTCATTTTTAACTTCAGTTTTACAACAATAAATAATTTTCTTTAGCTTTTATGTTTTAAAATCCAAGGTTCATGTTCAAAGGAAATCAATTTGTAAAACAACGTTTATATTATCTTAAAACAATATTTCAAAATTTAAGGTTAAAACAAATTTTATTTAACCAACCGGTGTCATTATAAAATTTTCTACCATGTGGCCAAGTGATACTTAAAATTTAATTTTAGTATTTTGGGAAAGGATATATATCATTTCAATCGAAATCAATGTCATATGTATTTATCATTTCAGCCTACGTTCCTAATTCATTTTAATGATTGATCCCGGATTTATTTGATGCCCGTAACATCTAAGGTAAAATTTTAGGATTAATCAACATAAACAAACAGTCATATATAATAAATGTGAATAACTGATAAATTCACACAATTAACACCGATATACCAAACATAAAAATCCAAGGCATCCATTAAATCAATACATCCAAATAGATTAGTATCACATTAATTTACTAGTTATCATATGTCTGTTTTTAAAAGCAATTAAATGTTAAATTTAACTTAACTGTAAAATTTAAACTAACAGTCAATTTAAATTACACTATTGATGTCAATCAACATAAATATGCAGTTAACTTCCAAAGAGCAATCAATATAATCATATCATAACATGATCTTAATTCAACCAACAATCAGATATTCTAGTTAAGCATGAGTGGGTTTAATCACCCCCCTTTGATTTCGAACACATTTAAAATTCAGATGTAAGCCCAAGATTTGACAGTCTCCAGGTCCAACCACACCAACTCCATGTCGTCCAGAATTTTGACACGATTCTAATGCAACATACCACATCAACCTAAGTTTGTGTGAAAAAGTTATACACGTTAACGCGATTGAAAGATTAATTAAATGAAACAATAATATGTCTACAAAAACAATACTGTTACTGCGTCATCATCCCTTACTTTCTTCCTTCACGTTCGATATTGTGCAACAAGGATCCAAATGCACGCAACAAACCCGCAAGCCACCAACTTCAACCACCGACCGCACCTCCCATAGATCATCTGAACCTATTCAGATACCACCACGATGACCGCCACCCCGAACTCCTTCAAAGTCCCAAGTGTCGTCACTTATGGTCGCCTCCACCGCCTCAGATCACCATAAATTCGTGCACTTTCATGGCCAGATCTTAGTGATTTCTGATCTAATGATAACAAACCACCATACGGATTTGAAGTCGAGATCTACGATTTTGCAGTTGGAAGTTTTTCAATTTGTCGCACGGATTGAAAGAGATTAATGAAAGAAGATTCAAACAATTGATGACCATCGAAATTAGCAACTTTGGAAGTGATTTCTGATCAATCCATTCGCTCTTTCGAAAAAACAGACATTTTCCACTGATTCGTATCGTCGAGATCTTTCCAACGATATATAATTCGATAGTGTTTGGAGGATTTGGATTGTTGACGTTGTTTTCAAGTTCTGTAGTCGCCATTAAAACGAGATTAGAGTAGATTTCGAGATTAAGGCTAAGAATGTTAGGGTTTGTAGCACATATTTATATTAACTATATGTTGGTTTAGTTATGTAAGTCCGTTTGGTCCTACAGACTACACAAGTTCATAAAAATACATTTTCAACTCTAAAATAAACTATAACGTTCTATATATCAAAAGTGAGGTCTTAAATATTTTCAAACGCAATGGAACAAGTCTCAATCCTAATTCCAAAGTATTTAGAAGTTAGCTTTAAAATCATATTATTTTAATTTTAAGTTCTATAAATCGATTTCTACGCGTTTCGAGCTTGCACGATCAAAAGACAAGTCTGACTGTTACGAAATTTGAAATCTAATAATATTAGTCGTTACAGATTTTAGAAAATTGGTTTCGTCAAAATCCGAGATCGTTAGAAAAATGATCATTTTATATTTCAAACAGTTAATATATATACACGTTTATATCGCGCACGACCACATAACGACTTCGACTGACACGAAACCTGAAATCTCACAATAATTTACAATTTCGGATCTGATGAAACTGATCTCATCAAATTCCGAGATCGATTACCAGAAAAAACTATTTTGTCAGGTCCATTAGTATATATAATATTCATTTTTCATTAATACATTTTTTAATTCGATTCAAAAGTTTATTAACTTTGATTAAACCAAAACAAAATTTTAGAATAACTTTATAAATCAAATTTCCATTTATTTTATATTCAATTTTTGATTATTTACTAAGTTCTTTTTTTATTTCAACTAAAATTTAATTAACTGAATTTCATTTAAATATTTTAATATTAAAGTTCAAATCTCAATATTTATGAAAACAAATCCAATCATGGCTTCGTACTTAATCGATGAGAGTTATCATAAATATAATTACTTGAAATTCATTCTTAATCCATTCAATTAAGTTTGCATCCTACATTTTCACAACTAATCATTAAATTTAAAAAGCTAACCACAATTACAATTAAAACTTACTAAATTCGAAGTTTTAAATCGTCGAAAAATTTGGGTTATTACATTTTTTTTTTGGCCTGATAACGGCTATTGCGACACAAAATTTGATACAAATTGGAAGACGCAAAATCTATGCCGTTGAATCGGTTTGTCTTTATGTGAGGGGTGAAAATCAAATGCAATCTAATGGTGAATATTTATTGTATCACTATTTATATTTAATTTTTGTGTTCGTATAGCCTTTAAGTCTATTTAGACACAATTGGTGACACAATGAATTTACATCATTGGATCATCGCATAAATTCCACTTCTTTATATAAAGGTGGATACCCAGTGCCGAAGGCTCCCGTACTCAAGCGTGAGGACTTCCTAGACAGTCTCCCATCTGGTACTATTCTCACGGCTTTCCGAGCTCTGGGGGTGGTCGATTAGCGCGTGCAGCCTTTCCCTCGCATAAATTCCACTTCTTTATATAAAAACAAAATAATCTAACGGTTAAGATTGTGTGTCCTTTAATTTATGTTTAATTTTGTGTTTAAATAATCTCTTCCTTTTTAGGGGTGTAAACCGGTCGGACTGGACCGGACGGAGGTGTGTTCAGTTTCCGTCCTAAATAAAATCGGATCGAACACGGACTGGACGAAGGTGTGTTCAGTTTCTGTTCTGAATAAAATCGGATCTGACGAATTTTTTTCTCGTACAATTTTTTTTGTCCTAACTCGTGTCCTAAATCAAACCGGTCGGACACAGACATGTATTTTTCAAACACAAACTAACCAAATCGGACATGACTAATTATATCAAATTTACACTTTTTACTAGATTTTCTTTCAACTATATACAGAATTATGTGGATTTCGAACCAATTTTGACCAATTCGAACGAACATGGATCGAACATGATTTTTTTCGTATAAATTTTGTTGTTCTAACTCGTATCATAAATGAAAGTCGATCGGATATATTTTGGTCACAGACACGAAGTACGGACAAATTTGGTACAAAATTTATAGCGCATTTGGTTTATCCTTCAAACCAATCTAGTCAGAACGAACATGTTTCTTTTCCGCTTTCTTTCGAAATAGGGGTTGGCTATTTGCACCCCATTATTTGCTCTTCACCCCCCGAATAAAATTTTAAAATTTCATTTCAAGATTTGCCCTTTAACAACCGATTAAATAGTTTGTCTAGCGTTGCAAAATGATTAAAAAATAATAATTACAACTATATATATGAGTGATCGATGGTAAATTGCAAACTATAATTAAATTGAAAATGAACATTGTACATGATCTTTATTAAAAAAAATAGAAATTACAAATATTAATTAAAAAAAAATTAAAACAATTATTAAAAATTTAAAAACTGTACAATCAACGATGTGTATCGTTATGCATTTTGAGATCGAGTATGTTAGCAGTAACGGAAATTGCAAAGATCTAAACATTAAATAAATAAATCATTAATATAGATGATTTTGTTCAAATAAATCGACGCTGAAATAATATGCAATAAGGGCATTTTTGGATTAAACGGGGTGGGAAGAGCAAATGATGAGGTGCATATTTTATTTTCAAGTTAGCGGGGGATGAAGAGCAATTAACGGGTGTTAATAGATGCACCCTTGGAAATAAACTTTCTTTTCATCACGGCTAAAATTCATTTTTACATTTAACGACAAAATACGATATCGCAGACTAAAATGTGGAGAAAAGGCCGGAAAAGAACCGACGACTCGTCAACCGCAAGCGGCGGCGATTCAAACAAGTTCGCCAGACCCGATCCTGATGAAAACGGCATCACTGTCTGCGAGGTTAGTAACCCTCGAATTTCACATTGCGAAAAACCCTACTTTGCTTCTCTGTTGAATTTCAGTTGAAATAGTAAATATTTTGCTTACTTTTCGTATTTTCGTATCTGCTTTAGCTTTCGAAAAATAGAAAGGTATCTGTTCGGAGCTGGCATGGAAAGATTGGAATCGATATTCGTGAGTTTTATGTCAAGGATGGCCAACAACTCCCTGGGAAAAAAGGTTTTTATTCTTTTTTAATTTTCATTATTATTTGAGTTTATTGATCTAAAAGTTGTTTGTCAATGGAAGGAAGTGTTTTGTTTAAATTTAAACAATAAAACTAGTTCTTTTCTTATTTCTCCCTTTTTATATATAAAACCAGCTAAATCACAAAAGAGTTAATTTCTTATAGTATATGTATTGTTCAAGTTGAGGATTTTAAGACCAGGAGTTACTTAGTGTGCGTATTTTTTGAAGTCCAAAGGACCGCTGAAAGTGTCAGGATACCAACGCGGAAAGTTCAGCGAGAGAGAAATGCTTTTTTTTGCTACAAAACGGTGTGCTGAAGGAGAATGATTGTTTGTATAAATTTCTGTTTTATTTGTTTAAATTGCTTTTAAGTATTGTTGAATAATGTTAATTAATTGATATATAATTATATATTACTTATAAAATGTAAAATAGTATTTTTCATTAAAAATGTACATTTGAAAATAATGGTGCATAGTGTCATTTTCGTTCTAAATTGCTGGACAGTCCAGTTCAACATGCATCCAAGTTCATTGTTCTTGTTCAACCTGAAACGAACCCTATGTTATCAAAGTCCTCGCCTAGGCGTGCCTAGGCTTCAAAAAGCCCTAGGCCCCAACCTGGGGCTTTTTTTACCTTTCAAAGCGCCTATGATGCATGAGGCGCCAAAAAAGCCCCAAAGACATCAAGACATTCGCCTTGTGAAACGCCAAAAAAGCGCGTTTTTTTACAACATGTGAGTAGAAATTGAAAATTTCAGCATTTGGCTCAATAGGATCCCAAAATCCAACATGCTTAGAAAATTATGCTTGTTTGGTTGTTGATTTAGGAAGTATTCTATAAAAAAATATCGCTTTTCTTTCGTCAACATGTTGAAAAGAAAACCATAAATTTCTTTTGTTGAATCGTCTAAAAAAAGCCTAGTTCGTGGAAGGTTAAAACTATATTTAAGACTTTACATAATGTTGTTTTTAATTTCTATATTTTAAGTATTTTATTGTTTGTAAACTTGAGTTGAATGACTTTGCACATTCTTAGTTTGATTTATGTTAATTGCATGGTGTTTTTTTCTTCTAATAATGCTTTTATATGCCCCTTTTAAAATAAAAATTGTGTTTTATTGCATTTTCTAACTGCAGTTTTTTGGTTGAAAATGAAAACTGGAAAAGAAGAAGAAGAAGCAATGTATGTCATGGTGTATGAACTAATTCTTACTAGGCGATTATGTGTCTCTTTGTTTGATTGCCAAGCTAATATCAAATTGCATCTCTGTTTGCTTATATAAAGACAATCCATTCATTATTTTCTCTTGATCCTCTTGGAAAAGAAGCCTCTCAACATTTTGTACAAACCATATTTTACTTCTTCATCATGCTCAACGCAAGGATATTCGTAGAAGAATTGTGGATTGAGAAAATGGTAAGTTTTATCAATGTTACGGTGTCCTCATAAGCATCGAACCAACTGATTTTGAAGCTTTAGGTTGAACTTTCTGAAATTCAAAAGCCTTTTTTTTGGAATAGTATTGGAGGCTGTAGTAGATTCGATTTCTTGAACCTCGTCATCATCACCATCATGAAGATCAAGCTGCACCAGTTTATTCCTCTTCATACTTTGCATAAATTCACTCATTTCTTTGGCAATCTCTATAATTGTCTTTGGACATTTATGAATACCCGGATAACCACCAATCAAATGCTGCTTGAATCTGTTAATGCCGGCATGATTTTCATTTCTGCAAAGACTGCATTTAACCACATCTTTATTGCTCAAGTTTGGCCAAAATGCATACTTCCAACCGAGATCATTTGATTTAGCTTTCCTCTTAGGATCTTTAGCCATCTCATGCCAAGTAGTTTCTGTGTTACTCTCCATTGCAACTGCTGCATATATAATTAAAAACAAATCAGTTAATTATTGATTAGGGTATAATATAATTAACATTATATATAAGTTTTAAATATGCATACATGGTAGCGACGAGGTGCGAGGAGCAACATCGACGAGGGTTTTATCGATGTCGATCTCGTCTGTTATCTTTTTTTTATTGATCTCGTCTCGAGTTGCGACGAGAAGCAATTTGGGTTTTATCGATGTCGATTTAGGGTTTTTGGGTCGGTTTAAGCCCAACATCGTCGAATTGGACAAGTTGACTGTCGTCGAACTTGATCGACCGACTGGTCGACTTGTCGTCGAAGTGATTGCAATGCTAAATACTTAAGAATATGACCATATTCACTTATAATCATGGTTTCAGGTTTTGTCCGGTACCCCGAAATTTCAGGGGTTCCGTGCCGGTGCCGGTGTTAGCCGAGCCGAGAACAACTGAAAATTTCGGTTTTTGACGTATACTTAAAATAAATAAATCGAAGATCGACTTTAGAAACTAACAGCTTACCTGGAGAACGAGCGATATCAAGTTCCCACCACAGTGACAGCGATTTCAAAGCGTGCGGCAGTGAAGATCGAGAAAGATCTCAATGAACTTTTCATACTTCGTTTTCTCCTTTCGATTTTGCTTAGGTGCTGGACAATCAACATGAATTTGAGCGATGGATGAAGAAATTTTGGATGAAATTTTTCCCCTAGTTTGGTTTATTTGACCGTCTGTAATTATATTTAGCCCACCGTGCTGCTTCAGGCAGTTTTCGGCTAACTTGTCTTAGACTGAAATCAGTTTAATTTTGCTATTTGGTTTTAATCTTAGGCTGAAATCAATTTAATTTTGCTATTTGGTTTTAAGTTGTATGGGCTGAAATTGTTTATTTTGGTGTTTAGTAATATTAGGTTGTTTTGTGCAGTATAAATTAGTTTTAATTTAATCCACTTGTTAAGTTTAGCTTGATTCAATTGTCATAACTCAATCTAATTGCTAATAAAATTGAAATGGGACCGAAACCGAAACTTCCGAAATTTCCCAAATCGTCCGAAACTACCAAAATTTCAAATGACCGAAACCGAAACCGAGTTCTCAAACCTTGCTTATAATATCTAACAACAATACTAAAAGATAACACTTAAATTATGCGTTTACATTTGTGAATTTACAAAAAATAATATTTTTAAGCTAAAAATGTATTAAAAATAAAAGTATAAAAGAACTTAATTCATCAAATTTTAAAATATAATTGGAGACGTAGATGAGAATTAGTAGTTTCGCTAGTCAACCTTCTAGCTTTTGCAACCAAATAATTCAAGTTTATAAATCATATAAAAGTTACATAAACTAATAATTATCTATATGTAGTATGCATTGCTGGAATTTGTACTACACTGTATTTCTAGAAAATTCTCGAGTCTTCAACTATGCATGTTCCAACTTTAATGATTTCAACTGCTTTATTATGATCATTATAAAAAAGTCATTGTTTTAAAAAACCCGCTTCAATACTTGAATCGAGGAGCCTTTCAGAGAAATAAAAGGTAAAACGTCTTGAGGCTTATTCCAAAAAGCTTTTTACCTCTAAAGTTTACGCCTCAACAACTTGAGGCATACAAAGCGCATAAAACATTCGTCTCGCACGCTTCAAACCGCTGAGATGTATGACTTAAAAACCTTTTTACCGTTAGTTGCAGATGTTAACACAATAATATTGATAAGAATCATTAAACTTTAATCATTTAATGAAAATAAAAATAAACATTTTTTTTAGCATTTTCTACTTTCAATTTTAATATCGACACGGTCAAGTAAGATTGTTTACAAAATAATGATCAAGAGAAATGTAACATATTTCATTGTTATCTAAAGAATGTTTTTCAATCTACTTCGTTAAATCTTGGAATAAATTTTGCTGATCGATTTGAATTGATAGAATGAATCAAATTGGAGTTAGATGAAATCTTCAAATAGTTTTGAGAATTGAAATTTGAATCAAATGAGTTTCAATTATTTATTTTTAATCTATAATAAAAATATATACTTGTCAAAGTTGGATCTTAAATTATTTGTTTTTCATTTCTTCCGTCGGTTAGTTTAAAATGTCGGATTTCTTTATATGTTTTGCGCTTTGTTTTTACCCGAGAAGCTTATGCCTCAATGTTTCGAGGCTTACGTCTCGCCTCGTAGACTTAAAAAGGCCTCATGTATGCTTTTCGCATTTTAAAACTTTGGGAAAAAAATACACAAACGATATATATGGACCACATTGCATGATCTAATAAAGATACATTTGATAATTTGTTTTATGTAGAATAAAAAACCAATCTTAATTCATCGATAGAATTAAATGTTATATGGAGCTAAAGGTGGACTTAATTAGTTAGCATTATAGTGAGTTAATGATAACAAATTCTATGGATTCAAATTAAATGAAATTAGTAAAATAAGTCCTTTTATTAGTTGCATGATGACATTATTTGATATGATCATTTTCATAAAGTTACAAAAAAAAAAAAAAAATGGAATTACAAATTAAATTTATGACAATTCAATGATAATTATGTCAATGCTCAAAGTATCCCAAAATAGAAAATTAAATGAATGTAGCTAGAGTAAAAGTAAACAATATACACAACCATACATGAATGTACATTTTAGAACAAAACTTGGGAATAGAACGAGAAGTTCAACTTTACGTGTGGTAGAGTTCACAAATCAACATAAGATTCTGTTGTATATTGCATTTCCAGTAACTGTCAAAAGATACTAACTGAACAAAAAGTACGAAAAAGACAGTTATAGACAAAGGAACTCAAGATGGATATTCGAAAGTAGAAACAAATAATATAAATCAAATCTTTAGTTCAAGCCCGATCAATCCAGCAAGCTAAGGTTTTTTTTTTTTTTTTTTTTTTTTTTTTTTTTTTTTGAAGTATTCAGATTTTTTTTTCTTTCCATAAAAACAATAACATTGAAAGTACGGACGTTGGATTCTATCTATCAGCCCACAATGAATCTATTTTAAAGCATAAGCGGAAAATTTTGGTTCAGCATAAAACTTTTTTCTGTATGCTTACAAAAATAAAAATAAATAGAAATATGATGATAAAAATAGTTGTGAGCGGCGAATATTCATCCATATACATATGATAATTATTACGTTGATAAAAGAGCAATCAATCATTATATACAGTAAAATATATAAAATATAAACTATTATCTTTATAAAACTGGACCGGTATTTTTCAAAAGCGGGTACCATCATTTATGCACCATTACCATTTTTCTGAATTTCAATTTTTTTTGGGATACGATTGCGACGGATTTCGGTTTTTTGCGGTATGCATAATGTTAGGTGTGACTCACATTGTATGAAAGTGGGTGCGTAGATTGAATTTGCAATTAGTCTCACATCGCAGAATATCTTAAAGAAGATGGGTATATATATGAGATTGGTGACATGTGACAACAAAGGATTCCTTTTATTAGCATTAAACGTTGCCTTGAACATTTGTGCGCCCTAGGAGATATAGGGATATCCAATCATGACGTTGGTACCAAGAGGGCTTCTTTCAACGGTTTGTAGTGCCTTTGCGCTGAACGAAGTGCGCATACAAGATGATGCTTTGGGGTGTCGATTTTTTTTTTTACATGGTATCATAGCCAATGGTTTGAGGGGACCAATATGATGCATCATTGACCTAAGTTTGCTTCAATATGTAGACTGAGTTCTGGATTCTTATTAAGGTGGAGTTATATGTTATATCATGGTATTACCCAACCATAGAAAGGGAGACTCTTTGTAGAAAACAACTGACGAAAATGCTTAGAGGTGGTAGCGATCTAAGCCGAACCGTTGGAGGTGGTAGCGACCTTTCCTAGTGTTTGAGAACTCTGTATAACCTCAAGTTCAGTTGAGAAATGCACGTCAATGTGGAGATCTATTAGGTGTGGCTCGCATTGGATGATGAGAGTGCGTGCGTATATTGAATTTGCAATTAGTCACACATCGCAAGATGTCTTAAAGAAGATGGGTATGTATGTATGTATGTGTGTGTGTGTGTGTGTGTGTATATATATATATATATGAGATTGGTGTAACAACAATGGATTCCTTTTGTTACAACTAAATGTTGCATTGAGCATATGTGGCCCCTAGGAGATGTAGGGATATCCAATGAATGACGCTGACACCAAGAGGGCTTCTTTCAACGGTTTGTAGTGCCTTATGCTGAACGAAGTGCACACACAAGAAGACGTTTTGGGGTGTCGAAAAGTTTCGACACATAATCCATTTATGGACATAGTTGAGATCCAAACATGAACATACCAACTTGTATTTTTTGAATATGACATAAATAAATTGAAGCTTATAAATAAAACAATTTGAGAGTAGCCACACTGGATTAAATGATTGGGAAGCATGCTAACTAATTGAATGAGATTGAATACTACTCTCAAGAACACTGAATTAAATTCAGTTAATTGAAATATCGAAAAGGGGGGCGGGGGTGTGAAAATGTAAATTATCCATCCTTGGTTCTTACTTTTTTTTTTTGATTTATCATATATTTGCTTTTTGGGCAGAATCAGTTTTTTGTCATTTTATAGGTAGAACTTAGGAAAACGAATTTTAGAACGCAGCACACATATCTTTAATAATAGTTGCAATACCTATGTGCTATATGTTACACTTTTTTGGTGCTAGGCACGAAGTAACAAAAACGCCCCTCTATTGATATTGTCAGATCTTAATAACACTTAAAAATAAAATCTAACAAAATTAACCTTTTCTTACGAATCTAAAATGCCCCTCTTTAGAGGATTTAATATATAATTCTTCTTTGCAATTTCGTTCTTTTTCAATCAATAATGGAAATAAAAACTCAACAACAACAAAGCCATATATCCCAAACAAGTTGGGGTTGGTTAGATATGGAACCCAAAATTAAAATAAAATAAAATTAATAATGATGATAATATATATATATATATATAAAGGGTTTAAAATAACCAATCAAATAAAAAGTCGTTCGATAAAGGTTTTTTTAAATAATAATAAGAAGAAGAAGTAAAAATGTTCAGTAAAAGTGAAATAAAATCTAAAATAGTAAATATATATATATATATATATATATATATATAAAGGGTTTAAAATAACCAATCAAATAAAAAGTCGTCCGATAAAGGTTTTTTTAAATAATAATAAGAAGAAGTAAAAATGTTCAGTAAAAGTGAAATAAAATCTAAAATAGTAAATAAAAAGTAAAAAGGTTCAGTAAACGTGAAATAAAGTAAAAAAAAGAAGAAGAAACACTATGGTTCTGGTACATGGATTGCCAATTTTCATGCACTCCTATCAACTACCAGCTCTTCCGATAAACTCCAGTTACTTAAATTTCTCTTTATTATCTCCTCCCATGTCATTTTAGGTCGACCTCTACCTCTCTTTGGGCCTTCGGCGCGACCTAGAATTCCAGCGTGTACAGGTGCATCGTATGGTCTACGTTGGATATGTCCAAACCATCTCAAGCGGTATTGGACTAACTTCTCTTCAATAGGTGCAACTCCAAGTTTTTCCCGAATATCCTCATTTCTAATCCGATCTCGTCTGGTATGCCCACAACTCCAACGCAGCATTCGCATCTCTGCTATACTTATCTTCTGGACGTGTTGCCTCTTAGTAGGCCAACATTCTGCACCATATAACATTGCAGGTCTGATTGCTGTCCTACATAACTTTCCTTTAAGCTTCTGAGGAATCTTCCGATCACAGAGAATGCCAGATGCTAGTCGCCATTTCACCCATCCTGCTTGAATTCTAAAACTAACATCCTTATCAATCTCTCCATCAAACTGCAACATAGATCCTAAGTATCGAAACGATTCCTTCTTGGGTACTACTCTACCGGCCAGGGTAACATCTCCGTCATCTGACCTGACACGGCTAAACTCACACTTCATATACTCTGTTTTAGTTCTGCTAAGCCTGAAACCCTTTGATTCCAAGGTCTCCCTCCACAACTCCAGTTGTCGATTAAACCCTATTCTACTTTCATCAATCAGCACAACATCATCGGCAAAGAGCATACACCAAGGAATCTCCCTTTGTATATCTTTTGTGATTTCATCCATCACTAATGCAAAAATATAGGGGCTCAAAGCCGAACCTTGATGTAACCATATGTTAATTGGAAAGTCTCTAGTCTCACCATCGCATGCCCTAACACTAGTCACAATCCCCTCGTACATATCCTTAATAAGGGTAATATATTTTGATGGCACTCTCTTCCTTTCTAGCGCCCACCACATAACCCTCCTCGGTACTCTGTCATAAGCTTTCTCCAGGTCAATAAAAACCACGTGGAGATCTTTCTTCTGCTCCCTGTATCTCTCCATAAGTTGCCTAATCAAGAAAATCGCCTCAGTGGTTGACCTTCCCGGCATAAAACCAAATTGATTCCTAGAGACACTTGTTAACCTCCTCAAACGCTGCTCGCAAACTCTCTCCCAAAGCTTCATTGTATGACTCATAAGCTTAATTCCTCTATAGTTTGTGCAACTTTGAATATCTCCTTTATTCTTGAAGATTGGAACTAAAATGCTTCTCCTCCACTCATCTGACATTTTGTTTGATTTGAAAATATTGTTGAACAACTTAGTTAGCCATCTTATCCCTGCATCTCCAAAGTATCTCCACACCTCAATAGGAATATCATCAGGCCCTACCGACTTGCCTGATTTCATACGTTTCAACGCCCCCTTTACCTCAGCTTCTTGAAATCTCCGCACAAAATGTCTATTGTTGCTATCGGCTAAGTCTTCCAACTCGATCGAAGAGCTATCACTTTCTTCGTTGAAAAGCTTATCAAAGTATTCTCTCCACTTATTCTTTATCTCATCTTCCTTCACCAAAAGTCTATCATTCTCATCCTTAATGCATTTAACCTGATTGAAGTCCCTTGTCCTCCTCTCGCGTAGCCTAGCTATTCTGTAAACGTCTTTTTCGCCCTCCTTTGTACTTAGCCTTTGATACAAATCTTCGTACGCTCGTCCCCTTGCTTCACTCACTGCTCTCTTTGCAGTCTTCTTTGCCACTTTGTACCTGTGCATGTTCTCTTCGCTTCTATGACGATACATGCGTTTGTAGCATTCCTTCTCTTTGACAACCTTTTGCACCTCGTCATTCCACCACCACGAATCCTTGGGTTCTCGCTTGCTTCCTCTTGTTATCCCAAATACCTCAGTGGCGACTCTGCGAATGCAAGTTGCCATCGCATTCCACATGACATTTGCTTCTCCTTCCACATTCCAAGCTCCTTCTCCCATCACTCTATCTTTAAACACCCGTGAAGCATCTCCTTTGAGTTTCCACCATTTCGTCCTGCTAATCTTCGCTCTCTTATTAAATATTTAGAAATAAAAATTCAAATCGACTGTATATGATTTCAATGCAAGACATTATTAAATATTTATGCGAATTATTTTATCTTACTGTGTTGCACACGTGTAATTTGTCGAAAAACAACTCATGCTCGAAGCGTGTGCCATAACCCTCGTTTTAGGTATTGTAATTTGATATGACTACCAAAAAGCAATACAAAGTAGATTTCAGCTGCACTCCTTCAGTGTGAATGCAGAAGGAATGAACCGACTCTCCAATGCTCCATTATCATTGGAGGCAATATATGTGACTAATGAGATATAGATTAATTTAATGTAGCTTCACATTAACTTTTCTGATATAAGCAAACAAAGGAAATACTATTGAAGGTTGAGTTTATTTCTGAACAGCAAACTAAAAAGTGTAGTTAAACTAATATAATAGCACTATTTATTTTATTGCCATTGTCATTGACAATGGCACTATTTTTTTTTTTTTTTTTTTAAGGAAATGGCACTATTTATTATTATTTTTGTTGTCACTAATTGATGATTCAACTGCATTTTTTTGGCTGCACAATGCGTCATGTAATGATAAAACCCCTTTCAACCGCACCTCCTCCCCTTCCTCTCCCCCACTAGGGGTGAGCGTTCGGTCGGTTCAGTTGGTTTTGAGGTAAAAAAGCCCAAATCGAATTGGAATTGAAATTTTTTCAAACTGAATCAAATTAATTTTGGTTAATTCGATTGGTAACCGATTTAACTGAACTTGAAGGATGTATTATTTATTCAAATGATGATTTCATTCAAAGTAAAACATAAATTCATTTTTGAAGAAATTTTATATTATAAATTTTATGTTATAACAAAATTTGTTCTATTTGCAACAAATGTCTGTGTATTATATCGCTAAACTAATTATTTAAAGTACTACAATACCGTAAACTTAGATGATAAATAACGGTTAAACCAATAACAAAAAATACTTTACAAACCGAATTCAAACCGACTTAGTTTTAAAACCGAATCGAATCGACGAAAATGAACCGGTTTGGTCGGTTAATTCGGTTTGAACCAAATATTGCTCACCCCTACCCCCCACCCCCCACCCCACACACACTCGAAAAAAACTCTTAACTCTCCCCTTCCCTCCATCTGTCTGTCCCCACTCCGTGTCTCTACACACAACACCATTGTTTAAATAGTCCAACGTCATGTCATTATACCTGCTAAAATATTGTAGATTCGGCTGCTTTTGATTACGTTAACATGTTGCTAGAACTTTCTTTATTTTCTGTTGATTTTTATGTCTATTAACGCAAAACATATATAAAAGAAACTGGATAGTTCTAAGTATTTTCTTTTTATTCGCGTTCCACAAAATCATTTAGATGGTGTTTGCTTTATTTTATATTTTTTGTTTTGAGTTTGTAATAATAATTATAAAAATGAGAAGAATGAAAGGATGAAGGGGAGGACCGAAGGAAGATGGAGGAGATGTCAGAGAGGTTGGAGGGACGGCGAAATGATAAATTGTCTCTCATGCTTCTGTTATTTCTCAAAATAAGAAAAATGAGAAAAATATATTTTCAGTTTTATGTGTTAATTTCCTTTTCTAAAACAGTTATTTTTCACGATGTATATGGATCATTTGCACTTTCGTATAAACGATAACCTAGATTTAAAATTGTTAAGCCAAACGCACCCTTAGCTGTTTGCCTTTTCGACCGCTACATACTGTGCATAACATGTTGAGAAGAGAGACCTGATGTGATGCATCCTAGGAGGATTGCTACTAGCATCCTTTTCAGTTTTACTTATCTATAATTATTTTTTTGGTTTTTGTTTTGGTGTAACATCTTTTAAAATAGTAGTCAAGTAGGTCAATGTGTATCCAATATGCAAAATTAAACAAGGTACCGTTCGAAAGGCCAAACTAGTCAGTTTGCATGATGGGCGCGTCAGACGCGTCAATCACGGAAATTGACCAAGTTGGCCAGTTTCTTAACAGCCGCTCAAATGCCAATGACTATGGTTTTATGCCCCCTTATAAACCTCGACCTATCTCCTCCGTTTTCTGTATCCGTCTTCGCTATCTTTTACAACTTCTCAACACCTCTTCTACCAATACTTTCACATATTTTTATCGACGAGAGTAATGGCTGATTCAGAAACAGATTTCGACAACAAATATTTACAAGACATCGCTGTTATTGTAGCGTATTTGCATTGAAGAAAAGGCGAAATCAATCGGATGCACACATTGGAGTTTACCGATTTACTATGGGTAGAATATATACTGAATGATCATCAAGAGCGATGTCAAAGGAATTTTCGAATGAAAAGACTTGTTTTCTTTTGTATGCGATAAACTGCAAAATTATGGTTTGATTACAATGGAAGGCGTTGATGTCCGAGAAACGATAGTCATATTTGTATACACTATAGCTGCAACACTCTGCATTCTACAAATGACTGAAAGATTTCAATGTTCAGGTAGCATAAGTTCAGGTTGTTTTCATGTTGTTTTTTAGATACTGTACAATTACTCGCTTCAGATATTATAAAACCAACCGACCGTTAATTCAATACTGTTTCTGATGAAATTAGAAGTCCAAACCAATATCATCCGTATTTCGGCACTGCGTTGGTGTAATAGACGGTATACACATAAGACATACTTATCTCAGGATCGAGTTGTACCATATATAGGTTGAAAAAGATATCATACACAGAATATCTTAGCCGTATGGCTAGTTGGAAACGTACTGCACATAATAGTAGAATCTTTAATTTAATAGAATATAATAGAAAGCTTAAATGTTGTTCATCCTTCAACTGGACAGTATTATGTAGCTGATTCAGGTTTTTCACTTCAAAATGCACCGTATCATAATGTTAGATATCATATCCCTCATTTTCGAGAAATTGCAAATAAATCGAAATCAGTAAATGAAAATTTTAATTTCTATCATTCAAGTTTACGTATGACAATTGAGAGAACATTTGAAATATGAAAGAAAAAGTTCATTTTAAAGAATGTGCCAGCATATTCATTGAAGCTCTAGTAAAGTTTTCGTAACTACAATGATTATTTACAACTAGATATGAAAACACAGCATGTGTGATCTAGATTTTATGACTTATGAAGATGACACCGATCTTATTCGGGAAGAGCACCTAGAGGAGTATTACAGTACGTTGAGTAGAGATCCTAGAGCACGCGAAGAGGTTCAACGACATGGGACCTTCAAAATGATAGTAGTTAGAAATAACATAAAAGATGAAACTGTTATAGAAGGCTGCATTGACTGATTGTATTGTTTAATTTTTATTTGCCACTATTGTATAATCATATGCATGTATTTCAGTTTCTTTGTTATTTTATTTCAATTAAATGCATATTACAAAATAAAACAAATAATTAATTAACCATGACATAATTAAATCAGAAATCTCAAATTGAAATACTCTGCTTGAATGTCATATTGAAATGTCTCGCTTAAAGACGCACACACATACCCTTTTAATTTTTAGCTCCGTTTAAATCTCCCGTTTGAATATCTCATTAAAATGCCTTGTTATCATTATGTGTAAAACACATCTTATGATATTTATATCCAACTTTTTGCAGACTTAGGTATGATTGTATCTACATCCGAAAATATATTGGTCCAGTACAGTTTTAATAGTTTTTAATGTGTGTCCCGACAGATATGAATTATCAAAATTCACTTTGACTTTTACCAGTCTCTCTGACTTTATGCATGTTGAAGATAGGTTATGCTTAGGCTTAACTTTATCAGAACAGTTGTAACTTTTTCATTTCGGACTTACAGAAAATACTGGGTAATATTCATTTTAACACACTGCTCCTTGCTTTTCAGGTATCTCCCTTCCCTTGGATCAGGTATGGCTCATCTTCAATTACCTATGTTGATTTATACTACATTGTTGATATGCTTGGTATGGACTTGTAAATATGTTTACACCATTACAAGATACATGCCATATAAGTGGCTTATCCATCCACGACTCCAAGACTAGCTGGAGCTGAAATTCATCCAAAAACCACAATATCTATGCAAAAAATAAACAGAGACCCATTTCTTACAAAAACTCATCAACAAGAGAAGTCAAGGATATAATATTATCCAAATTTGACTTCAACTAAGGTATATTATTCCACTACAAAATAAATAATTGAAACTCAATTATATATCAAAACTTAACTATACAATTTATTGTTGTGCATTTTTATGTATATGAATGATAATGTACAAAAAACTAGCCCATTTGACTGAAAAGATTTCAAAATGTATATTAGCTTCTTTGTCTAACAAGGTTTTCCTTCCATGTTAGTGGGAAACATTAAAGGAGCACATCGATGAAATCAATGAAGCTATGGCTGGAAATGCATAGCATCAAAGCATGGCAGGTTGTTTTTAGTCCGAGCTAAGTTAGGGATAGACAAGGCCTGATTCCAAGAATTATGCGTTTGAAATTTATGTATCCCGTGAGTTGAACTCCTTTTATTGGTCTATCTGAGACTCGAGTTCTAGTTAAAGATTGCATGCTCTCTTTTCAAATTTTCTGGATTTTATTTCATTTGCTATGTTCTAGCGGAGCCTTTTCTTATTCTGGTTATCATTTGGCTGAATTTTATCCAACTGCCATGAATTTACCGGGCATTCCACCTTTTATTAAAATTTTGTTTTTGTATACAGTAAAACAAGTTGTAGGCGTAAGTGCTGCTCAAGCAATGTCATTCTCACATTCTCAATTTCTCATCCAATTTTAGAACGCCTTAATTACCTTTACACTTATGTTCATTCAAAATCGCTGAGTTGTGACGGTTTAGATCAAATATTTCACCTAACCCATGTAAGTATGGGTTAAAGGTAGTTTTACACGTATTCAACCCTATATATGATTAGATGTGAGTTTGGTTGAAGTACAAGTCCGGTCAGGTTGAGTAGGGTTAGATTGGTCACGCGAATCTTAATAAAAGAAAATATAAAAAATCGAAACATAACAATAAAATATTCAACTTCTAATATAAAATTTTAGTTAGCACAATGCATTAAATATAACTGATTCACTGCAACATATATTTTATTACAATTATATTATAAAACACATCACTTGAAATTAATTTACTATATATTAGAGTAATTCAGAATACATTAAAATCTCTTCGTCATTCTTCTGTGTTTTTTTTTTTAAATTGATATCAAATCATGGCTTGGGCCAGATCGAGTAAGGGTTGTGTGCACTCTTATTATATGATTTTTTTTTTTAAAAGAGCTTTAATGATACATATGCATGTGTATATGTTACATATACATGTTTTGACTGTATTATATACATGTTCGTGTATATGTGCATCCTCTGTGTGTGTAGGATTAGCAACCACTTTTATTTACCATTATTTTGTATTCATTGATATCAGCTAAGGGTACATCTGCACATAACGGAAAAGAGACATTTAAACGTGATATTTAAACAAATCATTTAAGTGGAGAATAAAGTTAAACATGGTATGTGTTTACGACTTTAATTAGTGCATTTAAGTCGACATTTCGGCGAAGTATTTTTATTTTTTATTTAATTGATGTTTAGTTAGTTAACTATTTATTTAAAAGTGTAATATGCGTTTATCAATTGTAAATAAAACATAGCAGAATAAATTTGATATTTTATTCAATCACAAACACATATTTTACTCAAATACTAGCAAGTGAAATGAGCTACAAAACAAAATGAACAAACAATCTCCAGAAGAACTACAAATATAATACCACAAAGTACCGTGGAACCTCTTCAATAGATATCAAATCAGATCGAGATCAGGAAGCATATGTACCATATCCAAGACCGCGGGATCGTTGCGAGATACCTCCATAAACTCCCACCTCTGAACGTGGATAACAGTAGGAAAAATAGAATAGCTTCGCGTCTCACCGCGTCAGCTAAGCGGTCTGTTAAAACCAAAGGTTGGGGCCTACAATAACTCATAGCCCTGTTGGAGGAAGGGAGTCTAGGCAGGATGAGTGAGGTGCTATCAGTCATTCAATAGTCATACAAAGATGCGTCAACAACAAAGAAAGACGAAGCTTGAGCTTGGGGCGATAGAGCTACCTATGTCTGATACTGGCAATTGCCTAATCCTATGCACCTTCCAAACATCTCATATAGCTCTCTGAATTTAAAAGCAGCATTTTCTTCTAAACCCGCGATACCTTCACGCAACACCGACGCACAAGTCATGCTCGATATTCCATGCATCTCCTGGAATTTGTAACAAGCTACTCAACTTCCTATAGTGACGCTTCAATTTGTTCCACTTATTCTTCATCTGCATCTCTGTCCATTCATTGAATATGTGGTTAAATTCCATGGTTACTGCTGCTAAAACTGACGGGTGATTCCCCTTAGGTTTAGGTTACTAACGCAGATATCAATGTACGATGTCGTGCGTTTATCCATTCATTCGCGATTGGTGTCGACGAAAAAGCGGTGGAAGCAGAATTGGATGGGTGTGCCATAACACTTAAAGGATAAGATCTAAAAGCTGTCTTAAAAAATCGAAGAGAATATATATAGTATAGAAAACTAAAAAATAGGCATAATAGTAGAGAAATTTACTTAAAATAAAAACGTTTTGAGGCAGGAAGTTCCAAGAAAAGGTGGATTATAGGAGGATTTTCAAATTCGTAATGGTGAGAGGAGGGGCAACATGAATAGCTTTTCGAATTCATAATATACAATTATCAATGTATATGTGTCATTAACTATGCATCCATTCATCCAATCATCACACACATATATTTAACATTCATAATTAAATATATAAACAAATAAGTGTGAAGAGTTCTCACTGACAGACAACGTAACCTCGTACCGTGCTCTAACTTTTCTGACTCTGAAAATATGCTAACTTCTCTTTGAGTTTTTGGACTAGCTACTCTTTGAATTTGGAAAAGTGCCAAACTACAAAGTTGTAGGAAATTCTTTTATCTTCAACCAAAAAGAGAGAATTTCTCGGTTATGATTATTTTTTAGGGAGATATGGCCGAAATGGTGGAGGTGTTTTTCAGGTTCAATAAATACACCTAGAAAATATAGCCTTCAAAGATTTGTATTTTTTGGATAGCTAGGCCCTGCTTGGTTGGACTTGGGTGGAGGAGGTGGGGAAGTGTTTGGCCAAGGTAGTGGTTGAAATGGTGTGTAGGCCGTGCTTGGTGGAGGAACAGAAGGGTGGGAAGGAGAAAGAGAAAAATGAAGAGGAGAGTGGAAAGAAAGGGAAGGAAGGAGGAAGGAGAGGGGAGAAAAGGCTTTAGGAAGCCATGGTTGGAAGAGGGAGGTGAGCTTGGAAATGAAGAAGGAGAAGGAGGTTTGGATGGAATGAAATGAGAAGGTGTAGGTGCTCTTTTATAGTGGTATAGGAGGAGGTAAGTGAAATTTTCCAAATCTTCCTTAAGAAGCCAAAACAAAAACCATGGACCACGCGTACATGGTATTCACCTACCACTTAGCTATACTCTTGTAACCCTTTTAAAATGTTTTTAACTTGCAACGCCTTATAAATGTTACTATATTTTGACGTATATGTCATGGTTTAACCGTTCAAATACCCGATGACTAACGTTATCAAAACCAGATGATCTTGTCAACTTATTTATCATTCAGAATAATTATCTTATTTTGATTTATCTATATTTAAAATATATTTGTTTAACTAGAAAATAACATACTTAAAAATAGTTTTATAAATACGTATTTGAAAAATTCGCTGTAACAAAACCTGATAAATTATTTCTAAAATTATACCATTATATTTTGACCAAATCAAACATCTACTTTATTATTTAAACATATATATATATATGTATTAAATTTATTTTATAATTATTCCAAATTCGTATTTAAATTATATTAAATCCATTTAATACCTAGAAAATTCAAATTATATATCCAAAAAAAATTAGTATTAAGATTCTGGATCGTTACATTCACCCCTCTTAAAAAAATTCGTCCTCGAAAAGGAAACGGGGTTAAATAAGATTTTCTTTTCTCTATGAACTTTCAAACTTAGGATTAAAAATTATTTATGCCAAAATTTCATCCTTACAATGGAAATGCTAGATAGAATACTCTAATACCTAAAAATTCGGACAACCATATCTACAATGTTCCCAAACAATGACCTCCAATTATCTAATTGACCATGGTATCCGACTCATCATCTACTGGGCCAAATACTGCCTATCACACAATGATTTACTGCCTCTATAAGGATATTTTTTTTAGAAATCATTCCCTTAGGTCTTTATCTTAACTTGCTGATTACTTTGGATTCAAGGGTTTGTGAAAACTCATTCCCTTTCAAAGTCAGATAACTCAACTTACCTAAATATCTTAGTTTAGATAATTTCATCTTTCTAATTATTTCCGTATTTCAAATTCCTTTCTATGAAATTGTGAAACTTAGTTCACAGGTATTCGTAACTATTAAATGTTTCATTTCCTTATCTAAATTTACTGGTTTATCTCCTAATAACCGGTTTACCTTATGTATACAATTCTTACCAAAATTTTAAGTCCCTACTTATATGTCCAAATACCTTGTAGTCAAATTGTGAAATTGAATTCATAAGATATACGAACTGCTTTTATCTATAACAGCTTATCAATTGTCTGAAATTGTTGATAATTATAATTCTTTATCCTTACTTAACTGGCTAATTTAAACTCTTCCCATTTTCTTAAGTTCAAAACATAATTTTCTCTTAACCTTTTTCCCCAAATATTTTACAAACAAACCAAGTTTTTATTATTCCTTTGAGTTATTCAAACCATTATAGTTGTCATTCTTGGTTTATTTATTCTAATTACAACTCCATATAAATACTTAGGATTCCATAGTTTGACGAAGAATGTTCATATTCAAATTCCAGTTATCTTGATTAATTTGTTTGGGGGAGATCACGCATAATTTAACAGTTTTGGTCCAAATTTATATTTCAACACAAATTCTCTCATACTCAAAGCAAATTATTCTTCAAAACCAAACCATTTTCAAACACTTAAATGATTTTAAGCATATCCCGGTGTTTCAATTGAAGTCATATAGTCATCCCACTTTCGAAACTCGAAAATAAATGCTGACGATGTTGCGTTCATTAACAGAATCATCTTCAAACAACTAAAGTGTGATCTTATATCTATCTAATATACTTAAGACTTCGTATATACGTTAGCTAGCCGTATATTCAAAATCTTCTTATACTTGATAGTCCAACCTCACATCAAATATTCAAACTCTTATTATAAGATAATCATGTAAATTAACCATATGTACTTTCTAAACCCTCTTTTCAAAATATAATCTTTCAAAACTAAATTCATTTACGTAAACTTGTTCTCTCTTTATATATAATACTCTTCAAACTCATTCTAGGGCATTATTAACGCTATCTCTAATGAGTTTCTCATCATAATCTTTATCTCTGATGCGTCTTTTCCTTTCATTCTCATAAGTCATACCCATAAGCTTTTTAAAAATCAAAGCTCTGATACCACTTTGTAACGACCCGCCTTTTTGCCCAATTTTTACCGATAATTATGCCGACTCAAACCGTTCATAAAGACAGATTATTAGGGGGTACTTACACATTAGAATAGAAGTAAAAGAACTCTTCATTATTATAACGATAATATTTTTTACATCAGAGTTACAATGATCATCAGAGTACAACAGAACACAGCGGAAAGAATTATAAACTCCCAACGGAAGAATAATGATCTAAGATATAGCTCCAACCTCGATCCTGAATCCTGCTCTAACTAACTTCAAAACTAAATCTGCAAACCAAAACCACTAGCTACCCTGGTGGAAAATTATGGGCATCCAGTGTTTAGGTGAAGGAATAATAAACTCTAAGTCGGTCGTGGTACTGGTGAGAGAACTAAAAAAATTGTCTTTTAGGTTTATTTTAAAGTGAGGTAAATTACAGGACCTATAACACGGAACGGGTTTACTCCTTATGAATACCAGTGCATAGAAATTCATAATTACTTGTTAGAAACTAAAGCTATCATAAGTAGGACTGAACATTTTTACCATATTACCACTTAATAGCCACTAGCAAGCTCTACCAATGAAAGTGGTACCACGCAATTGGTAATCGATTTTATTGGTACGGTATGCCAAACCACATGAAAATATGTGGTACGGTAATGGTAATTAAGCATTAACAATGGTAATTACCATACCTACCACATATCTTAAAAAATACATATATATTCTTATGTTCATCATATATGCTTATTACATAACAAAGAACTTCTAATATGTAATGATTTATTGAAATACCTAGGTAAATACTACCATGATACAAGGTTGAATGCAATTTTTATCATATACCTTAAAAACGGTATAATCTGTATGATATTTTCGTTCATTCATTAAGTTTTCATGAATGTTTGTCTACGTAAAATAAGATAGATAAATAATAATATAATAACAAAAAATCAATTCTAATATTTAATATTTTAATATGAAATATTGTAAACAAAAATATCTCATACTAGTAAATGGCAAAAAACATATTACTGACCTCTACCAACCATAAAACGAACTAATGGTAACCGATTTTTTTGGCTAGTAATGGTATGATTTTTCTATTACCATGTAAAGTCGGTACGGTAATGGTTTCGAGTACAAGGTTCTGGTACCGAACCGATTCCACCCCTAATCATAAGGCCCGTCCTACATAACACAATGCAAGCGCGCACCAATTGGTGAGTTTTGTCCATATGATAACCAAAAATGCTTAATGTGCAGAAAATTCTCTGATATTATTATTAGCGCATAGTATGGAAAACCATTTCGCAAGTAAATGTATCAATCTTAACCAACATAATTCCCATCCCATTATGTTGACGTATTCCTACCGGTAATCAGTAAGCTATACAGTTGTAATCGTAAAGGCTCGTAGTGGAGATCGGGTTTCCAACATGATGGTTCCCGGTATGAAAAAACAATGTGGGCTCACAAACTTTTGCGCATCATTCCAGTACTCGTGGTTCCACGTTCAGACTCGGACACCGTTATATTAGCCCAGATCACATGAATCAGAGTACCCATCAAATAACATCCCGGACTTGGGACTTCGTAATATTCTTTCATCATCTCATCCTGGTGCACCGAAACTGTAACACCCACATTCCTTAATGTCACCCGTATGAGGGTTTCATTAAGAAAGCATAAAGCATTGTAGGTATAAAGACATAAAACATTGTAGAGACTAAGATTTCACAAGACATCAAAACATAAATTTACAACGGAAGAAGATAATTTCATTTTTACTGCAAAACCATCTTTATTACACTAAACCAAATAGTTACAAAATGTCATGTCTCAAAATCTCACTCAAAATAACATCAGAGTATAATATATTGTTATTCCCTAAATATACTCAAAAAGATACAAACAAACCTTGGAAAGAGAACATGAAGTAATCCATCTTGAAGAAATCCATCATGACAAAACTAACAAAGAAATATAAACTATATACTTTCTCCTTGTAAGCCTGGCGGGAAAGAAAAGAGAAAGAAAGAAAACGGGTCAGACATAAAGCCCGGTGAGCTTCTTTGATTGCCAGCTTGACTTGCTAAGTTAAGTAAAACAGATAAATAGTGGTTCTAGTGTCATAAAAGGGTAGATGCCTATACATATCTAAAGGCGAACAATAACTGGTATGAACTGACAACAAGGGCTGACTATTCTTATAAAAAGACAATACAACAATAATAATCAGATCAGAAAGATTGACTGTTTTTCACTTCTATAGATTCAGACTGAAACAAGTAACTAGGAGAGATTTTTCCTAATGCTGCCCATTAATCAGCTCCCTGGAAACAGGAGTAGCTTGTGCCAGCCATGACAGTCGGGGATATCAGTCCCGAACCCGTCAACTTTAAAGGACACAACCCTACTTGCCAATGTTACAACGTCTTATCTTCCCCCATTGGACCCATGCTTG
The DNA here is from genome assembly GCA_030737875.1 of Allium sativum. NCBI lineage: Eukaryota > Viridiplantae > Streptophyta > Magnoliopsida > Asparagales > Amaryllidaceae > Allium > Allium sativum. Next base: position 966,860,472 of record CM060910.1, on the reverse strand, counting down.
CTCATGACTCTACCAGAACGCGCCCGTACCCACCTCCAAGATTTGAGCATCTTACAATCATCCATGAGTAAAGCGTGCCCTAGTCCCTACCTAGTGCGGGACGTGCCCTAGTCCCTACCTAGTGCGGGAGTCATTTGATAACAGGAGGGTACTGGTTGATATGGATTCCAAGCAACAGCAGATTGACACAATCCACCCCGAGGATTATGCCCCTATGTAATCTAGGATTTTAAGAGTTCGCCCAAAAATATGATATCTTAACAGCAGACGTGGAAAATCTTAGCTTATTAATCAAACATGTTTAACATAGTAGGTTTAAGTTCATTAATAAGCATCATATAACCCTATGTTATATTCCCCAGTTGTAAATGACATTTAATAAATGTAACAACCCTTCCCCAAATCATATAGGCACCTGCTCAAATGTATATAGATTATAGTAACATGTTTTACTTAATTTACATCTGATTCTCATTCACATGTTAACGTCCAATTAAGTATCATTTATTCCAATTAACATATTTCCTATACAAATTACTTAATGTCAAATTAAGTATAGTTAACGTTTTTTTTCCGTATTAACGTCAAATTAACGTACCCTTCAAATTAACGTCAATTGAACATATTTTATGTTGGCTAGCTTTTTGACCAAGCCACAAAGAATATAAGCACTAGCATTCGGATGGACAAGGATACTCAAACCTTGATAAACCCTTCTCGTGGTCCACATACCCCCATCGGCTCGTGGTCCACATACCCCAATCGGCTCGCGGTCCGCTTTCCTCCACGACTCACAATGATCACCACGACCCGCTCGTGATAGGTGTCATGATCCGCTCGCAGCATAGGCTCACGAACCAACCCTATACCTCTGAAAACATGGCCACGACCTGGTCACCCACGAACCGAAATTGAAGGATCTTGTGACACATGTCCATAACCGCCATATTGACCATTTCTCCATCAAGCCACGAACAGGTCCGAGATCCTCGGGATTGGTGTCACGTGTCTTCACGAACCGCCTGCAGAAATCACCTATAAATAGCCCAATACTTGGCATTTTTGGGGATCTTTTGGCAATTCAGAGCTCTGATTCCACCATTATCAAACCTTCATTATTTCTAATCAGAAGTATTCCGAAATTATTGAGTGAAACACTGTTGTAAAAGTGAGATTGAGAGAATACTGTGATTGTACTTGCATTCAAACATATAATCAAAGTAATATAAAGTGGACGTAGGCTCTTTAACGCCGAACCACTGTAAATTTGGTGTGTTTGTTGTTTTTTTCTTTCATTTCTAGTTTTAATTCTCTACAAATCAAGATAATTTAGGTATTAGAGCCACTTTTTGGTCTAACATTTTGGTGCTTTCACTGAGAATTGAATTCTCAGCCTGTTGGATTATTGGTCTACTGTTTGGATTTTCAAGTCCGAAGAAAATAGTCCGCATTCCCACTGTTTCATTTTCGAAGATTTTAGCAAAGTCAAGACGTTATGGTGGCACGAGTTTCTCGGTCAAACGAAGCTAACGAGGAGAAGGTTCAGGAACAAGCCAAGGTGGTTTCCCTGGCTCGCGGCTCGTAGGGGGCGAACTGACCCTAAGAGGGGGTCACGACCCGATCGCAGGAACACATCACAAGTCTCCCCGAAGAGCATGTCACGAGCTACCCTGACGATGGAACCACGAACTGCTCCTCAGAGGCGGTCACAAACCGGTCCACCCAAGTGACCACAACCTGACCAGGAAAAGAGGTTATGACCCACTCCACTCATGCAGATGCTGCTGATCGACTTGGATCGAGTGCTCCACGCTTAACCACAAATGTTAGTGATCGATTACATACCTCAGCCCCGACAACAAAAGGAATGTCCCGTGTTCTCGACATGTCGGAAAGGACAAACGACGCTTTGGAAGCTCAGCGACGTGAGAGTACATTGATGAGAGAAAATATGGCTACGATGAGAAGACAGATCGATGAACTTCGAAGGCCGATAATGCCTTCACCGACTCACCGCCTTACTCCCGACTATTCCTACTCATCAGAAAAACCTCCTAGACCTCTACGATGGCAATTAGAAAGGCATGAGAATGTGGAGCATCTCCAATTTTGATCCCTTCCTTCTCGAGCAGAAAAGACACTTAACTTGGGACCTGAAAACCATAGCTCGAGTAATCCCGCTCTTTTGCCTATAGGAGAACCCACAATTCTACCTAGAGATCAGGGTGCTGACGACCTTATTCAGAATCAACCATTCCTACCCCCTCGCCGCGTGATTGACCATGGCCATAGGGGGGCAAGGAAGCTCTGCTCATGCCCCGGACTTGGGAGCAGTGCATCGAAGAGATACCGGAGGGCCCCACAGGGCAAGAAGTGCTGATCCAGAATATACCTTGACTAATGTTGACGTTGAGGCAATGGTGAAGCAGATCATGGCAGATAACCGTGGATAAAGAAATGAAGATTGGGGTATAGACCACAGTCATACGCCTTTTACTGATGACATATTGGACGTCTAATTCCCGAGGCGATTCAACATGCCAACCATGAATCGTTATTCGGACAGGACAGGCCCGGTTCAACACTTAATGAGATATTCATAGTATATGAATGCAGTTGCCGCTCCCGATGCAGTGAAATGCAAAGCATTCCCGATTTTCTTAGAGGATGTGGCTCTAATGTGGTTTATACGTTTGCCTACTCGATCGATCTCCAACTTCAAGGAACTGAGCAAAAGATTCATAAATAAATTCCGGCTCCATACTCAAAGGTCCAAAAACGTAGTTGAGCTATCACTCATCAAGCAGCGTCCTGATGAGACTCTGAGGTCGTATTTCGACCACTTTAATTAGCAGTCATGGAGGTTAGGGACCCTTAGGAGCAATCAGTCCTGATGGCCTTAATTGACGGAGTGGATAAAGGTACGGAGTTCGGCAAATACTTAACTGGAAAACCGCCACTGACCAGGGAAATATTCTATGAGAAAGCCAATATCTGTCTGCGCCAAGAGGAATTACGTGCTAATCGAAAGAGGAAAGCCGCTAATAAGGAAGATATACAGAGTAATGTGGCTAAGGTAGAGGTCAATGTTGGAAATAAGAACCAAAGCATTGGCCGCCAGAATGGGAACAACAGTCGGAAGAAGAATTGGGGAAATGATTCACTGAAGAGATCTCGGTTCAAAGCATTTGAGAACTTTACACCACTGAATGATATGTTAGAGAATATTTTCCTGGACACTTATAATGTTCTTCAATATAAGAGGCCTCCACCAAGAGATTCAACAGAGAAAGAGCGTGAAATAGGAAAATTCTGCCTTTTCCATCAGACTCATGGTCACTCACTAACGAGTGCCGTCACTTGAGAGACGTTATTGAAAAACCGCTTCGAGAAGGGAAGTTGGGCGAATACAAGGTTGCTCCAAGAGATAGCGGGCAAGCCGAACAGGCCACGAATTAAAACCAACCTACTTCTAGGCCCACTGCTCAGCAGAAGGGGAAGAGTATTGTTATCAACACTATAGTTGGAGGCCTCACCCGGTGGGACACAGCTTCAGGGCGATGGATCAATATGCAAATGTAGCCAAGCACGTTGGAGTAGGGGAGTGCAGTAATCCTGAAGATACCACCCCAATAAAACAACAGAAAACAATGTCTGACGATGCCATATTTCGCGATAGAGATAGTATTGGAGTACATTCCCCTACCGAAGACCCCTTAGTGATAACAGCCAGTATTGGTTCTTCTTTAGTCCATAGGGTCTTAGTGGACAATGGAAGTTCAGTTAACATTCTATTTAAGAAAGCGTTTGATCAGATGAAGCTCGAAGCTGAGGATTTGAAGCCCTCCGACGGATGGATACGCGGCTTCAATGGGGCCTCAATGGATCCGAGGGGATGTGTAGAATTGTCAGTGACACTGGGAGAAGGAGATCATCGGGTGTGAGGATTCTCCCATTTGTAATTTTGGACATTGACTCACCCTATAATGCCTTTTTGGGCTGACCAGCTCTTGCAGAATTCAGGGCCTGCATCGCGCCCTGGTGCTTATTGCTGAAATTCCCTACAGACGCGGGAGTGGGAGTGATTAGAGGTGACCAGGCCACTGGACGAGCCTGTTATATGGCGGAATTGAAGATGTTGACGAAAGGACTAAACATAGAAACCAAAGGTACTTCCTCTCCCGTGAAGGAGGGGTCAGCATAGCAACTAAGGGGGACGACCCCGAGGGAGTCGCCCGGAGAATTACCCGAGGACATAAATCCTAGAGAGGACGAAAAGCCTGGGGCAGAATGGCGACGCCCAATGAAACAACTGTGGATGTCCCGATTGACAATGATGACTCAACGAGGGTTTTAAAGATCAGATCTCATCTAGATCCACTTCGGGCAAAGGAATTGACTGACTTTATAAAGGCAAATTTGGATGTATTTGCTTAGACCCACGCCGATATGTGTGGAATATCACCCTTAGTTATGAGCCACTCATTGAGTATCAACTTGAAACATCCACCTGTTAAGCAGAAGAGGCGAATGCTCGGCCCAGAGAGGTCAGCAGCCTTGAAGGAAGAAGTTGAGAAGCAACAGATTCATTAGAGATTCGACTTACCCAGGATAGATCTCAAATCCCATTTTAGTAAAGAAGGCCAACGGAAAATGGCGCACATGCATTGATTTTTCAGATTTGAATAAAGCTTGCCTAAAGACAGTTTTCCTCTTCCTAGGATCGACCAGCTAGTGGATTCAACAGCAGGTCATGAACTCCTATCCTTTATGGATGCGTATTCAGGATATAACCAGATTCCCATGCATGTTCCAGATCAGGACCATACCAGCTTCATCACATATTTGGGACTATACAGTTATGTGGTAATGTCGTTCGGCTTGAAAAACGCCGGAGCAACATACCACTGATTAGTAAATCAGATGTTCTACAATCAGACCGGAAAGACGATGGAAGTGTATGTTGACGAGCAGTGAAATCCAAGCAATCATCCAACCATACCACTGATCTAGCGGAAATGTTCGATATCCTTCAGCGATATGGGATGAAACTCAACCCTCTGAAATGTTCATTTGGAGTGGCTTCCGGAAAATTCTTAGGCTTCATCGTTAGCTCGTGGGGAAGTGAAATTATTCCGGATCAGATCGCGGCGATCAGAAATATCCGAGAACTAAGACAGATTAAAGATGTACAAAGCCTCGCTGGAAAAGTTGTTGCGTTGAGTAGATTTATTTCTAAAGCTACATGTAAATGCATTCCTTTTTCGACTTGATAAAGTGAGGAAAAAGAAATTTCCAATGGACTCTTGATTGTATGGAAGCCTTTCAGAATCTGTTGACTCATCTGGGGAGACCCCCGATATTGTCCAAGCCAGTCGATCACGAAGAATTGTTTGTATACTTGGTAGTAACGTCCCGCACAATAAGTTCATCCTTGGTAAGAGAAGAAGATAAAGTCCAGAGGCCTGTGTACTATGTGAGTAAGAAGCTAGCGGCAGCAGAACAGAACTACTCATGAATTGAAAAGCTTGCATATAGCTTGCTGATCGCATCCATAAAACTCCGCCACTACTTTCAAGCTCATCCCATCACCATATATACTGACCATCCGCTCCGACAAGTCTTGCAAATGACAGAGGCATTAGGAAGGCTGCTCAAATGGAATATAGAGTTAAGCCAATTTGATTTGAACTTCCAGCCCCGTAGATCGATAAGGGGGCAAGTGTTAGCTGATTTCATAGCGGAGTTCACTATTCCTGAGGAAGATGTAGCTAGTGAGGAAGCTGGTCCCTCAACACAACCATTCGACCCCAATACTTGGAAGCTATATACTGACGGTGCCAAGAATGACAGACGGCCCGACGCTGGAGTTGTGCTAGTAACTCCTGAGAAACGGTCAATATACTACGCTCTCAGGTTAGAATTTCATGCCACGAATAATGACTCAGAATATGAAGCTCTGATTGCTGGACTAAAGCTCACAAAGGAGCTGGGGATAACGATGTTGGATATTCTTTGTGATTCCAAGATTGTTGTAAATCAAGTCAATAAGGAGTTTCAAAAAAAAGGGCCCAGACTTGTGTTATATTTGAAAGAAGTGAGAAAATTACTGGATGGTTTTGAACACTACAGCATAACCCATATTCCCCGATCAGAGAATCAAAAAGCAGATAAGTTGGCCAAGTTGCTAGCTCTGATAGTGTTGAAGACACAGAGATAGTTCCGATTGAAATACTGCAGTCTCCAAGTATCGATCAGATGGAAATTGATCCCGTACTGGAAACTGAGACGGAAAAGGAGCCATAGATGACACCGTTAAAGAACTTCCTAATGAATGGAACGCTTCTAACTAAGAAAAGAAAAAGGCGTGTTGTTATTCGAAAGGCCTCTAGATATGTCATGCAAGTCGAAGTCCTCTACAGACAAGGATTCTCGATGCCACTCCTCCGGTGTATAGACCACGACGACATCGAGCAGGTACTAAGTGAAGTACACGAGGTGAGTGTGGTGATCACATCAGAGGTCAAACAATGGATAAGAAGATACTACAATATGGTTATTTCTAGCTTACCGTGAATAAAGATGCGGCTAAATATGCACGACGTTGCGACAAATGCCAAAAAAATTCTAAGATCCCCAAGGCACCTCCTAGTCGATTAAAGACGACGATGAGCCCATGGCCCTTCGCTGTCTGGGGAATTGACACCATCAGAAGCCTCCCTATTGCAAAGGGCGGAGCTAAATTCGCCATCGTGGCCGTAGGTTACATTACAAAGTGGGTCGAAGCTGAACCGCTAACCACGATCACAACCAAACGAGTGATAAACTTTGTCGTTACAAACATTATATGTCGATTTGGGATCCCAAAAATCATTATAACAGACAATGGGACCCAATTCGATAGTACGGAATTCCGGAAATTTTGCCAGAAATTTCACATCGAGAAAAGGTATACTACCGTGGCGCATCCGCAGTCGAATGGACAGGTAGAAGCAGCGAACAATGTAATTAAGTCCATTCGAAAGAAGCGATTGAAGCGAGCCAGATCCATGTGGGTCGACGAATTACCCTTGGCTTTATGGGCTTATATAACGACTTCCAAATCAGCCACGAGGCACACCCCCTTCTCCCTTGCCTTCGGGTCAGAAGCGGTCATCCCGGTCGAATTAAAAGTACCATCCCATAAAACTACTTATTATACCCAATGACTAATAACGAACCGCTCCTCGAATCCCTATATATGGTAGAAGAAAAAAGGGACGAGGCGGACCTGCGTGCCTTGAGGCACAAGCAGCAGGTCACCCGGTATTACAATAAGAAGGTCCGAGCTTGAACCTTTGAACCCGGAGACTTGGTCCTAAAGCGTCTTCCCCCCCAGTCCATTTGGGTCCAAAATGGGAAGGACCATATACCATCCTATGGAGGCTTGATAATGGATCCTTCAAGCTAGCGACCGTGGATGGAGATGAAATCCTCAGAGTGTGGAACGCCCAGCATTTGCGGCATTTCTTGACATGAAATTATCAATTTTTTTTTACTCTTTTGTTTTTAGGACCACTTAAAAAGGCATGACTTGTCTAGAACAGTCTGGTTGCATAAGCAAAGGATTATAAAGTGGATGTAGGTCATGATTCGACCTAACCACTATAAAATATCGTGTGTCATTTACTTTACCGTATCATTTTGTGGTTATTCTTTCACTTTTATTCATATAAGCTATTACGGTTGTGACATTTAACATAAATCCCTTGATGACCCCCGAAACACCTAAAGGTCTTTCGGATTTGAAAAACAACCAGGTACGGATCATCGACGACGCAATGCAACAATTGACACAACCTCGAATACTCTAACTCTCACAACTTTAGAAGGAGTATATAGGACAAGAAAGCGAATTGTCCACAAGGCGTGAAGGTGCACCGTCAGAAAAAGACTGCCTCAACTCCACTCTACCCTTGGCATTTGACGGGAGAGTATAAAGGCGTTAGGGACTGGTGCTGCCAATGAACTCCTACCCCGCTGAAGGATCGGGGAGAAGACTGAAAGCTAAGTTCGAACTCAATCCTGGGCATCCGACAGGAGAGTATAAAGGCATATTGATTAAATGCAATAAAAAGGGCTCCTACCCCGCTGCAGTATCGGGGGCAAGAATGAAAGCTGAGCCCGAACCCTTCATATCCGGACATGGAGGGCAACGCATTGTCAATCCTAATCAATCCTCAATAAGTCCTGGCCAGGCATCACGTCAACTATTGATTGGGGGCATACTTATATATATACTTTCTTACCACACTTCATGGTGTTGACAAAATGAATAATATACTTACAGAATTCTTATGTTGTGCCTGCAATGATTACTTACGATGCAGTTTCATTCATGACTTATTTACGATTCAAATGTTTAAATACATGACTAAATATGAGATATTCACATGTACGCAATAATACAAAGGAAACAGAATTTCATTTACTAAATGTAGGTACACAAAACATAACTGGACAAAATGTGAGGGCTGCACTCGCAACAACTACAAAGGGCCAGTGGGAAATCTGAAAACAAAACACGAACAAACGAGCCCTATTTGGGCTTCAGGGATGACTTCGACTTCTTCTCCTTCTTCTGTTACTCCGGAGCCTCCTTGCTAACATCAGGGGAATCATGCTTCTTTCTTTTATTTTTCCCTGAGGGGGGGGGGTCCTATGGAGCATAAGAGGATTGGGACGCAAGTTGTGTAGTTATCGACTTGGAGGAGAGCTTTATGATTAGTCCGGATCCAGAAGCAGCTGCAGAGATAGGTGGCACATTTAGAGGTTCTTCCTCAATATTAAGTTTTAGCTGCTCATCCCTTTTGGCCTTCATATCGGCCAAGGTTAGATTATCATTATCCTTTGTCTCCTCTATGATAGTAACATCCTCGCCTTCGTCCCCATTGTCACCGTCTGTGTCCTTCAAGGCTCCAATGATTTCAGCGTCCTTAGGAACGTCGATGCTCGTTGGCACAATGGCTTTCTCGCTTGTTTCAACCTCAGTTTGTTTAGGGGCTTCGGGGGCCTTAGGGCTTAATGGTATGGTGACTTTCTCAACCTCTGCTTGTGTTGCTACAGTCCCCTCGATTGGCTTGGCACCTACATTATGAGAAGCAACGGTTATCAATTTGGGAGAAAGTGTGGTCTTCTCAATTGTTCGCTTCACGATGCGACGACAAGTTATGACAACTTTAACAAATTGTGGAGAGAATATGGAGATACCTTCTGCCGACTGCTCATCCGCAGTTGCAATGGAAACCTCAACAGGTTGGGGAATAGGAATTTCAGAGATTAGCGGGTCATCGGGGTTATACTCGTCGGCCCCAGAAGTCTTGAGCTCCATGGCTGAGCTTGAACCTTCATCAAGCTTGTCCTTGCCTTTGAGCTTACACCTCTCTGCCTCCATAGACTCTTTAATCTGACATCTACCCTCTGCTAATACCTCAGTCTCTTCACCTCTGAGAAAGGTCTGCATGAGTTGATTCTCAACGATATCCTCGACTTTTAGGCCATGCCTCTCGCTTTCAGCAATCTAGTCCCATACATCAACCAAAGTAGAGGGATAGTTCTTGATCTAGGAAATGTCTCAAGTCTGAATGGACTGAGCAAAAAATCCATTAATAGCTCATTGAATCCTTCTATCTCTTGCTCGGCTGCAGCAAGTTTAGCAGTAGCATTCGAGGCAGACTCAAGGGCTTCGTTAGCATGCCCTTTAGCAAGAGCAGCTCTCTCCTCAGCATGAACAATTTTATCTTTTAAGCCTACCATTTCTTTTTCCCAAGCAGCCTGTTCCATGGTAAAGCAATCCTATGATGTTTTTATCTCGGCATTAATCAACTTGAGATCTTCTATTTCCTTTTTCATAGTTATACGCTCTTGGCTATTCGAATCAAGCTCAAAGTGGAAACGTTTCTTTGTTTCCTCCAACTGTGTCTTATAGCTTTCGGCGTCCCTCTGAGCTAAGGCAAGAAGAGCTTGGGTATCTTCGAGTTGTTTCTCAGCCTTGTCCCTAGCCTTGACATTATGTTCAGCCTTTTCTTTAGATTTCTGTACATCCTTTTCTAGACGATGGATAACTTCTGAGAGCTTCTTGGCATGCTTCTTCATTGCCCTATATTGAGTAGCCACGTGGCCCACTTGGTTAACGACTTATGTATCCCAATCGTCAGAAACTGGCTCAAGGTCTGGAACGAAAAGCATCCTTTCAAAATAGATATCGGGAATTGCTTTCGCAAACGCTCCAGCTTTTCCTTATTTTCAGAAGTAAGGGTCACCTCCTGTGTAGTGGAAACATCTAGGTCGCGTTGATCATAGGGGACAAGTGTTGTCTTCTCTTTTTCCAAACCTTTGCTTGAACCCTTGTGCTTATCCTTGGGCTCACGATACTTCTTGGAGGATTTGTCCTAAGGAGGAGTACCCTTCGTGGGAGTCGGAGCTTTGGGAAGTGGTTTGCCTCTCGCATGTGGCACTTGACGACTATGGTGCTTCTCGGGATCTTGTCTCGAAGGAGAGCGAGAGCGGGTGGGATAAGGCTGATGGGAATCATAATGTTTCTTATTGTCTCTTCCCTGATTATCACTGCGATTATGCTCAAGTACGGGATTAAGTCTGGGGGTGCACTCACGAAGTTCATGATGAGAATAGGGGCGGCGACGAGCCATCTTTCCTGCAAAAATTATAAGCAAGAATAAGGACCATACAGTGTGTGAATGTTGTGGCGTGCAGTGTATGTGATGTGTATGTCCCGTGTGATCCCCCATAACGGACCAGGGCCCGGGGCTAGGCTCGTCTGTGCAGTTTCCTTTTCCTTGACGGGAGTGGATTCTTCCTCGGAGATAGGGAAGAACGGTTCCGCTCCAAAATCCTCAGATGTGTAAATATTATCCGGTAGGGGAAGTTTTTCTAAATCCCCATATATTTCTTCCTCCATTAAAGAATCATGAGTCAAGGGTTTAGTCGATGGTGGTGTTTTCTGAGATGAACCCCCTTCGGGAACAGAAGCATCCCATGGTTCGTTGGCTCGAACTTCACCCCCTTTTGTATACATTCAAATCTTTGTCATCCTGGTCAATTATTGACGAAGGACTTTTGGGTAGACCAGGTAATATCTTGATTTTCGTTGTCACCTGGCCCTCGGTTTGGGGAATTGCCACTCAATTCCCCAGGAGTTAAAGTTGGGGGCACATATCTGTAAGGCCTGCCACCCTGTCTAAGCCCGAATTTTATGTCAAGAATATGATGTTTGTAAAGGTTCTCGTCTATTATACACTTTCTAATTTTGCAAAATTCAAAGTTACTTTTTATAAGGGGGGACAAACGATCTTCGTATACTTCACCTTCCTATTTCTGGAAATTATGAGTTGTACAGAAAAAGAAGATAATTTAGAACTTACTTGACTGTAACCACCTCCTCGCACATCCATCTTGATGTTTTATATAGAACCATTCGGATTTGGCATCGCCTAAGTTACTGTGTCCATCCGACAAGACCTTCTTCGAGGGGTTCGATTCGAAGAAAATAAAGTTTAGGGTCCCTGTGGAATGGTGCTTGAAATAATAATAGAAATTCAAATCTTTGAAAACAAGCTCGATCTCCAGAATCTCTGCATACGCGATGTACAAGGTATATAGAGTAGCATAAGCGTTGGGATGGAGTTGCATGGGAGCAATGCATAGTCGTCTCAGGAGGTCGATGACGAACGGAGGAAAAGGAGGAATAGCACCTACCGAGCACATGACTTTGCTGATAGCTATACACCCTTCCGTAGTAGAATGGATTTTGTCCTCTTCCTCTGGAGTTTCCACGTCATCCCAGGGGATCCCATGTCTTAAGCAAATTTTCTTTAGCTTGATATCATCCAGTTTGGAAGCTATGGAATCACTCGGCTTGTCTAATTTTTTAACAGCCTCAAGTTCATCGGGAGCCCGATCATCCTCTTCATCCTCAAGCGATGTGCTTTCAGAAGATGTTGATTCTGTATTTATATCTGTTTCATAATCAGATCCGGAGTTATCACATTTCGGGTCTGATGGAAGTGCGGTAGGATTGTAATATCTTGACAATTCTAGATCTGCACTTTTCTATGATAATCTTGTTGAGCTTCTATCAGACATGTCTGTGGTGGAGGTGAACAAGCATACGAGATTTGAAGGTAGTTAGTTACCCGTGAACCCCGTGCTTGTCCAAGTGCTAGTGTGTACAAGTGTGTTCAATACTTAGAAGAAAATCATGAATTAGATAATGGAAACATGAAATTGATAGTTGTATGCTGCTTAGTCATAAGGTCATTCAGTGCAGAAAGTTCTTTCCGAAGGCTTTAACCTAACTGTCCATCGATTCGTTCAAGTTATGGTTGATTTCTAGCTAGAGCATAGGTTGACGTGTTTGGTTAGTTGATGTTATAAAGTCAAGCATAGTCGTATAATGAGAGTTGGTTTAAAGATAAGTCGATCCCCGAAGACTTCCGAGGCAGCTCGTGATACGGAACTAGCTCGTGAAAAGAGGTCGGCTCGTGACTAGGGGTTGACCCACTGAGAAGAGTTCAGTTCGCGATCGCAGCAGGGCTTGTGGTCAGGTGCTCATTTAAACATCATATCGACTCGCCTTATACGGTTCGCAAGGTATTTCCATGACCAATTCCTCTCTCCTTTATGAACCTATTACCCACCTTTCTCCACAAACCGATACCTCATCCCTTTTCACGAATAGATGCCTCGCTCCCTTGAACAGGTGAGCCCATCACAACACTTCACGATCCGACTAAATCCACAATGTCACGACCCGGTCCTCGCCGCCTCTCCACGAACCAGATTACCATCCTCTTTCCTAAATCATCCTACTTCCCATCTCCACGAGCGAACCCTTGACTAACCTGCAAATTCGTAAATTTATTACCCTCACTTACTTCATCCCCTTCTTCCCTCGCTTCGTTAAATCCCAGTCTTTTGCGAGTTCGAATGACTCAACGAACGCATGCTCCCACAACTGTCTCTGAACGTGACTAGGATCATCAGTAACAGCGGCGTTATCAGAGACTACAATGGAGGGATTGTCGAAGAGAAAATGAACGAAATTGAAGCAAAAAAAAGGTATACATGTGTGTGTGGTTCATTCACAGCTCAAATCGACAGTGACAACCTCGATCTATGATTACCTAATCGATTGAATTTGTGAATCTGAAAGGTTAAGAGGAAGGACAGATTCCAGGGTTTAGGATTTAAGGGTAGAATGATTGGAGTAAAAGGCAGAAAAGTGAATGGAAAATCGGTTTTTATAACCCCTGCAAGGACCCTTGGTCTTCTCTTTTTTGTCTCATTGGGTTGGCTCGGCCCGATGGGCCACGAACATATGACGGATCGCACGGTTGCAGGCATAGGAGCATGCTTTGCCATCAATTCGTGACACACGATTGAACCGAATGGCACGGTTCATAACATGACTGAAAGACTGAAATTTTTGGTATGAATATCGAATTGAAAAGATGAAACTTTTTACCTACAAGAGTAATGAACTTCTTTAAGCCTGTTTATGGAAGTTTAAAGACTCACCTGAAGAATTGTTCGCGGTGCACACTGAAATTTGAACACCGGAATCAATCAATAAACAACAAAATAATTGGAAGCTTAAAGATCTATTTATACTCGTCAAAGGATACGGTCTTTCGAAACATTGCAACCCTACGAGAAGACATGACTTGGTATTTACGGTATTGGGAACGAATATATGTACTATTTCAAAGTAAGTTCCATCCCCGATGAAACATACTTCGAGGAGGCAAAATGTTGGCTAGCTTTTTGACCAAGCCACCAAGAATATAAGCACTAGCATTCAGATGGACAAGGAAACTCACACCTTGATAAACTCGTCTTGTGGTCCACATACCCCCATCGGCTCGCGGTCCGCTTTCCTCCACGACTCGCAATGATCACCACGACCCGCTCATGATAGGTGTCACGATCCGCTTGCAGCATAGGGTCACGAACCGACCCTATACCTCTTAAAACATGGCCACGACCTGGTCACCCACGAACCGAAATTAAAGGATCTTGTGACCCATATCCATAACCGTCATATTGACCATTTCTCCATCAAGCCACGAACGGGTCCGAGATCCTCGGGATTAGTGCCACATGTCTTCACGAACCGCCTGCCGAAATCACCTATAAATAACAAAATACTTGGCATTTTCGGGATCTTTTAGCAATTCAGCGCTCTGATTCCACCATTATCAAACCTTCATTATTTCTAATTAGAAAGTATTCTGAAATTGTTGAGTGAATCACTGTTGTAAAAGTGAGATTGAGAGAATATTGTGATTGTACTTACATTCAAACTTATAATCAAAGTCATATAAAGTGGACTAGGCTCTTTAACGCTGAACCACTATAAATTCGGTGTGTTTGTTGCTTTTTCTTTCATTTCTAGTTTTAATTCTCTGCAAATCAAGATAATTTGGGTGTTAGAGCCATTTTTTGGTCTAACATTTCCAATTTCATGTCAAACCAACATGTTTTCGAATGTTAGTGCCAAAATAACATGTTTACAAATTGATGTCAAATAACATGCTTTTCCAAATGAACATAAATGTCTAACTAACATGTTTTACCGAATTAACATCAAATGAACATAAATATGTAGTTAACATGTTTTATTCTTCAAATGAACATAAATGTCTAATTAACACATTTTTTTTCAAATTAACATTATAAGTGTCTAATTAACATGTTTTCAAATCAGTGTCAATTAACATATTTTCCAATATTTATGCCGAATTAACCTTTTTACCCCCAATAAATTAACATTCCCAATCAAATGTCTAATTAGCTTAAATGACAAATTACATGTTTTCTAAATTAACATTAAAACATAAATTAATGTCAATTAACATAAACATATATACCAATTGATATCAGTTACATGTTTTCCTAACAATGCCATATTAACATATTTACGAATTAATGTCAAATGCATGTCTACTTAATATATAATTAAGTTCAACCTATTCATGTTTACATATTCTTCCTTTATAATATTCCCAATTTATACAGTTAATGGTTCTCATATTCCAATATGCCCAAATATCCTTTTTATTGACGTTACATAATATTCCAATTTATCATAGTTTTACGCAATTCTATTGGAAAAAGGCTTAGGCTCTCGGTGGCCAAGGCTCAGCGCAAAATAAAGAAAAAGGAGAATTATAACCAAACTCATATATGAACAAACTGATAAAATAGGCATAATAAGACTATAAATAAAACAGTAACAGAAAAAGGGGATAAGGACGAGAGATGTACATACAAACAGATAATAACTGAAAATGAACAGGTAATTGATAATATAAAAGAACAATACAAGAATAAACTTATAAACACTGTTACTTTTCAGATCTAATATATTCTACTATCAAAATTCTTTTTATTTAGATTACTACAACAACAATTTGAGATCGTATGTAGAATAATTATTCTTTCAATTTTCTTTTTTGACAGCATCCTGACATTTTCTAAATTTTGTTTTAGAACATAACTTAGACGAGTAAGAAGATGAAGAATGTTTGTGTAAGAAAATGATGAGGTTGCTAGTCCATTTATAGATATGTTAGGATAATATATACCATAGGATATTAGGTTTTAAAATCAAACCGTTAAAGACACATCATGTTGAGTCAGCATATGAATATAACCAGAAAATATGTCCAGGTTCATTAGATTTATTGTCCAAGTTCAATGTATTTTACACATCAACAATATATAAGCAATTATCCACAACTGGCTTGAAGGTGGGTCGACCCACCTTAGACATGGGTCGACACTAGTGTCGACCTACCTTAGACATGGGTCGACGCTAGTGTCGACCCAGCTAAGGGCTAGGTCGCCCATTTACCGTTAGGGTCGCCTATTTACCATTACTTTATTTTCTGTTTATAAATTGAATTCTTTAATTTAATTGCAAACTTGGATTGATCATAACTTATTCATTTCCTGTACGATTTACGCAAACTAAAAGTCTATATGAATCAGAATTTCATAACGTACATAGTGGTGATATCGATTTTGCTTAATTATCCATATTTTCCTGAATAATATTTATTTTATCTGTTTATTCCTTAATTAATTAATCCATTAATTAATTATTGCTTGTTAAAAATTTGGGTTGTTACAGGAACAAACATACAAATCTGACCACCATTTTATCGTCATACCGGGGTGTGAGGCTTGATGAGGTCACGTTACACAAAGCTACGCTTATACAAAGCCATGCTTTGGTCGTCCATAGCACAATCACTTTGCATTCCACATTGCCAATTCATAACATATAATTGGTGTCTACCAATATATAACCTTTGAGCTCGTATGCCTCAGAAAAGGGTGTTAAGCTAAGAGAATAATTCTCTGCTACCAAGCAGATATATATATTAGTAGAGATCAATTGCCATGCCATAAATTGCAATGTCAGACATACAATCCATACAAGTTTGTTCTGGGTCTGAATAAAACCGGAGGCACCTTATTCCTCGTCCAATAAAGGAAAGAGGCCCTTACAAATCCGGAAAATATCCAAGTACATCCGATCACTACTACTACTTATAACCTCGTATCAGGTGTACGACCCAACCGAGACATCAACGATAATCCATTCGATGTGAAGATCCCCAGTCTTTAATCACCGCCTTAAATTGCTCCATAACGTCGTATAATCATTTGGAATGGTTTTTTGGACATAAATCCAATCCCGACCCTTCCAATTGATTAGCGCAATTTAAAAACACAATTATCGATTATACAGGATTTCAATTAAATCTCCTTCCATCTTGGATTTTGTTAATTAAAACTTCTTTAAACCCATTCTCAAATTATTGTTTAACAAAATCCATATTTGCTAACTATAACTCAACATTCATCCCTTCAAATCTTTTTTACCAAGATTTTAACATAAAACCTTTATGGTTTATTTCCAAAAACATTCGTAAATCTTTAAGAAAAATCTTAGCCTTTCTTTCAAAATTATCTCTTAATCAAATATTATTTAATATTTTCTTTATTAGCCTTAAGTCATAACCCTTTCCAAATTATCAAATATGTATCCACTTAAATAAAGATTTTAATTAATCATAACCCAAAAATTCACATTCCCAAAAATTCAACTCATAACTATCTCTTTAAAATCAAAGATAATTTAGCTTTTGAAAATCTTAATAATCATTCATTAACTTTTCACCCAGATTCATTAACTCTTTATTCCTTTACTTTCCTCTTAAAACCCATCTCCAAATCAAGATCATATCATTTCAAATTGTCTTTAGAAATCTTAATTCTCTTTAAATTCCAAATTTTGACTAAATCTTTAACGGGTTAAAGAATGATGTTATTTAAGACACCATTAACGACAAACCCAAAACCAATCGATATTGAATATATGATTTAAACAGAAGTTATCAACTTATATTCAATATCAATTCTCATAATCAGTGAATACTATAAGCGGAATAATGTTATAAATATCTTTAGAATTCCCCAAATATTATATGTCTTAACTACGGAATCCCATACCAAATATCCAAAGATTATTCCCATCCATACCCACCTTATTAATTCTGAAAAACCTTATTCCGGCAGATTAACTGAAATAATTATATACGAACTAGATAGAAATTACATCAACTTATGTTCGTTATCAATTTCCCTACTTGACTGATACTAACTCTACCTTTCAAATTCTTCAAATAGTACGAGTGTACTTATGGACTTAATAACGATTTTTGAAGATCACTTTCAACCATTTCCTACTTCATTAATAATTGGAAAACCATTTTATCTCAAGAGAAATTAAATCGTACTTAAAACCAACAATAAGCTTCTGAAATACTTCGTTAATCATTTAAAAATGATTACTTAAGTTTCGTATAATAACTCACAAGTTTAAAACTTCAAAATATACTGTTTTAAGAAAAGCGTTGCAAAAATGTTTCAAAAGCGTTGCAAAAGCATCGTGAAATAGTTTATATTAACTAATTTGATCAAAATAACCTTATACTATCCAAATCTATCATTTTCCAATTCAAATCACTTTTAAATAATTTATAATGATTTTACAAAATTTTCCCATATTTTAACGATTTAAAAATAAACCACTGTTTATCTACTTAACTCAACTTCAATTTTCAAAATTATGATTTTGAATCGATTTAAAATTTGAAAAAGCCATTTATAGTCAAAATTATTTTCATAATCTTTTCCACCTTTTCAAAAGTTGTTCATATATAAATTAATTTCATTTCTAAACTGCTTTGGATTTTAAATCCAAAACTTTATTTTCATGCCCAATTCTCAATATATTAAATCGTTTATATTCTCAATTGAGAAGGAGACCTAATCAGTCACCCGTATAATCCCACAATTGGAGTGTCGTGGGTGTGAAACAACATACAAAAAATACTTAGAAATATACGAACATCCACAACACTATTGTAGGAAGATAGCTTGGAAATGAACAAGGAGAAGGAGGTTTGGATGGAATGAAATGAGAAGGTGTAGGTGCTCTTTTATAGTGTTAAAGGAGGAGGAAAGTGAAAATTTCGAAATCTTACTTAAGAAGCCAAAACAAAAACCATGTCAGCCTTTTGAAAACCATGGACCTTGTGAACATGGTATTCACCAACCACTTAGCCATACTCTTGTAACACTTTTAAAGTGTTTCTAACTTGCGACACCTTATGGATGTTACTATATTTTGACGTATATGCTATCGTTTAACCATTTAAATATCTCCGACTAATGTTATCGAAACTAGACGATCTCATCTATTTATTTATCATCCAAAAAAATTATTTACTTTAATTTATCTATATTTAAAATATATTTGTTTAACTAGAAAAGAATATACTTAAAAATAGTTTTATAAATACATCTTTGGAAAATTTGTTGTAACAAAACCTTATAAAGTCTTATTAAAATTATACCATTATATTTGACAAAATCAAACGTCTTTTTATTATTTAAACATATATATATATTAAATTTATTTTATTATTAATCCAAATCCATATTTAAATTATATTAAATCCATTTAATACCCAGAAAATTCAAATTATATATCAAAAAGTTTAGTGTTTAAAATTTTAGATCATTACAACAATACATAAATGTCATCGAGGATGTGAATGGATTCCCACTATATCAAGAGATCAAGTTTCAAATCGACTTAGTTGATGAAGCTAGACAGTTAGTTATGCCTTTGAGGCGTACAATACCCCAACGATTAGAAGGAGTTAGAGGTTCAAGTTAGTGACATGTCGAGAAAGCAACTTAGTTGATGGATCTGGATTGGTATTTACGCCTTTTGAGGCATGTAGTACCCAAAGAGCAGAAGGTGTTAGGGGTGCAAGTTTGTGACCTATTGAGAAAACAATTCACCAGGGAAGCATATTTGAATGGATTGCACCTGTTATATTCATGATGAAGGACGATGACTCTTAAGATTGTGTGTGGATTATAGTGAGTTGAGTAAAGAGACTAGGATGAGCAAGTATCCTCTTCCATGGATTGTCAATTTGTTTGAATAGCTACACATGGATGAGGTGTATTCTTAAATGCATTTGACTACAAGATTTCACCAACTAGGAGTCGCAAAAGTGAGTGCATATTACTGATTTCAGACACTGTCAGGTTTCTATGAATGGTTCGTGATGACTTTTGGATTGACCACTGTTCTAGCATGTTTTGTATATATTAAAGTAAAGTTTTCAAAAATCACCCGAATAAGTCCATGCTTGTGTTTGTAGATGATATCTTCATCTACTTCATAATTGAGAAAGAGCAAAAGACACACTTGAGTGTTCTGTTTGAGATTTTAAGGAAGCACGAGTTGAGGGCTAAGTTTTCTAAGTGTCACTTTTGTATAGAAGAAGCAAGATTATTAGGCCGTGTAGCATCTAAACAAGGGATAACAACAGATTCTGCAAAGATAACAACAATCTATGGTTGCAACCAGCCCAAGAATGCTTTAGACGTAAGGGTTTCCTTCATTAAGTAGTGTACCAACCTGCACTTTTCAAGGAATGAATTTTGATAAAAATCAAAACTCAAAGTGATCCAAGCATGTATCATATTGATTTGGCACATACAATAAGGAACATAAGTATAATCAATATTATAAAGACAAATTTAGAACGAAAATAAGATAAAATAATAAGTATCAACCTGTGTTGTAACAACCCAGAATTTCTGAACCAATTTAATTTTTTTATTTTAGCTATATTAATGGGTTTTGAATATTTAAAATGATTTATTTTAAATAATAATCACTAAAAATTTATTTAAATCGAAGTTAGAATGTATAAATTTATTTTAATTATAAAACGAGCCAGAAATAGCGCGATAGTTTGAAAATTCGATTTTAAATTTCAATTGAATGTACATAATTCAAAATAAATCGGATTTCAGTAAAACCAGAAACATTTGAATCTTTTTAATGATACATTTCTAATGAATGTGAAAAAATCGATTTCATAATATAAATTGAAAGTTATGTCCAGTTTAAAATTTAAAATAGTCACTATGGAATTTATATGTATTTTAATATAATATACAGTCGTTAAAAATAGCCATTTTGCAAACGACCTCCATTTTCGATGAAACCACCTTTATTGGATCTAGAATGTCAATTTATTATCAGATATCAAATTTCATAATTTTTGGAATTAATATGTGAGCATGGTGAATTTAAATGTGTTTGGAAATTTTAGTTTGAATTTAATCGACTGGAAAAAAGATCATTTTTTAAGCGGTCTCCAAATTCAATGAAATTAGTTTTGTTAGGACTGTATCGTCAAAACATATCTAGAGTTATTTTTCTGTAATTTTTGGAGTCAGTATGTGGCCTCGGTAAATTAAAATGTACATTTAAATCCAATATATGTTGATTTATATTTTAATTTTGATAAAACCTAATCGAAACAGTGGAATTGGCTTATGAAACATACCCCATTATGTCGGAATAGGGGTATTTAGCTAGGGGCGATAGTCGTTGGGTTTGATTTGGAGTTCAAATCAATAAGCGAGTATTTAGTGAATTAAATAATTAAAAATAATATACATATATAACCTTTAAAACTAAAACCCTAGGTCAACTCAAATTCACGGTCAAATTTCCAAGAGCCGTTTCTTTCTTCTTGACGGCGGAAAAGCTCACGAATTTCCCCCCTCCAATCCTCCAATCCACAAATCGTTTTGGAACACTTTCAACAGGAAGATGGTTCAACTCGGCGAGAGCTCTTCCTTCAACGGAGGTGATCGCAAAACACATTTTCTAGTGGTTGAAATCTCCATTGAAACCGGTGGCGCTCGAACTAGTTTTTCTAAGCCCCAGGGAACGCGAGCTGCGTGCCACCGCCGACGTAGGGGAAGGAGCCTTCGGCCTTCCACGTGGGCCCATCTGATCATCAACCGGCTTCACGTGTTGGTTACAAATTGGAGCCCTAGTTTTGAACAAGGTTTTGTATCATTTCCTGGAACGACAAAGAAAAAAGCGACGTAGGTAAGGAGTGATAGAGATGTAATTAACTAATTTAATTATTTAATTAGACTAATTGTGAAATTAATGTATAAAAGGTCATATCTTTTTCATACGAGCTCAGAAAATTGCAAACTGAAGTGCGTTGGAATCGTGGCGACGAACACTACAACATGGGACTAACCAGAATGAAAATGGAGCAATTTAGAAAATGACTCGAACAGTATTAAAACAGAAATTCAGAAATAAAGAATGGCGGAGTGGAACCCAATGTGAGAACCCCTTCTCATTAAATTATTTTATCATGTTACTATATTCATGTATAAAAATATATAGAATTGCCAGTGTAGAATTTTATCAGTTTTAATCATTATAAATCGTATACGGTGCCAGTTAGCTCACCTCCGTTGTCCACAGACCATGGACGATTTAATTGACTATATTGTATTTTGATTATGATGCTGTAATGTTTAAAATATTAAAAATAGTTTAATATTATTTTGTGGTAGTAAAATTAAATTATAAATATCTATTTATAATTTAAACAGTAAAATTGGTTAATTAGAAAAATAATTCAAACCGAATTGGAACTGATTAAATTTATTAGCCAATGATTTCTTTAAATTGACTGTTGTTGTTTGAAACCCCATACGGGAATTGGGATCATATTTGGCATATAATAATCCCAATATTTAGTTGTATGTCAATCGATTGATGGACAAACTGTTGTAAGCGTTATTTATTTATTTTAATGCTTATACAGTTGTAAAATGAACTCTGAATGATGTTTGATTATTGAATGATTATTTATCATTATGGTTGAATACATGCGATGTGTGAAATCCGTATAACTGAGATTATATGGTAATTAATTGAGTCTGATTCCAATTTAGAACTAACGAATATTTTAAAATAATGAATATTTTAAAATAAGTAATATTTTAAAATAATATTCAGTGAGTAATCAAAATATGATTTTGATGTCCGATTTTGTGTAACGACCCAAAAAATCTGAACCAATTTAAAAATGTAACGGCAAGGAATTTCGCTCGATCCGAATCAGTCGTTAAACCGATCTAGACCGTTCGAAACCCCTGAACGTTTTGAGAACAGTACAAATCAGAATGCAGACAGAAGAACATTTCATTGCTATTACAACAATTCCATCAGATACAAGAATATACAGAGTATAATTGAATAAATTACATTCGATAAATATCAGAGATTACAATAAATTACATAGCAGCGGAAAATAATAAAAAGCACAACTGAAGGTGATATACGGATACAGAGCTTTCTGGATATCATTCCAGCTGTAAACCAGGATCCTGTGAGTATAAATCTACAAAACCAAAACTACTAGCCGCCCGTGTCGAAAATAAGGGCACCCAGAGTTTAGGTTAAAACAATAAACTTCAGGTCAGTCATGTGACCGGTGTGAGAACTAAAACAGTTATTTAAAACTTTACTTTAAAAGAGAGTAATTCAAGGGACCACGCCATATAACACGGAACAGGTTTCCTCCCAAGAATACCAGTGCATAGAATAAACAGCGCAATGCTTTTTTCGAAAAATGAAGCTATTATAAGACCCAGGTCCCATCACACAATGCAACGCAAGCCGGAGGATAGGGTTTTACCTTATAATAGCCAAACATGCTTGGTACGTTTAAAAACAAATCATTTGATACTATAATAAGTGTATAGTGTCAAAACAATTTCAATCATAAATATCAATCATAGACGACATAGCATCCCATGCTACTATGTCGCCATACTAGGCTCTACAGATAAAGCCGAAATATCTCGTATTGGAAATTGGATTTCCGTCATGAGTCGAGGCAAGGGGCAAGCTCCTCTCCGCTTTCGACACACTCTAGCAAATGTCCCAGGACTACACACTCTGGGCAGCCACTTGGATCGGTTGGGCCGGTCCTCTCTTACATTTGAGGATTAGTTATTCCTGAACACACATTTCTCGGTCCTTACAGACCTAAAATCGAGGCGCCTCATTCCAACAACCACATAGGTGAAAAGTATATAAATGTCAGGGCTGGTAAGTCACTGACACCACCAAAGCTAGAAAGATACGTCGTGTTCTCCCAACGGTCCGTATCCCGTTTTTGACTCATACCGAGGTGTGAGGCTCGCGAATCCACGCTATACACAAAGCTATGCCACGTAGGCCGTGCTTTGATCATCAAACACAAGACTTTGCTTTTCAACAGAAGCCTTGATCAATTGCCACTTAGGCGTGCCACACAGGCAATTCATGCCATGCGATTGATATCTATCGATATATAACCTCTAAGCTCGTACGTCTCAGAGAAGGGCGTTAAGCAAGAGAATAAATTCTCCGCCGCCAAACAGATATATATTTAACAGAAATCAATCAACACAGAATAAAATCCAATGTCAGACACACAATCCATTTACAAGTTCGTTCTGGGTCTGAACGAAACCGGAGGCACTTTCCTCGCATATCCATCGATCTCCAAGTATGTCTGGACGACCACCAACTGATTCCCTCATCTTGGGTGTGCAACCCAATCAAGATCATCAGTAATCACCCAAAAGATGTGAAGACTTCCGGTCTTCAACCACCGTCATCATCTTCGACTTATCGTCGAATTGGTTATTCAGAATGGGTATAAACCCGGCCTTTCCGAACAACCCGCGTATATTATAAACAAATGTTACACAAACACAACATACGCCTCATTCCAATTTAGCGGCCACTAACCGTAAATCAGCAAGATAGCAATTCCCCAAATATTAACCCCGAAGGCCGAAACCAACATCAGATCAATACCCAGGAAACCATTCTAGTTAACTGATCCCCAGTTAGTTTCTAAATTTCACATTCTTAGGGAAAGGTTCCCATTAATTTTATCAAAGATAAATTCTTTAAAATTTATTCTTGAATCTTCCTTTAGATGTCATTTCAAACCAAATTATGGTTTTTCAAACTAGACGAGATTAGCGAACCGCACCGAAGTAATTATTTATTTTATTTCTCAATCCCAGCCTATTCATCCCATGAAGCAAAACTGGTAATACTCCGTATCCAACACCACGGTGTTATCGGTAAAATTAATTACCATTTCACGTTCAAATCTAATTAAAGATTTGACTATCGCTTTGGAGCAAAACTGGTGATACTCCATTCTCGCTCACTTTCTAAATTTGGTAATTTAAATTATCAATTCACATTTCAATCTACTTACAGATTCATTAAAACTCCTTTTATTGGGTTAAAGAACTAATGTCATTTAAAACACAGTTCACGATAAACCCAAATCACATTCTATTTATTATCGGGTTAAAGAAAAAGTGTTATTTAAAACACTGTTCACGATAAACCCACAAATCAATTCTAATTCAATTCCAATCAAATATATTAGAAATTCCTATTATTTAAAACCCCTTTTAAAGCCAATTTATTTATTTAGAAATAATTGGGTTTTAAATTTAGTTCAAACTAATTCATTTCGATAAAAATCTATTTTTATTTTTCAAATATGGAGTTTTTCATCCCAATTTTTCCCAAATCATTTCTTATGATTTTACACAAATTATTACTATTTTTAATAATTTTATCAAGGCCCGTACATTCGATTTCCAACAACGGCCATCGAACTGCACTTACAGCGACCTTTTCCAAATTTGATTTGGACGTATCTCCAAATACAACCATTAGATTTCAAATTTTTAATAATCATTAGAAAGAACTTTTCGATACGAACCCAACGGTTCCGGTTTTAGGAGAATCCGACTGCCGGATCTCCTGTAATGTCCATTCGAAGTCAATGGTCGAAATTCGCGAACTGCCGCAGCGCGGCGCGTTCTAGTTAGGCCATTATATTATATATATAATATATATTTCGTCGATTTCTATTTAAAACGAATTTTATAAATAGTTTTAAATTCATTTCAAAAACATTTCAACTTCCATTTCCAATTCAAATCAAAATTGAATTTTTCCTTATAAATTCGTTTTAAAATTCATTTCAATTCAATTCAAATTTCAATTCAATTTGAATTCATTTCAAATTGATTTTTATTCTATTTCAGTTCGTTTTATATTCAATTCAATTCGAATTCGTTTTATATTCTATTCAATTCGAATTCGTTATATATTCAATTCAATTCGAATTCCTTTTATATTCAATTCAATTCGAATTCGTTATATATTCAATTCAATTTTGAATTTCTTTTTCTATTCAATTCAATTCTAAAAACGAATTTAATCGATATAAATATCGTTCGCGTCAAAATAGCGCATTTCTAATCAACACGGCTTTATATATTTCAATAATTCCGTTATTCTATTCAACAAATGAATATTTATCATATTCAATACTTGAATCTATATTTTTGTCAGCACATGACTAATCTCAACGAATGAGTACTGTCCACGTGTGACTATTTTTGTTATTTAATATATTTTATAAAAATCATGGTATCTATCGTTTGATTTCAAATCAGACTCCAACCGTAAATTAGTAAGAGAACGATTCCCTGAATATTAACCCCGAAGGCCGAAACCAACATCAGATCAACATCCAGGAGACCACTCATCTTATCTATTTTCCAGTTAGTTTCTAATTTTATATATGATAAAGATGTAAATTTTATTGTTAAAATATTTCGTTCAACACATGACTAATCTCAACGGATGAGTACTGTCAACACATGAACCTTTATTTTATAATATTCTTTATTTTCTAAATTGGACTGAGGCCCAATCAATTACCATATAAAGTTAATTATATGGATTCCATACAACACATGTATATAATAGCAACGATAAATAATCAACCATCATCCAAAGTGCATTACACTATATAAGCATCAAATATAGATATCTAACGCTTATAATAGCCTGTCGATCCATCGAACGACATACAACTAATTATTGGGATTAGTGTATGCCGTATTTTATCTCAATACCCGTGTGGGGTTTCAAACAATCAAACACAGATTTTATTTGTGCAGTTGGGCGATGTGTAAAATTTATCGTCCCAATCAATGTCCTTCAAATAGGTGTACATAAACAAACCGTCCGGCTTGTAAATGAATATTTATTTATTCACATCCACGTTAAAAATTATATTTTTAACGACCAAAATATTTTATTCAACCTATGAATATTCTATTCGGTTCATTTATTAAATAAAATGATATCTTTATTTTTCTAATTTATTTTAGAAAATTTCGACGGCATAACGGCACGATACTAGAAACGGGACAAGGCCTAGCCTTATCTCCGGTCTAATAATGGCCCACGCCATACACATATCAATCAAATCAATTCGATTTCACCAAACAACCAAATTCAAACAAATTAATCTAACCAACTACACAACCAAACAAACAAGTCCATGGTTTGTGGACGATGGTGTCGGGTGCTACTAAACACCGTCCGCATCCTAGTATATATTTATAGCTAGAAAAAGAAATTTAAAGTGAGAAGTTCTCACCAATAGCTAATCCAAACTCCACGACTCTTCATATGTGGGAAATCTTCATCGTGCTTGCCCTTCGTCACTTTCGTCGCCCGTATTCTCTACATATATAAAGATCACATTTTTATATTCTTTATTATATAAAAATCATATTTTTATTCGCTCCATATATAAAAATCACATTTTTATATTTACTTTGTTATAAAAATTATATTTTTATATTGCTATTCTCCTAATAAAGATTATATTTTTATTACTCTACATGAATAAAAATCATATCTTTTTTGTTTCTTGTCGAAATTCTATGAAACAAGAGACAGTGGACTCGTGTGGACGTCTTCTACATTTTAGAAGAGACCGCATATTTTTCTGAGCCTTCTGCTATTTTTGGTGGAGTGGAACCCAATGTGAGATTTCTAATTTATAAACGATATGGAAAACGACGATGTATAAATTATATAGTCGATGTATGGGTTATATAAGCATTGTACACCTCATGTATAAGTGTTGTATAAGTTGTGCGTTCGATGTATAAGTTATATATGCGTTGTAAAAATTATAGATGTGTTGAAATAGAAGTGAATTGCTATATATAAATATAAATATATATATATACATATATATATATATATATATATATATATATATATATACGCCTCTACGTCCACAAACCATGGACGATATTTATTGGTTGTGATTGATATGAAAATTGATTGATAGTGAATGGTTGATTGGAATTGTTTGTGGTTGATATTGGTTGATTGTGGTTGAAAAATACCCATTTGTGGTTGAGAAATATTTGTTTGAAACCACGTAGGATTAGTTTGTGGAAATGAAAAATATATACATGCCGCCTGCATGCGAACTAGATGCATGATTCCCCATTGTCAAAAACCGCGAGGTTTTAAAGTAGAGCGAGGAGTCGTACTGGGGACGGTCCCGGTTATAACTACCCTGCTGTTATGCTGCCGAAATTTTGAATAATATTCATGTGTTTGAATTATTTTCATTTGTTGAAACTATATTTATTCGTTGAATAGAAAGCCTTCATGTGTTGAGTCGATATTCATTCGTTGGATAGAAATTCATGTGTTGAATGGTATTCGTGTTTTAAATATAAAAATCACATTTTTATCTATATATATATAAACTATAGAAAACCTTCATGTGTTGAATCGATATTCATTCGTTGAATTGAAATTCATGTGTTGAATGGTATTCGTGTTTTAAATATAAAAATCGCATTTTTATCTATATATAAACTATAGAAAACCTTCATGTGTTGAATCAATATTCATTCATTGAATTGAAATTCATGTGTTGAATGGTATTCGTGTTTTAAATATAAAAATCACATTTTTAACTATATATATAAACTATAGAAAACCTTCATGTGTTGAATCGATATTCATTCGTTGAATTGAAATTCATGTGTTGAATGTTATTCGTGTTTTAAATATAAAAATCACATTTTTATCTATATATATAAACTATAGAAAACCTTCACGTGTTGAATCGATATTCATTCGTTGAATTGAAATTCATGTGTTGAATGGTATTCGTGTTTTAAATATAAAAATCACATTTTTATCTATATATATAAACTATAGAAAACCTTCATGTGTTGAATCGATATTCATTCGTTGAATTGAAATTCATGTGTTGAATGGTGTTCGTGTTTTAAATATAAAAATCACATTTTTATCTATATATATAAACTATAGAAAACCTTCATGTGTTGAATTGATATTCATTCGTTGAATTGAAATTCATGTGTTGAATGGTATTCATATTTTGAAATAAATTGTTTTATAATAAAAATCACATTTTTATAATCTATATGAACTATATAAAATAATCTTGTTTTGAAAGAAATTGTTTATAATAAAAATCCTATTTTTATTACCAATACGAACTATATAAAATAATAGTGTTTTGAAATGAATTGTTTTTACAATAAAAATCACATTTTTATTATATACATGAATTGTTAAAAATAGTGAAGTGAAATAGAAGACAGTTAGGTAAAAATACCATTTTTATCAAATGTATGAAAAGAATATAGTTTTGAAATCGAAGAATCGATATATATATATATAAATAGAATTAAAATATATCGAATAACGACGCTGCCGTTCGTATTCTGAAATCGTGATTTCGAACGATTATACCGGGAGATCCGACCATCAGATTTTCCTGAAATCGCAACCGTTGGGTTCGCTTTGGAAATATCTTTCCAACGGCACCAACTTTGTAAAAATCCAACGGTTGGATTGTCTTGAATGTTTAATTCAAATCTGAAGAAAAACAGCGCCAGAATCGATTATATTTATATATATATATATAATTATATTTAATCGAATAACGACGCTGCAGTTCGTATTTTGAAATCGAAACTTCAAACGATTATACCGGGAGATCCGACCGTCGGATTTTCCCGAAACTGGAACCATTGGATTCGTTTTGAAAAGGTCTTTCTAATGAATTAAAATTTGTGAAGATCCAACGGTTAGATTTTCAGATATGTGTAAATCAAATCTGAAGAAAAACAGCGCCACGGTCGCGTTATGGCCCGAAGCGTCGTTTTGAATAAATTGGCTATTTTAAAATAAATAAAAATAGCGATAAATCGTTATAAAATATTATAAATGATATGGATGTGAAATTTAGAAATTAACTGAAGGTTGGCTAAGTCGAATGGTTTCCTGGGTGTTGATCTGATGTTGGTTTCGGCCTTCGGGGTTAATATTTGGGAAATCGTTCTCTTACTGATTGACGGTTAGTGACTAATGAATTGAAATGATGCATGTGTATGTTAGTGTTGCACTGGTTTATTATATACGCGAGTTGCTCAGAAAAACCGGGTTTATCCCATTCTGAATAACTGAATCGACGATAAGAAATCGAAGATGAAGACGGTGGTCGAAGACCGGAGATCTTCACCTCGTTTGGAAGGTAACCGAGGTCCTGATTGGGAGGCATCACGAAATATGGATAATGAGTGGTGATCGTCTAGACGTACGTGGTGATCGATGGGTTTGCGAGGTATATAGGGCCTCCGGTTTCGTTCAGACCTAGAGCGGACTTGCAAATGGACAGTGTGTCTGACATTGGAATTTATTCTGTGTGATTGATAGCCATCAGTTGCACGGTGTGAATTGCCTGTGTGGCATGCTAAGATGCAGTGATTAGGGTTTCTATTGAAAAGCAAAGTCTTGTGGTGATGATCAAAGCACCGCCTCTGTGGCGTAGCTTTGTGTATAACGTGAATTTGCGAACCTCACAACAGGTATGAAGCAGAAACGGGAGGAAGGACCTCAGGGAGGGCATGCGTTTCCTTCTAGCTAGAAGTGGCGTCAGTGGTTTTACATGCCCTGACGAGTTTGACTTATGTGGTTGTTACTGTTGCGAGGTGGCTCGGTTTGATCGGACGATCCGGGTCCGATGGAGTCATTCGTTGGCTCACTTACGCCCCATAGGGCGGGGAAACGCATTGTTCAGGAATTTTAATCCACATCGGTGGACCGGCCCTGACGATCCAAGGGTCGATGCGCTCTGACCCTAAGGCTCGGGCTAGAGAGTCTCGAAGTTGGTAAGGACTATCTTTTGCCTTGGTTCATGACGGAAATCCAATTTCCAAATACGACATCGTGCGGTTTTGATTGTACATATATATGGCGACATGATATATGGTACCCATGCCGTCTATGATTGATAGTTATGATTCGAAATTGTTTTTAAAACATGTAAACACTAGTAATAATATCAATTGCTTTTGTTTTATTCGTATCAACCATATTTTGGCCATTATAAGGTAAAACTCTATCCTCCGGTTTGCGTTGCATTGTGTGATGGGAACTGAGTCTTATAATGGCTTCATTTTTATAAAAAGCATTGCGATGTTTAAAAGAATGATTTGTTTTAAAGCACTGGCAATCCAATGGAGTAAACCCGTTCCACGAAAGTGGTGTGGTCCTGTGATTATCCATATTATAAATGTGTTGAGTAGATTTCTCATACCAGTCCCATGACTGACTCGTAGTTTGTTTCACTTTCAAACTCGGGTGCCCCTTTTTCTACACGGGCAGCCTTATATTCAGGTTTAACTGGCTTCCTTTGGATAGCTGGAGCTGAAGATGGATTCTATCATTTATCTATTTTATGTTGTTCAGCTCCTATTGTACATATTTTGTTTGTTTTCCGCTGTAGACATTTATGTATAGCTGAACTGTATTTGTACTAAGTATGATCCTGTATACAGTGTAACTCTGATGATTACGTTTATCCAGTATATTCTATTGTTCATTTTCTGGTGTATTTATTTAATTTTGTCCTGCTATTATTTGTTTATGTGTTATATTTCAAGGATTACCCTTTCCGCCGTCAGTACAGGGTTTGGGGTCGTCTCATTTTGGATGAACACGAAAATATTGAAATATATGAAGCTGAGTTAAGTAGCTAATCGCCATTTTAACCCGAATGGGTTTATCGATCAATTTTATTTATTTTATAATAAATATCGAAAAGAAAATGGATTTTAAAATATGATATTTTGAAAATATTATTAGTTTAATACTATAACGATATGCAATATTCAATTTTGATTAAAAATTGAAAATGAAGTTGAAATTGTTTTGAAATGAATTTATAAACGATTTATAAAATACTTTTTAAATGGAAAACGACGATATATATATTACATATATTTAATGGCTTGAATAGAACGTGCTGCGCAGCGACCGTTCACGAATTTCAACCATTGAGTTCAAATTGATGTAACGGGAGATCCGACCGTCGGATTCTCCTAAAAACAGAACCGTTGGGTTCGTATCGAAGTGGGCTTTCCAACGGATATAAGATACTTGAATTCTAACGGTTAGACTTTGAGATATGTCCAAATCAATTTTAGAAAAAGTCACTATGGATGCAGTTCGGTGGTTGTTATTGGAAACCGACTGTAGGGGCCTTAATAAAATTATTAAAAATATGGAAATATTATGTAAAATCAAATAAATGATTTGGGAAGGT
Organism: Allium sativum; assembly: GCA_030737875.1. Taxonomy (NCBI): domain Eukaryota; kingdom Viridiplantae; phylum Streptophyta; class Magnoliopsida; order Asparagales; family Amaryllidaceae; genus Allium; species Allium sativum. The sequence continues at coordinate 966,828,436 of CM060910.1, read as the reverse complement.
TTAGGGTGAAAAATTCCAAGTTTTAAAAGATAAAAATATATTTTTATCGAAATGAACTAGTTATTAACTAGAATAATAATCTAGTGTTTTTAAATAAATAAATTGGATTGAAATGGTTTTGATATAGCCAGAGTTTTCCAACATATGAATTGGAATGGATTGGAATAGAAATAATTTTCGGAATATTTTGATATTGGATTCCATGATTAGACGGATATTGTTGGGGAATTTGGAAGATATAAATATCGTTATTCCCAATACGATATTTGTTGGTTTCAGAATTTGATATTGAATATAAGCCGATAAAATTTCTATTCAGATCCTTGTATTTAATATCAAATTGGATTTTGGGTTTGTCGTGAATGGTGCCTTAAATAACCCTGTTCTTAAACCCAGTTGAGAAAGGAATAAATCTTTTAATTAAAGATTAATGAAGTTGTCCAACTATATTTATTAATTGGGATTAAATAGAAGTTGATTTTGGGTTCGTTGTGAACGATGTTTTAAATGACATTTGTTCTTTGGCCCAATTAATAGTGAAGTTATAATTTGGAATTAACAAATCTTTTAAATAATATTAATGGAATTTTCCAAAGAATTTTTTTCAATTTAATATATTAAATTGGAATTGAATGGAATTCGATTTGGTAATAATTGAGATGAGGTTCTATGAAGGAAGACAGTTACTATAAATGAAATTTAAAAGGCTTTGCCGTTATTCCATTTATAATATAGATTTGATATGAAAATTCATATCGATTATATATTGATAGGTTTTCCATGAAGATTCCATAGTTGATGGAAGAGGATTTGGGTTTATTGCGAACTGTGTTTTAAATGACATTGGTTCTTTAACCCAGTTAAAGATAAGATTAATTTCTTAAAGTTGAATAATCATTAAGTGATGATCTTTTTGGGATTAAAACCAATTCGAGTTTTATTGAATTCTAATTAGAATGGAAAGTGAATGAGATAATTAAATTTATCAAATAAGAGAAATGATCGAGAATAGAGTACCGCCAGTTTTACTCCAGGCGATAGTTAAATCTTTAATTAGATTTGAAACGTGAAATGGTAATTAAATTTACTGGTAATACCGTGGGTGTTGAATGCGGAGTACTACCAGTTTTGCTCCATGGGATGAATAGGTTGGGATTGGAAAATAAATAAATGATTATTTCGGTAAGGCTCGATAATCCCGACTACTGCTACTACCAAACTTATCCCATGGAATCATGACCAAATCTTTACAAATGAACCCACTTCATTGGTCTATAGCTCTTTAGTCGTACCTAGGCCACCGTGGCCCTGAATCCGTTCACGTACCCCCTACACATAGTAATCTAAAGTTACAGACATCGACAACCCCTTAGAACACGTCCCGCAGCAAAGCCCAACTCATGAAGTTCCCTCCTTGGTTCCCATCTGGATCCTGAGGTACAACTCCTCATTTGGACTTCCTTTGCATCTCGGGTTTAGGTCTACTTGGTGTTCGATCCTCCGGTTCGGTTCGGTTCGCCCCCTCCTGCTTGGTTCGGTTCGAATGCTCCTTTCTAGTTCAGTTCGGGTGCTTGGATGCTCTTATCCGGTTCGGGTCAGATGCCCCTATCCGGTTCGGATCGGATGCCCCTCTCCGGTTCAGATCGGATGCCCCTATCCGGTTGCTCCTATCTGAATGCTCCTATACGGATGCTCCTATCCAGATGCTCCTATCCGAATGCTCCTATTCGAATGCTCCTATCCAGTTTGCTGCAAATTTTTCCAGCAAGCTATTTTCGCCAAACGACGGCGTTTTCAACCATTCTAACTTTTCTATGCAATCACAAAACATACCATACAGTCATAGCAACATGTATAATCATCCACAAACAGTAAAACAACAATATGACATGTTTATATGGATCAAACATACCAAAAACCCATATTTTCCCCTTAATCATGTTTAACAACAACAACTAATGATAGGATTAGCAAAACTTAACCAAATTAACCCAAATTTCTATTAGAGCCCTATAATATCATTTTAGAATTTTACAAATTTTTCCAGATTTTTCTGAGCTACAATTTCGGGAATTATCACTAATCACCCCTAATTAGCCGTGATTAGTGAAAAACAATGCAAATCACTCACCTTGGCCACAAATAAAATACCAAATCTGAAATGATTCCCTGTTTGGCGCTATTCTCAATGTAACACAAAAGCTCTAACCTTGCTTTGGTGCTTTCTCTCCTTAATTTGAAGTAGTTTAAGCCAAAGCTTGATTAAGAAGTGATTAGAGGTGTATTTAGATGTTGGAGGTCATTGTTAGGTTGAAGAGAGGGTTTGTGGCGGCTGGAAAACTGAAATGAAAACCTAACTCATTTCAGCCTCCCCATAGCCCTAATCCCGAAATGGGTTATGGGCCCATTTATTAATCACCTCATTTGGCCCAGTTAAGTAGTTTTTCACCTTCTGAAAATTGTTTCAGTCATATCTCCCAAACGGTGAGTCCGTTGGTTAATGTGACCACTCTACGGAAAGGTAAACCATCATCTGAAGCCAATGGAAGTGGTTTCAGGTCAAAACTCCTTTCCAATCAAAAGTTATGGCCAAAACAAGATCAGCTAGGGGAAAAACGGTCATTTAAAAATCGGCAAAAATCATGAACATGGGAAATGACCCCAATAGTCGTCTCCCAAAATTACATGACCATACGACTTCATATGTGAAAGAAATAAATATTCTGCGATCCTTCGATGCGTAGAGTGTGGGTCGTTACATGCTTTCCCTAATGTTATCCTGATAGTTGTAATGAGGAGAGCATCACAACAATAAGTCCATATGAGTAGAAAATGTATAAATGCCCATAATAAACAAATTCATCCCATTTGGTTACACTTTAACTCATACGTTTAACAAAGTTAGCGATTCTAGTGTAACATCACACTATATGCATGATTATTATCTACCACACCTAATGTAGTTAATTCCATAAAGAAAACTACCTATAATAGGTGTTACAACTTTTCGTGAAGCCTTTAAAACCACCAAACCTTTCCCAACTCCAATATTAGAAGAAGCAGATCTTCAGACCTCTTACTACCTCATCCAAAATATAACATATAAGGGGAATCCATAATCATTACCCGTACTCTTTAGGATAAATACATAAGGAAAAAGGCGAGTCCTAATCAGTTAATACCACAAAGGAAAATCTAACTACTTAATACCTATAGTCCTGAGTAAGCCTTTTGACACATTATGACCTATAAATCCTTTAAAAAAATTCTTTCTGTAAGGAGACAGACCCTATGACCACTTAATACCTCAACGCTTGAAGTAAACCTTCAGAAAATATACCTCATACTGTTTCCTAGATCATTTAATACCTTATTAAAAGTAGGTCATAACACTCCCCGAATATCATGGGTTCTAAGATTAGTGATATCTCAAATCATTAGGACATACATCCGACTATTAACACTCCCTGAATATCATGGGTTCTATGATTAGTGATATCTCAAATCATTAGGACATACATTCGACTATTGGAAAGTACAGATTTCTGTCGAATGACCCTACTAGCCTCGTGTTAGGCTACTTTGTGACCCGACCACCGAAAGCTTAAGGGATCTATGATCATTTGAATGAAGTAATAGAGCATTGGAAAACTTGGCTTATACATACATGAAGGCCCCGGGTAGGATCCCTGCCTCGGTTTGGATCTTTAGAAGTTCGGGTTTGGCATATATAAAGCATCGGGTCGAATCATTGAATCGGATCGGGTCTCGATCCCATGTACAACAGCAGATGGAGGACTGGAACATGAGTATTGCACCGGATCAGGTTGAGAAATAGGGCCCCGACACGCCTGGAACGATGTTGCACACAACTAGGAGAATTGTCAAGACGAGCATCGGTTCGGATCGAAGGAAGACCGATCTGAACCTCTTTTTTGCTTGTTTCCCAGAAACGGTTAACAAGTCAAATGAAGCCCATTTCGTCACTTTCTCCACTACTTACAAGATTCCCTATGATGCTGCCACGTGGCCACTCACACCCAACTAACTCTCTTCCTATATATACATGATTTCGCACATAAGAAGGGGGATTTTGGCAGTTGTCTTCTTCAAGGCTTCTATGGCCGAATTCCTCTATTGAAATTGACCAACTTCTTCAATAAATTCAATGAACTTAGAGAGAATTATTCGTTGGATTTGAGTGATTATATCCGTTGTAATTGTAATCTACGAATGAAATGAGAAAATATGAAGTGGATGTAGGCTCGATAATGCCGAACCACTATAAATCTCGTGTGTTGATTGATTTTTCTTGCTTTTAGTTTATGATTCCTCATTATTATTCGATAAACATAATCAATTGGGTGTTAGGGCCCTTTTTGGTCTAACATTTTAGTGCTTTCACTGAGATCTAAAGATTCTCAGCGTTTAAGGATTCTCCAATCTACTTGTTGGATCGCCAAGTCCGATGAGGAAATCCTATGAATTCTATAGACTTTGCAATTATGGAGATCACCAGAAGTAAAGTCACCACCGTGCCATATAGAAGCAATTGCTGAAGATCAAAAATAGAGTCCGACAAAGCTTCTTGATCGGATGTAGACAAAGAGACTGGGCCGGTTGCAGATTAAGAGATCGGGTCGGATGCAGATGAAGCCCTTAGATTAGATGTAGACGAAGCGTTGGATAATAACCCTAAGGGGTTCGGATCGGGTCCTACCAGACCGGACAAAGAACCTCCGACCCGAACCAGAGGGGGAGATCCGAACCGGCCACTTGTTGATGATGTACCCCCGATCCGATCTGATGACATACCCGATCCGATGATAGACCCGAACCGCAACTTGAAGGCAAATTCCGATCCGACCTGGTATGGCTGTTTTTGGGAAAAAAAATACAATTTTCAGATCATTTCAGAAAAGGATCCATCTTCCAAAATCGAAAAAATCGTGCGGTGCCCACATTTTCGACCTAATCGGCTAGGTCGATCGCCGCCGGGACTGTGGGGCCCCGGACCCCCACCGGCGCTGCGCCTGGATCCGCTGACGGCCTCGCCTTCAGCTCGGAGCACGGCTCACCTTCGGCTCGACATATATTTTGTCCAACAGCAGCCATCAAAGCTTTTCAATGAAGATTATACGGAAAGTCTGACAATATCACAACAAGATGACAATGATTGGGATTTTTCCCAAAGCCATAACTCCTACTTACATCAGTAAGCCAGTGAGAGGATCTATCGATCAAATTCAGCTTGTTATCATTGACAGTATACGAGACAATGATTGTCTCATAGTAGCTTCCTCTTCCATAGCTCCGATGGTGTGTAGATTTCATCAATGCAACTGATGTTGTTCCCTAACGAGCAGTGACCACCTTATTTATGTAACTTAAAACATGTCCAGTCGGCGGAGCATCGAATGACGGTTATATGGAACAATCCGAGCACTACTCGGAAGATGATTCATACGATCTTAGTGACCATAATTGTCAATAATGGGATACCAGAAAGCAGCTAAGGATCTCAACATCCCAAAGCTACACTTCAATTATATGATGTGATGAATGAAATATGTCCTGCGGTTCACCTTCCGAAGAACTTGGCTAATCCTTGCAATGGCTATTTGTTGTCAACTGCATCGAGGAAGACTGATTTCCATCGAATAACGGTTAGGTCAACATACTTTGGTGCCCAGAGTTAGGTACTAGTTGAACCACCACACGCCATGATTGGACCTACGGATCCTTTCCCCGATTATAACAACTTGACTGCTCACCAGCCACCATACAACCTAGGTCAAGTGATGAGAACTTGAGATTAAAGCAAATATGAATCAACCATTTGCTCTCAAGTTCTTATTTCCATTGTGACATAGCGCGCGAATATTACTTAAAGTCTCGCAGACTATGCTGTCGTTTTCAAGCTTATCCAATCAAGGCCTAGACCGATCAGCTCCAACAGAATTCATAACTTACATTGTAGCCTAATGTCTATTGCTAAAATTCCCAATTGAAGCTGGAGTGGTAATGGTACGTGGTGACTAAGTTACTAGAAGATTCTGCTATTTGCCTAAATGGAATATGCAACACATCAGATATGGAACCCAAATACGCTTCCCGTACTGATGAGATGGAGCGCAAAGGAGGCATCGGCTTAGCAAAGGAAACATCACATAAAGAGTTGCCCGATGACCTTCCCGAAGACATAAATCTCAGAGAAGATGAAAATTTAGGATGCAAAAGGCGACATCTAACGAAGCAATTACCCAAAGATTGAAATGCTCGCTTACAGTTTGTTGATTGCTTCGAGAAAACCCCGCCACTGTTTCCAAGTTCATCTGGTTGTGATACACATTGTTTATGCACTACATCAGGTCCTACAGCGACCTGCGGCATTCAGATGATTGCTTGAATGGAACATCAGACTGAACCAGTTTAACCTCAATTCCCTCCTGAAGAAATCCATATGTGGGCAAGCATGAGCCGACTTCATCACTGAGTTGACTATTCCCAAAGAGGATGTGTTAGCTGAAGAAGATATCCCCTCAAAATGAAAGATGAAAACCAAGCACCCGGAAGTTGCATATAGACGGTGCAAAGAACAATCGACAGTCTGGCATTGGAGTTGTACTGATTCGAAGGATATTCCAGATGAATGGACTACGATTTGCAGCTTACCTAGAACGGGTAGAAGAGTTGTTGGATGGATGGGAACATTACAACATATCTTATATTCCACATACAGAAAATCAAAAAGCGGATAATCTGGCCAACCGGGCAAGTTCCGATAATCTGGAAGAGATAGAGATGATCCAATCGAGACACTCGGAAGTTGATCCAATATTGGAGACCGAATTCGGAAGAGAGTCATGGACAACTCCCTTTAGAAACTTCCTGCAGCATGGAGTGTTTCCAGCAAGGAGAAGTGAAGGGCGTACCATCATTCGTTATGCCTTAAGGCATGACAAGCAAAGCGACATTGCTTATTTCCATAGGAAGGTTGTCCTAAGATTGACAGCAATGAGTCCTATTGCCAAATACACCATCTTGAATGATTAGACAAAAGCACTCATTAGCTTCCCACTAGATGGGAGATGTACACGAATGAAGCTTATGACAAAACACCTCTTGGTGTTAGAAAGTGAAGATTCACAGTTCCACTTCATTGATCGATTATCTGCCAAGTAACTCATCCCCTTGATGCTGGGGGAAATATGGGATTCAAGCGTGGATTGATCGTGATTACATCATCTAATTCAATGTTGATGCATCATAAGCCTACATGACCGATTGCCTCAGTCTTTCCCGAAGAGTGGCGAGTTAAGGGTTTGGAACACTTAAGCCTGGATTTGATTGATTGTTTGTGTATAAGCTTTTATCCCCGACGTCGGATCGAAGGCATATCTACATCTGGATGAGGCATGTTTATCCTTATGGCTCCCGCACCAACTTCCTGACATGGAAGGGGCTAAGCTCCTGTAAGCATGGACCCATTTTTAGCCTTGTCCTACTTCATAGCATGGAGAGCACAAAGCTTCTCTAATCATAGATCCATTGTTCTCCTGCAAACTACCGTCCTTATACCAATATGATGATGTGCTACCATTAACGGTACAGATGTGACTCCCTGACACTCAATCCTTGCCCTTAGCAAGGGGGTAAGAAGGCGATTTAAAGGAGATGTGACCTCGTCATTTCCTTGTAGTATTTACCTAATTGCCTTCGTCGCTCCAAGACCCCAATCAAGGTCTGTTCATTCTTGGGATCGCCATCCCACGACGATTTGAAAAAATGTTCATCACCAACTAAAGATTTTGGTAGCCATCTCCGACGGATATTGTCGAGGCAAAATAGACCTGCAAAGAGCATACAATGCCATTTTCGCATAGAATTACATTCATTCCTTTAACAGGATTACTCTTTAACCATAACTCTTATATTTGCATGTTTTATGAATTATTGATGTAATTAACTTAGATGAATTAATGTGTGGATGGTGTATGTACCTAGGATTTGATACCGATCAGACTTCTAACACCCACATATAGAATTATGGAGCAATAGCATGACAAGCTTGACTGAACTGCTCTTTTACAAAGCCATGCCCCCCGCCTGAAAGAGGTTGTATAGCTCAAGGTGGATCTGAGATGACCATCCACTCCTAGGCTCATACGTGGCAGAGCTAAAGATAATTATGCATTGACTTTCGTATTTCAAAGTTGGAATCCGATTTCAGATGGATGCAGTTCGACTGTCTACATGGCTCAATCATATATTTGACGCCACCAGGTTACATGAATCCAAATAAAGGAGGCAGCACTGCCCCTCGATATGCTTACTTTTCAATCATGCAAATTACTCTTACATGCTTCCCGAGTTATTGACATAACTAACTCATGGGATATGAATGATGCAGGTATCCAAAGTTCGGTACCAATCACTCCTCACATGAATTGATTGGAGGAACGCAGATCCTTGGCAAGCATTTTATGACTATCTGCCTATCTATAATCCTCAAAGCTTGGATAGATGTATGAACCTAGGAAGAGTGTGAGGGGAACCACAGGATTAAAAACCAGTCGATCCATGACACTAACTCTCATGATTTGAGAGAGCGTTTAATGTACGGTACTGCAATGTTCGACCAAACTCCATCCCATGAGTCGACGGGACGAGAGAGACTTGATTATTGCAAATGGCTACCTTTACCCATGAATCGGGGATCATGAGGTAACGCCTCAACGAGTGTGATCTGACCGCTTTCCCGGAAAAACTCCATCCGCCAGAGTAAAGCATGGAGTAAGGACTAAAACCGAGTTTGAGAACGACACTCGACACAGTGGACTCCCACTCTTGGAAACAGAGTGTAGAAGGAAAGCCGGGGCGAATGACATGATCATTCGCCTAATTAACTTTAACTCTCATGATTCGAGAGAGAGTATAAAGGACAGGAAAACGACGTCCTCAAGGCGTGATGGTGCACCACGATTAAAGACCGCCTTGATTACACTCTAACCTGGGCATACGTCAGGAGAGTATAAAGGTGTTAAGATTAAGTACTGAAGACAGCAGGCTCCTACCCCACTGAAGGATTGGGGGCAAAATTGAAAGCTGAGCCCAAACCCCTCATTTCTGGACATGGGTGGGCAATGCACTGTCGATCCTAATCAATCCCAAACAAGCCCTGGCCAGGCACTTTATTTACTATTTATTGGGGGATACACACGCATCACACCCCTACGATGGCTGCAATATGATATGCTATTTATTTGCAAGGATACCGAATTGAAACCCTTATCTGATTTGTGATGTAATTTATTGCTTACTACTTAGTGTAGTAATGCTATGACTATAAATATATTCAATTGAAATATATAACAAACTTGCAAATGTATGATATTGCTGGAATACCACTTTGTTTGCTGATTGCAGATTTACAAAGGATAACTGGTCAAGAACGCGAGGCCTGCACCAGAAATAACAACAGGCTAGTAGAAAACAAATAAAGGGCCATGTCCGGAAGGCTGATGTTGATGCCTAATGATAAGCATCCTAAGTAACTCGAGGTGGCGACCCAAAAGAGGCCTTGAGAGTGAAGTATTCAATGACATGTCAAGCGACTTAATACTCGTGACTGGGGAGGACCTGGCAAAGCCTTGGGATTCTTGGATTTCTACCCGGCCTTAATATGATCTCGAGTGATCGTCGATTTTCCGGTCTTAATACGATCTGACATGGTCATGGCATTCAGGATTTCTATGGATTAAAGATTTCCCTGACTATCTAGAATACGCCTCCCTTCGTCAAAATTTGAAAAGGATGTGATCTAACCACCACCTATCTTATGCCACTACCCTTGGACTAGCGGCCGCTTGAGGACCACAGAATGGATGCAGAACGAACGTCCATTTGCTAGTCTCGACCGATTTTCTGATAGAAACACCCCGGATGAGGGGGCATGCTATTACTTTGACTTCTAACTTACAAGGAAGCGAATTGCCTGATACTTCGACTCAAGGGCAAAGAAGAAGGAAGATAGAAATTTCATCCATGCTGAGGATGTTGGTACAGAAGGCGCTAGGAATGAAGGAAGTCGACAGATTTCTTCTTGCGATGATCCCTCAGCATGTCAGAGTAGATATGAAATGGATGGTTCCAATGCTGAATTGAGAACTCCGATGCTCGGCGAGGAGTGAGCACCGTGGGAATTCAAGCAACAACGAACTTGGCTCGAACACTCCCTGCTCCGCAGTTCATATTGTACAAAACCCATGACAAGTTGGCATCATCGTCTTGGATGAAACAAGGGGAAATCAACCTCCTCCTAGCTATATGCGGCATGTAACTTCTGACCGTAACATTTTGGATGAAAACAACGGCAATGTAAGAGCCACTGGAAACTTAAAAGAAATACAACCCAACTCAACTTCGACATGAAGCTCCCTATTCCTTAATATAGGGGGAAAGTGGAAGCAATTGAGCTACCTATAGGTTAATCTTATCGCCACCAACTCCAATCCTCAGAGCTTGGATGGGAGATCCAAGACTAACCCATAAACATCCGAGTAGCGGATCATCATCCAGAATTAAAGGATGGAAGCATGATTGACCACTATTACATATGTGGAACCAAGAAGTCAGAGACCAGCTTCCACCCAATTTAAGACTTCATGCTGGGGTCACCAGCTGCTAAATTGGATAATTGGCGACGACTCCTCAAAAACAAAGGCCAGATTGCCAATGTTAATTAATGCTTCACTAGAGGTGGCACACCTCAAGGGTGATGTGGGTAACATCATCAAAACTCTTTCATACGAGACATTAGGGATTTCAGCAATTCTCCACACTCTAAGCTACCATTTTTGGATCTTGACGTATATTGTTGTTATACATTTTTTGGTGGCATGCAATCGATTTGGTCAACCGCTGGAACGCGTTGGTCATACACTTCGCTGAGAAAACAAAGGTCCACATATGTCAATCCAAGAATGTCATGTTATTCACTTCAGTCAAACAAAGGCCTGGCTGGACCCTACATTCATTCCTCAAAAGGTTCAACGCCGCAGCAGCATCTATAAATCAACCAGGACCGCCTATGGTGTTTATAGCAGCAATATCCAGTATTCTAGATAACTCAGACTTCAAAGTCTCTCGGCAACAAGACCCACCAAAAGGCCTTGACAGATTCACCTCTAGAACAAACCTCAATATATTTATACCATGAGATTTTCCTAGAGACATTGGTGAATTCAATCCTAAGAGAGATTCCTATAACAAGAGGATACTAAAATTGAGATGAATGGTCCTAATGTTTTCATGACAAAGAATAGAGCACCATCTGACTGTTGAAATAATAAAGACAAAAGGAAAGCTTCAAAAAAGACTAACAGGGATGTATGACTCGAGAAAGGACTAATTTCATTGATCGAAACCGCGATCTTGATTGCCAAGCTTAATGGAACCAAGCATGAGAAATAGACTCAACAAGAATGTGATAGCTATTCCACACTTTTTTGAAACATGAATGAAGGAACTTTCTCAACTCAGGGAATGATCTGATGAGAGTAGCCAAATTCACTGATGCATGATGAGGCAATCCTTGTTTTTTGACTAAAGCAAAGGGATGACACGAAGCGAATGTGATTCGACCATTCACATTATAACTCCGACTCTTGAAGACATGAGAAAGAGTACAGAACGACATGAGTCGACTAAGATTGTTGAACCTGCAGCTGTGACCCGATGCGATGAAAGAAAGTATAAAGGCTAGAAGACTAGATGTTCGATTGACTTGACCCAACCCCCACTGATGCTGGGGGCATAAGCACTGACCTCGCTTGTCTTTCACTGATGCTGGGAGCACGAGCTTCAACTTGCAAACTAACTTTGAACATGAACTTGACTCGATACGTTATTTAGAACATATGCGCTTATCTCCGGAGTATGATATGATTCATCTTGACCGTTCAAGAATGCCCACTGATGGATCGAACGTGACTTCAAATGCTTGATCCGCAACTACATCGAATGGAGAATGTGGGGAACTCTCCCACTACCTTACGTTTGTAATGACCTTACGAGCACAAATGACATATTCGTATGCTAATTCTGACATGCTCCATCTTAATGAAGTACGAAGATTCTTACACTACCTCATGACTTGGATGGTTACTTCATACATTGACTCGTATGAAATAGAAGTCTTGCTCTACAATACATTTGACTTGCGTAAGGATACAATGTTGTTTGGCAACGACCCATGCATGTAAGATTACATTCAGGAGCCAACGATTCAGCATGACTTTTGATGAAAGAATTCAACCACTTGATTCGACAAGGTATAAACAATTACTTGATCACCTTGTCTATTATGGCTATGGTATTTGACCCAACGAACACCAATAGAAGCGGTGTGATATATGACTGGTCATTTACATCACGAAAAGTTGAAGTACTAAAACTACTCAAGAAGACACAACGAATCAATAAAGCCTTCACACGGGCATATGACGTTGGAGAAAGATTTAGGTCAACTTGTTCAAAGCACATCTCATTTACGATAAGACGTACTTTGAGGGGGCAAAATGTTAGCCTACTTTATGACCAAGCTGCCAAAAGCATAAGGGATCTGCGATCATTTGAATGAAGTAATAGAGCATTGGAAAACTTGGCTTATACATACAAGAAGGCCCCGGGTCGGATCCCTGCCTCGGTTCGGATCTTTAGAAGTTCGGATTTGGCATATGTAAAGCATCGGGTTGAATCATTGGATCAGATCGGGTCTCGATCCCATGTACAACAGCAGATGAAGGACTGGAACATGAGTATTGCACCGGATCGGGTCGAGATAGAGGGACCCAACCCGCCTGGAACGATTTTTGCACACAACTAGGAGAATTGTCAAGACGAGCATCAGTTCGGATCGAAGGAAGACCGATCCGAACCTCTTTTTTGCTTGTTTCCCTGAAGCGGATAACAAGTCAAATGAAGCCCATTTCGTCACTTTCTCCACTACTTGCGAGATTCCCTCTGATGCTGCCACGTGGCCACTCACACCCAACTAACTCTCTTCCTATATATACATGATTTCGCACATAATGAAGGGGGCTTTTAACAGTTATCTTCTTCATGGCTTCTATGGCTGAATTCCTCTACTGAAATTGACCAACTTCTTCAATAAATTAAATGAATTCAGAGAGAATTATTTGTTGGATTTGAGTGATTGAGTGATTATATTCGTTGTAATTGTAATCTAAGAATGAAATGAGAAATTATGAAGTGGATGTAGGCTCGATAACGCCGAACCACTATAAATCTCGTGTGTTGATTGATTTTTCTTGCTTTTAGTATATGATTCCTCATTATTATCCGAAAAACATAATCAATTGGGTGTTAGGACCATTTTTTGGTCTAACACCTCACATCACTAAACTACTAAGTCCAAATTCCTGTTTTTAACCTAAATACTATTCCTATAACTAATCCTAAGATGAGATTAATAATATTTAGATTTATTATTGGACTTAACATAATTATGGAAATAAATTCCTTAATCAACACAACACCATAAAGGCTCGACTGTCATGCTTATAACCGTAAGAAAATATAATCCTAACAGTTATAACTGTTTTGCTAATAGACATCAGTGAATATTATAACAAATATTATCACAGTTATAACCGTTATTTGTAGGTTATTTACTCACGATTATAAGCGTGAGTTAAGGGCAAGTACTAACTATTATAAGCGCTAGTTAAGTTGAATTACTCATGATTTTAACCATTATTAACAGTTTATTCATTAACGTTATATGTACGAGTTCATTGGAGTTTCTAACGTTATAAGCATAAGTTAATCGAATGTTCTACTGGTTATTTCCCACTATTACCACCCTTATAATCGTGGTTGATAGTACACTTTATACTCCCATTTCAACACTGCTCAATAATACACACTAACATATATTCCGTATCAAACATGCATGTAGGTATATATTCAATACTAATATCAGCTACATACACAGTAATAATACCAGTTACATACACAGTAATTTATATTTCATAGCAGTGAATACATATTCCATGCTAGTTGAAAACAGTCAATAATACACAATATTTGAATAGCAAACATACATGTGTCTCATAAAAAATATCACAAGTTATATACCATCAATAACGTACATAACAAAATTTAAAACATGCTTCAAAAAATATCTTCTAAATCTAATCTTGCATCATTCGCGCCATCCATCATGAATGAATCGCGATTGTAAGCAAAACTATAACACAAGCTAGGGTAGGGGTGAGCGTTTGGTTGGTTTGGTTTATCCGATGATAAATTTGTCAAACCAAACTAAAACCAATAAAAAATGAAAACCAAACCAACCAAATTAAATTTGGTTGGTTCGGTTGGTTATCTGATTAAACCGAATTAAAAATGTTTTACACTTTTTGTTTGAAATATTCAAAGTGATTTGAAACAAATTATAAATATATGACTACAATATTATTATTTTTAATTTTTATGCTTTTTAATATTATTTTTGACACATAGATGATGATTAATATATACTTAAATAACTAAACTAACCTAAAATATTTATTATAATACCGATAATTTTGAAAATATAGTCAAAATTCGGTTAATTTGGTTAAACCGATAACCAAACTTAATATTTTTTCGGGCCGATTACAAACCGATTTAATTTCAAAACCGAACCAAACCGACCAAAATAAATTGGTTTGGTCGGTTTATTTGGTTTAACCGAATAATGCTCACCCCTAAGCTAGGGCAACTGTTAGTACAATATAACATTGAAATTTATCTGTAAACTAGTCAACTTAGGGTAAGTGACATTTTTTATTTTTCAGTTCGTGTTGTTCCAATAATGAATTCAAGTAATGAAATAAAGTTAAGGGGATATAAAAGAAGAGAATTCTACTAATGGAATAAAGTTAATATGCAATCGAAAAGAAGAAGGAAATCAAACTAATCGCAAGTTAATGGGGCTTGTTACCCATGGTTTGAAGGGAGTCAATTCTGACAATTAATAAATGGATATGTGGATTTGAATATTAGAGGCACCTATGCCTCTAGAGGACAATACGGTCTTCTCTATTTGCTAAATGCTCGTAAATTTTTGTTGTTGGCCCCTTAAACTATAAGTAGACAACCAAAGCAGTATCTAAAATGGAAAAACATGAATCTAAATTGGATATACCCATATGTTAATAAATCACCTAGTAAAGACATAATGTTTATTCTATGGCACTCAAACATATGGGCTATAAATGTTACATACAAGCAAATCCAATATATGTCTTGGCATATGTTAAATTGGCTTGTTCTCTATTCAGATAATGAACATATCATTGCTAGTTACAAAGAGAATATCAATCAATTATTGGTAATGGAAAAAACATGCAACTCGCTATTTGTTTCAATAACAAATATAACTTTAGGATTTGAACTCAAACTTAAACAATAAATGCCTCACCATTTCACCACTGGAAAAGGCTAAATTCGTACTAGTAAATAAATTCATATTTTTAGAAAGTTTCACTTTTGTATATAAGCGTAAAAGGGAAGTATGAATGACAATATTTCGGCTTAAAATGTTCTATAAAGCTAAAATTATCACAATATATAATAACTTAACTCCTATTTGTGAACCATAGGAATTCTTCAAAGAATTTTTTTCATCATGTAAGAAATATATTACTTACCAAATAGAAGTGCCAAAGAGGGAGTTGCTCTTTATGAACAAGTGTAGTCGGTTTTAAGTATAGCAGGGAATATAATTTGTATATGCCGCAAGATAACTATTTAAGATTAAAAAAACATGGAAAAAAACCAAACAAAAAAAGAAGCTTTTAAAACGATTATTTTATAGAAATAAGTCCAATCTGCACACAATATCAATGCACACTATCTATAAGACGGCCAAATGTGACACAAAGACACTAGAAAGCCATGTAGCTAACAAGTATATAATCAATATTATGAGAATTTAGAGAACGTTTTGATATTATGGCCATTGTTTGATTTACGTAGCACATTAGGTGGGAAAATGTCGAAGTGTTTACCTATGTTTTCCAACATTATTGGTACATCCGTAGAGGCCAGTAGACCATTCGAGTACTGATTGGAGACTTACGCAAATTAGGTACGATTAATCTATAGTATTGAATCATATGACATACTAGGATAACATATATCAAAACATATCAGAATTTTATTAAAATGAACTTATTTTTTTTTACAGATAACGTAGACCATTCTCCGATTGTATCACAATACCCCCTCCGACAAGCTCAGACAATATGTAATGGTCATTTAACGGTGCATCAAAAAGTAAACCTTATGATCGAGAACATCCTCCAACTGAACAACTTGTTCTTTTTCAACAACCTCTCTACCATGATACATCTTCTACGTCCTAATATGTTATTTCGCTACCTCTGTGAAGTCTGGACCTAATAGATTTATAGATTGTTTTTCTCCCAAAGATAATAATGTTACTTTATCTAATGGATCACTTTGCAAGCTATTATATTATTGAAAATTTTCTCTGTGTTGGAAGTACCTTCCGGTCTTAGTGTCGTCACGTTTCCTTGGATTTGATTTACAAGCAACTTAACACATTGTCTCAAAACAGTGATAGCAAAACTCATTGTTCTAATTTCTTCATACATTTGAATTTGGTTGCAACGACATGTTATTTTTAACCATTTAAGTTAATAATAAAGCCAACACAAATCGTTCAAAATTACATATTGTTATTATTATGGGGAAATATAAAATCATCATAAAATCACAGAAAAACATAGACACAGAAAAGTAGAATATCTCGTAGCGTAATAAATAAATAGTAGTTCATGAAGCTACTAAATACAAAATCTCATAATTTATATATAATATCAGAGTTACGAAATCAAATATAGTGGAAGTATGAATACATTGAATTTACAATGCACAAAGGAATTCTAACATAGATAGATAGAGGTGATGTCTTCATCTATTCTCTAGCTCCAAAAGATAAAATCTCAATACTGTAATACTTGGTCTGACCCGAGCATAAATTAAAACCAAACATTCAAGTCAGGACTAACATTCTCATTAAAGTAAATAAACTCAAGGGAAACATTAAAATGAAATGCACAAATTATTTAAAGGAAGTTTGGGATTTTCATCCTTTGAGGATCCGTTAAACTTGATATCATATAATACAATACACTATCAGAATAGTGGCTATAGTAAATATACTAATGGAAAAAGCGTAAGCGTGATTACATTTTTACCTTTACACAATTTATAATGGGGTAGTCTATACAATACCGTAAATTCACCGTAAACTAGTGGCATCAAAGGCCACTCCATAGGTAAGACACAAATAAAAATCGTAGGGGGATCGATCAATCTGGGGTTAGGATACAGTTTATTACTTAAATCAGTTTCTTCCAATTCATCTCAAACTAGTGTTCAAGTTGGGTTTTCAATCTTATTTCTTAAATCCAATTCTTCCGATTCATTTCAAATTTACCTTTAAATCACATCTTAATGACTTCATACAAATTAAATCAATATTTTTAAATTTACTCAATTCTAAATATTTAACTTCGATTGTATTTAGATTATAGCATTTACTTTGTAAATTTGTTATCAAATCAATTTATTAAGTTTCATAACCATAACATTTTTTTATAAAATCCATCTCATTATTTTCTAAATCACATCTTTAATCAATTTAACTTAATTTGATAGATTCCATTTCAACGAGATCATTTAAGCAAACAAACATGTAATTACAATTTTAATATTTCCTTTAAACATTTCTTAATTTTAAAGTATAATGAAAGTATATATTTATGATAGCATAATTTTTTTTGTTTATATTAAATTTAAAACTTTAATTAATATTAAAATAAAAGATTTATTAATTACTGATAAAATGATTTAGTTTTGAAAAATAATATTATAATTAAAAATATAATAATGTGGCTTTATTAAATAAAACTATATTTATAATTTAGAAACATACTTTTCAAAATAGACTAATGGTGTTCATACATAATTTTCTACCTAGATCAAGTAATGCGGATATGTATCATTTCAATCCATGTTAAAATTCGAATCTCAAGTACATATCATTTCGACCCGCATCCCAAATTGATTTATTTCATTTCCTAAATCTATACAGTGGTTCGAATATGTATCATTTCAACCCATAATGATTTCCCTAAATCTACAGGGAACTTGCAATGTGAAAACATAGAATTAAACATAGCAATACTAATATGTCATATGGCAAATTCGTATCATGTCATTTGTGTCAATAACAATCAAGATATCATACATGTCACAAATAAACATATATCACAAAATAGAACAATTTCATGTCATTCAAATTTAAATTTAACATAAAAATCAAGTTAACTAAAACAATCCTAACGTTTCAACTTAACCATTCGCATTTGTTGAATCATACTTTCACAAAATGTTGGTCAAGTGTGAGATAAACTCAACTTTCGTGGCACTGAATGGAGACAATAAACGAATGGACCTGGATACAGAAAGCAAGATGCACAACTTCGACAACAAGCACAATTACACGCTCTCTAACACCATGGTACGAATAAATACACAAATCAGTACCTCAAGTAATTTTAAAAGAAGAGAGTAGATGAGTTTTAGCTAGGGAAGTTGGATTTGGATTTTTACAAAAAAAATACAAAGATGTAACAAAATTTATGGTCATTATGAATTATATTTTTGGACCAACTAACCTTAGAATTTGAAATTTTCGTAAATAGAAAAGTTGTTTAAAATTATTTTTTCCTAAATTTAAGAAAAAGAAAAACTAGATTTCGATAGAACTTGAAAAAATATGACCGAAACAATGACAGACAAGTTTTTGGATCAGAAATCTAGGCCTGTTAATGTGTTTGAAAGATTCGTGACTTTGACATAGAATAATTTGAAATATGAAAAAGTTTTCAACACAAAAGTTGTAGCTATTTCATCCTATTTGAAAAAAGTGGATTCGAGTTCTCCAACAGGAAGTTACAGCCTCGAGAAGATAAGTCAAAATTTTAAAATGTAACAGAAGATAGAAAAGAGGATTACAGTTAGGGTTAGGGTTTGCGGGCTTCTTTGCGTTCGACTCAGGTCATTTGGGCCTAAAGCAAGGCAAAGGAAATAGGAGAAATGGGTTTAGAATTTTAAGGATTTGAATTTTAGAAAGGAGATTATGGAGAGAGAAAAATTAAAATAGAGGAGATGATTTCTTTTTTTATTTTTGATTTGGAGAGGGGGAAGATACAATACAAATTTTATATCTTGGAGGAGGAAGAAGCCATAATTTCTCAGGAAACTTTTGCAGAGATAACGGAGAATGGGAAAGAAAAAGATTAGATGATTTTTATTTGAGAGTTTCTCAACCGAAAGTCGCTTCGCATAACGGAAGAAGGTCGTGTAACTTAAGTCTGTTGGATCCATAAAATCCCAAAACACACATTCACCTAGTCCAAATACAAATACAGACCACCAGAATAAGAGTAAAGAGAGGTAAGAGATACATATACAAACTTAGTTCATTTTCAGCATTTAACATTGAAAGTAGCAAATTCGGAGCAAATGGAAGCGAATTTTGATGAAACAAAAAAATGCTGGACAACTCAGAATTCTATGTAGATTCACAAAAAAAATCAAATCAAAATTTAAAACTTCTAATTTTTCAACTCAAATTCAAATTTGGACAAAAATTGACTTTTCAAAAAAAGTTCATTTCAACATTTGGCAATCATATTACTCAATATTACCATTTTATTATTTATATTTTAATAATGAAAGTAAATTTAAATAATATATAAATCAAATTAACTCAATAATTAAGGTTTTCCTTCACAACTATTTAATTCTATTTGTCAAATTGTCCCTACTCATGTTTGTGTACGAGAATCCAATTCATTTATTTCATATAATTCATTTTTAATTTAAATCTTAAATTTTTGAAAACTTAAGTTTCAATTTATTTATCATTTTAAAAAAATTCAAAACTTTAGGTTGTTACAATCTCCTACACTCAAACATTTTCGTCCCTGAAAAAGAACGAGGCAGGGAAAAAGTAATCAAGTAACTTAATATAGTTTAAAATCAAGTTATGCATATTTGTCAACTTAGATTAATATATTGAAATATATCTAAATCAAGGTTTGGGTATTCCACAAACATTTCAATATGGCTTCAAGTGTTCACTCAACGCCTAAATTGGCATTATATATCTATCTTACTTTCGAAACCTAAAAATAAATACCTATGATGTCATGCTCATCATCCAAATCATTTTCAACGACTGCAATACAAGAAAAATGGGCTACAACATCGGATTTTGGCTGATGTCTAAGTGTTTTTTGACTAATGTCTTTGTAAGTGTAGAGAAAGGTTAAGGTCTTTCATGTTAGTTTTTAGCTTATGTTTAAGTTGGCTTTATACAACATTTTCTTTACACAAACTAATATGATAGACCATCTTTTACATCGGTTAAAAGGTCTATTACTTCACTTTTTTTGGATGTTTAATGCGGTATGCTCCTTATTACATCAGTTTGTTTAAACATAACTGTTGAGTATACCGTCTATCTATTTCAAGTAAAGATTTAAACAAGAATACGAATAATGAATAAATATCTTATTCGAACAAATATCCATTACATGAATAATATACCTTTTAGTTTCAACTATTTGTACATACACATTCAGTTCACATACACATACATTTCATATTTGCATTTTACATCTCATTTGTTATAAACACTCTCTCACATACACACGGGCATATACACTTGACTCTTTCTTCTAGCTTGTATCATGTTGTCCAATCTTCATTACCTGTCAAACAAATTTCAAAAAGCAATCTGGAAAATAAAATATAATTTGAACTAAAAATAAAACTCCTTTAGCTGATGATAGCGAGTAATATTATCATGGATACAATACTAATGGCACTGAATCCTACTCAAAAAACAACATCTCAGTCCATAACAAGTATTCTTTTTCAAACTAGAAAACACTGCTCAACACTTTTGATGATAAGCGAACGTTCAATGTCTATACCAAATGTAGGTTTTCCCCGATACACCTCATTGAATATACTAAATGTGACGGCCCGCCCCGCACTAGTCGGCATTTCCTCCGAAAGTGCGCTGTACACATGCCCGACTAGCCCGGAACGGTCGCCAAAGAAAGGAAAGAAGAGAATGAACTAATCAAGAACCTGTAGAATGTCTCATAGAGCAGGGAATAAAATATAATAATAACGTACTTGACACAAAACAGGTGAGACAGTGCATAAGCTGAAACTAAACATCATAGCAGCGGAAAATCCAATTACAGCTTATGTTCCACATCATCATTATTACAACTTTAAAACTGTCTCAAAAGAAAAAGAAAGGAAGGGTGCACTACTAATGCCCAAAGTAGTGACCAACAACGACATAGGGAGAATATATATATATATATATATATATATATATATATCACATGTAGAAGCCTCCTGCTCGTCTCCGGTACAGTTAGTCGTGCATCACTGGCTAACCTGTCTCTAGTCTGCTCGTGAGAGCACCCAGAGTAATAAGAAGAGACATAAAACTCTGGGTCAGACAAAAGTTTGGTATGAGCGATAAGCAGCAAGACAGAACAATAACAGGTATACTAAACCATACCTGAACCTGGACCTGCAACCAAAGAGTTAGCACTACGTACTATACAATACTCTAAGGTGCCACTAACACATGGTATAAAGAATACGGGGGTGGGGTGTGCATGTCATAGTGATGGCAAACAAATCAAGCATGACAACCATCCTCACGTCTCTCACTCAGTGCGTAAAGCATACGATGTCCACCACTCTCAACCACTAGACCCATTGAAGTAGTGACGGAGTTCGACTTATACGACTATTGCTACCACCAAGCTTACCCCATGGAGTCATGACTAAATCTTTACAAATGACCCCGTTTCATTGGTCTATAGCCCATTAGTCGTACCTAGACCACTGTGGTCCTGAATCCATTCACGTACCTCCCATACATAGTGATCCAAAGTCATAGACATCGACAACCCCTTATCACACGTCCCGCAGCAAAGCCCAACTCATGAAGTTAACTCGTTGGTTCCCAACTGGATCCTAAGTTCTACTTCCCATTTGGGCTTCCTTTGCATCTCGGGTTTTTATCAAATTGGAGTTGGTCTCCAAAAGAGTCATCACGTAATTGCAGCTCCAATCCAGTTCGGTTCAGCTTACTTCAGTCAGTTCGATTTGAATACATCACTCCTAGGCTTCCCATTTGGTTCGGTGTTCCACTTCAGGTTGGTTCGGTTTGGCAGTTCCCATCATTCCAGTTCAGTTGGTTCGGTTCGGTGCTCCCCTTTTTCATTCAGTCGGTTCGGTTCGGTGCTTATGGGTACTGATCCGGTTCGGTGCTTCACTCCAACTCCAGCTCCAATCTTGGTCCTTCGATCTGATCCCACTCCCTAGCTCTAGTCCGATCCGATCTCCACGCCCTTGCTTCCAATTCGATCCCCTACTCAGCTCTGATCTGATTCACAACCCAACTCCAACTCTTTGCATATGGCCCTCCTTCTTGCCAAAGCCCAGCTAGTGCCAAGTTCCGATTTGGTTCGTATTCCCCTGGCCTGATCCACCGATCCGATCCGAGCCCTATAATCCGATTCGATCCGGTCCGAAACTCTGCACATTTCCTACAACTTTTCCAATGACTGTTTTACGCCATATGACGGCGTTTTCGACCAATCTAACAGTTCTAATCAATCACAAAGCACACCATACAGTCATAGCAACATGTATAATCAACCACAAACATCAAAACAACAATATGATGTACTAAAATGGATCAAACATAGCCAAAAATCCATATTTTCCATTAATCATGTTTAGGCATGACTAATGATATGATTAGCAAAACTTAACCAAACTATCCAAACTTCCTAACAGAGGCTTAAAACATCATTTCGAATTTTATAAATATTTTTCCAGATTTTTAACATATATAAATTCGCTAATTATCACTAATTACTCTTAATTAACCATAATTAGTGAGGAACTATGCAAATCACTCACCTTGGCCACAAATTAACTTTAGATCTGAAATAAATCTCTAATATGACGTTGTTCCCAAGGCTATACAGTAGTTCTACCTCGATTCTTGTGCTAATCCTATTTAATTTGATGTAGATTTGGCTTAATTAGCGATTAGAGGGTGATTTGGGGTGTTTTAGATATTGGAGGCCATTACTAGGGTTCTAATAATGAAAGTGGTGGCAAAAAAATAGAAATAAAATGAAAACCTAACTCATTTCAGCCTCCCCATAACCCTAATCCCAAAATGGAGTATGGGCCCATTTACTAATCACCTCATTTGGCCCGATTAAGCAGTTTTTTACCTTCTAAACCATATTTCAGCCATATCTCCCAAACGGTAAGTCCGTTTTCCACATATGACCACTCTACGGAAAGGTAAACCATCATTCGGATCTAATGGAAGTGGTTTTAGGTCAAAACTCCTTTCCAATCAGTTATGGCCGAAACAAGACTAGCTAGGGGCAAAACGGTCATTTAAAAATCATCAAAAATCATGAACATGGGAAATGACCCCAATAGTCGTCTCCCAATGTTACATGACAATACGACTTCGCATGTGAAAGAAATAAATATTCTACGATCCTTCGATGCGTAGAATGCGGGTCGTTACACTCTCTCCCTTAAGAAATTTCGTCCTCGAAATTCCTTAACCCAAAACATACAAAGGATCCCGCCTGCCTACCAGCGACTTACAACAATCAAACATGTAAAACAAACAAAACAAGCCTATCCTAGCATGCGGAAAGACTGAATCGAAACTGAAATCTTACCAAGGGAAGAGTTCTGGATACGTCTTCCTAATGCTCTCCTCTGTCTCCAAAGTACAGTCATTCTCATTCTTGCCCCACTGAACTTTGACTAGATTCACCGCTTTCCTTTGAAGTTGCTTCGTATCGTTCCCAACAATACGCATAGGCATGCGGTTCCCAACCGCCTCGGATTCAACTTCGATATCATCCAACTGATCAGGTGAAATAGCCACATCTGGGTCGTTTACGAACTTCCTTAACTGGGAAACATGAAACACGTTGTGAACTCCTGCTATCTTCTCTGGTAATTCAACTTTATATGCCAAATTCCCAATTTTCTCAAGAACTGGGAATGGACCAACAAATCTTAGTGCTAACTTGCCTCTCCTGCCAGATTGTATTATGCTCTTCAACAGAGAAATCTTGACAAACACTAAGTCGCCAATGGAGAACTTTAATTCTCTTCTCCTCTTATCAGCATACTGCCTATCTTGGGCAGCCTTCATTCGCTGTTGGATAACCTTAATCCTAGCGGAAGTTTCTCTAATCACGTTTGGTCCAAGTACAAACTTCTCACCAGTTTCTAACCAACATGACGGTAAGTTGCACGGTCTTCCGTACAAAGCTTCAAATGGAGCCATACCAATATTGGATTGATAACTATTATTATATGCAAACTCTACTAGATGCAAATGGTCATTCCATGATCCTCCAAAATCCAATACACATGCTCTCAAGAGGTCTTTTAATATATGATTCACCCTCTCTGTTTGACCGTCGGTTTGAGGATGATACGCGGTACTGAGATGTAATTCTGATCCTAACGCCTCTTGTAAGCTCCTCCAAAATCCACTAGTGAACAACGGATCTCGGTCACTCACAATGCCTTTGGGTATTCCATGAAATCTCACTACCCACTTTACATATAGTTCAGCTAACTTAGTTGTCGTTCTATTCGACTTGACGGGTATAAACCTTGTAGTCTTAGTCAATCGGTCCACAATCACCCAAATGCTATCATGGCCCGATCTATTCCTTGGTAACCCATCAATGAAATACATTGAGACTTGTTTCCATTTCCATTCTGGAACGTCTAATGGTTGCAACAAACCACTAGGCTTCTTTTGTTGAATCACGCTATATAGTGTTTTGACTATGACAACTATACAAGTACATATATACATTCTCGACTAACTTTATGTTGCAGGAAGATACTTTTGACGAACAGATTCAAGAGCACAAAACAAAGATCACATATATGATTATAAGATTCTGTGAGTCCTAGATTTATATGTTAAAGTCTTCCTTGATGATAACACAAACACACAGTTTTAAAATATACATTTCTTTGATTATAAAATATGCAAGATATAGGCTGACAACATAAAACAGACGTCTGGTCTGATAATTTCAGACGTCTGTTTACTAAAACAAATTGTTTTCGAAATATAATATTCAGACGTCTGTTTTATATATTTCAGACGTCTGATTCTGAAAGGATGTGACTTCTACAAAAAGATACATCCATTTACTTTATAACTCTTGAGCAAAACTTTTCATGATTAGTTGCATCTTTCTACATACTATAAATAGAGGGAAGATTAACTATTCCAATCACCGATTTTTATTCTAATTCTCTCTATCTTATACAAAAGCTCTCTAAATTCTAAAGTGATCTATTTTCATACTCAAGACTTTTAAACTTCCATAATCCTTCACATACTTCACGATTATCATCAAGGAAAGGCTATAGGAAGGGTGTACTTAACATTCGACAATCCGTGTTATCAAGAACACAAAAGAGTCAACAATTATTCTGTATTAGTGAAGACCTCTTCAGTGGTTGAGGCAAGAAATCCCGTTCAATGGTTCGGGTTATTGTGAACCTATTCCTCCGGGTGAAGTGAGGGTTTTAGTGTTAGTGAAATACCATAAGCGAGTCTGGGACTGGACGTAGGACAGTGGTCTGAACCAGTATAAATCGACTGTGTGATTTAATACTTTCTACTCTGCTATATAGATATTATATCCTATTCTCCATACTACACGATCCTATACTGCTGCATAGCCTCTTTCAATTGGTATCAGAGCAAGGACATCCTATAACTGTAACACAGTTATTCGATATTTTGATAAAATGGAGAATAACCCAAGTACTAGTTCAACTACTTTTGCCGAAGGACAATCTACTCAAAGACCACCACTATTTAACGGATTACACTACAACTACTGGGCTACTAGAATGAGAATTTATATGCAAGCAAGTGGTTTTAGTGCATGGAATGCTACTCAAAAAGAATTTACAGCACCTACTACTGAATATTCAACTTGGACAGTGTCTCAAAAAGATGAAGCAAATGCAAATGCAAAAGCCATGAACATGTTATATTGTGCTCTTGATAGAAATGAATTCAATCGAGTTAGCATATGTACATCGGCTCATCAAATTTGGGAAACACTTAAGACTGTGCATGAAGGAACAAACAAAGTCAAGCAAACAAAGATTTCAATGCTCAAGAATCAATTCCAGAACTTCAAAATGAGACAAAATGAGACTATCAATGAAATGTATTCAAGATTTCAAGATATTTTGCATGCATTGATAGAATTAGGAGAAAAATATAGTGATTTTGATATTGTATCAAAAGTACTAAACAGTCTCACTGATGAATGGGAACGAAAAGTGCTAGCTATTGAAGAAGCTAATGATTTATCAGCCATGAAGCCAGAAGAACTCATAGGGAATCTTATGTCTTATGAAGTAAATCTTCAAGCAAAAAGAGATATAGCTCAAGAAAAAAAGAATGTGGCATTTCATGCTGATAAAAAGGACTCTGAATCAGAAGATGAAGATATTGCGTTCATTGCCAAAAACTTTAAGAAATTTCTAAAATATAGAAAAGGAAATTTCAAAAAGAATAC
Organism: Allium sativum; assembly: GCA_030737875.1. Lineage (NCBI taxonomy): Eukaryota > Viridiplantae > Streptophyta > Magnoliopsida > Asparagales > Amaryllidaceae > Allium > Allium sativum. The sequence continues at coordinate 966,801,608 of CM060910.1, read as the reverse complement.
TTCAAATAAAGCTTCATCTTCAAAATCTGGATGTTTTAACTGTCATAAGAAAGATCACATGGTAAAGGATTGTCCAGAATTAAAGAAAATCAGAAAAGCTTCTACAACAAAAACAAGAAAGATAAATTCAAAAAGAAAGCATTCTCTGTCACATGGGACGACTCAGACTCAGAATCATCAGATAGTGACAGTGAGCAAGCAAATGTATGCTTTATGGCTCAAGAATCCGAAGTACCATTCAAAAAGAGAAAATGGATCTTAGACAGTGGTTGCTCAAAACACATGACTGGAGATAAAGATATGCTAACCAATATTTCATACTTTGATGGTGGCTCAGTTACCTTCGGAGATAATTCCAAAGGTTTTATCATTGGCAAAGGAGATGTGTGCAACTACGGTATCTCAAATTTACCTCTTATTACTAATGTTTCTTTAGTTAAAAATTTAAAGCATAATTTACTAAGTATTAGTCAACTATGTGACAAAGGTTTTAAGATAACTTTTTCTGAAAATAAATGTAATATTTTTGATAAAGAACAAAATCTTATTTTTGAAGGAAATCGAGATAGAAATATTTATGTCTTAAATATGAAAGTCAATAATAATAAAGAAATGTGCTTAATAGCGAATAACAATGATTGTTGGCTATGGCACAAAAGATTTTTTCATATAAATTTTAAAACTATCCAAAGATTATCAAAACATAATTTAGTAAAAGGCTTACCTAAAGTAAATTTTAATGTAAAAAATCTATGCGAAGATTGTCAAATAGGTAAATTAACTAAATCATCGTTTAAATCTAAAAAGATTATTTCAACTTTACAACCTTTAGAATTATTACATATGGACTTGTTTGGTCCTACACAAGTTCAATCATTAAATCATAATCGATACGTATTTGTAATAATTGATGATTTTTCAAGATACACTTGGACTATTTTTATGAAAAATAAAAGTGATACTTTTGAACATTTTAAAAACTTTATAAAAAGAATTCAGAATTCTAAAGATTTAAAAGTTAAAAATATACGAAGCGATCACGGAGGAGAATTCAAAAATGAATTTTTTGAACATTTTTGTAAAAAGAAAGGGATAAATCATAATTTCTCATTTCCTAAGACTCCACAACAAAATAGAGTTGTAGAAAGAAAGAATAGAACATTACAAGAATGTGCTAGAACGTTACTCAATGGAAGTACCTTACCTAAACAGTTTTGGGCAGAAGCAGTAGCAACTGCTTGTTATGTTTTAAATAGAATATCTATTCGTCCTTTAACTAAAAATACTCCATATGAACTCTTTAATGGAAGAAACCCAAATATTTCATATTTTAGAATTTTTGGTTCTAAATGCTTTATTCTTAATACTAAAGATCATCTTGGAAAATTCGATGCCAAAGCCAATCATGGTATTTTTATCGGGTATTCGGAACGAAGTAAAGCATATCGTATATTTAACAAATGTACAAATATTATAGAAGAATCCTTACATGTATCTTTTAATGAAATTTTTGATAAAAATATAAAGAATAAAGATGATGATGAAATCATTGAAAATACTAGTCTTGAAGATACGGAAAATAATCCAATAGAAAACATTAGGTCACCTCCCAGAATACTAAGAGATCATCCAACTCAAAATATAATTGGTGAAATTGATTCGCATGTTCGAACAAGAGGACAATTAAATCAAATGGGTCATGTAGCATTTCTTTCGAATATTGAACCAAAGAATCCGAAAGAAGCTGCTACAGATGACTACTGGATCATTGCTATGCAAGAAGAATTGAATCAATTTGAACGGAATAATGTCTGGGAACTTGTACCTAGACCAAACGACCAATCTGTTATTGGCACAAAATGGGTATATAAGAATAAGGCGGATGAACTCGGAAATATTACACGAAATAAAGCCAGATTAGCCGCTCAAGGGTACAATCAAGAAGAAGGTATTGATTATGACGAAACTTTTGCACCCGTAGCAAGACTAGAAGCTATACATACTTTATTAGCATATGCAAGTTTTAATAATTTTAAACTCTATCAAATGGATGTAAAAAGTGCCTTCTTAAATGGTTTTATTAAAGAAAATGTTTACGTAGAACAACCACCATTATTCGTACATGAAAGATATCCAGATCATGTCTATAAACTAAAAAAAGCTTTATATGGTCTAAAACAAGCACCACGTGCTTGGTATGAACGACTTAAAAGCTATTTAATAAATTTTGGTTTTCGAATAGGAAAAGCGGATCAAACGCTATTTATTAAAAGTACTAATAAGGATATATTAATTGTTCAAATTTATGTTGATGACATGATATTCGGGTCAACTAATGATAATTTATGTAAAGAATTTTCTATCATAATGACAAATGAATTCGAAATGTCACATATGGGTGAACTCTCATTTTTCTTAGGTTTACAAATTAAACAAATTTCAAATGGTATTTTTATTAATCAAGAAAAATATTGTAATAATTTAATTAAACGTTTCGGGCTAGACAACACTTCCGGCAAACCAACTCCAATGAGCACTTCAGTTCATCTCGATAAGGACGAAAAAGGAAAAAGTGTTGATCAAAAATATCACAGAAGTATGATTGGATCACTACTCTACTTAACTGCTAGTCGACCGGACATAATGATGAGTGTATGTCTATGTGCACGATTTCAATCAAATCCAAAAGAATCTCATTTAAGAGCTGTAAAACGTATTTTAAGATATTTAGATTATACCAAGGACTTTGGTCTATTTTATCCTAAAGGGTGTCCATTTGAATTAGTTTCTTATAGTGATGCTGACTTTGGTGGATCCCGAACAGATAGAAAAAGTACAAGTGGTACGTGCCATATCATTGGAAAATCACTTGTATCTTGGTTTAGTAAAAAAACAAAATTGTGTATCACTCTCAACATGTGAAGCAGAATACATATCTGCTGCTTTAGCATGTGCTCAAGTAATCTACATGCAACAAACAATGAAACAATTAAAGATTTCGGAATAAATTTATCAAAATCAATAATATATTGTGATAACACTAGTGCCATAAACTTATCTAAAAATCCAATAAATCACTCTAGAACAAAACATATAGATATCCGACATCATTTTTTACGTGATAATATTGAAAAGGATATTATCAACTTAGATTATGTTCCAACTGAAAACCAAATCGCAGATATTTTTACTAAACCATTACCAGAAAACTCTTTTATCAAATTAAGAAGAGAGTTAGGTATTATTTCTGTAAAGGATATATAAATTTTTTATACTTGCATGCGTTCTAAATATACTTTCAAAATCCTCACATACTCAAACTTTTCAATGGCTACCAGACTTCTTAACTTCCTTAACCACATATCCAATACTTATTCTTCTTATATAAACCATCACAATCAATCCTCACAAATAAATTCAAACACTAACACTATGTCTTCAAATAATTCAAATTCCTCGATCAATATTACGTTCACATCGGATAGTTCTTCCGACTCTCCTCAATTTCCTACTCCAACTCCCACAAATGAGCCAACTTACAGATGGACAAATTACCACACCGGATTCACTCCTGAGGCAAAGAAGACTAGAAGGTCATTATTTTCTTCACCGGAAACAAAGAAGAAAGTGGATGACATTCACCACTATCAATCAGAATAAATAGCTCTCCAGAAGGAACTCTACTTTGAACAAAAAGTGACATCTACACGACTAAGTCTACTCGAAAAGACGGTCTACAAATTTTGCGGTCCTAAACTAAAAGATGTTACTTCGCCCTTACCAATTCATGCTGATCCGGTTGATCCTTCAGCATCGTATCGTACAGAGAACGATCCAGTCAATCCAACTAAGAAATTCTATACCTATTTTCCAAGACGATCTTCCTACTTTCCCAACTCTTGGGATAGAAACTACAATGCTAATGAAGGAACTAGTTCGGCAAAACCTACAAAGACTCCACCTTTAAAGAAATGAAGATTTTATATATATATATATATATATTCATATATAAAATAAATTGTTTTTGACTCCAAAATGTAAAAACAGACGTCTGGTAATAAATAAACAGACGTTTGAATTTCTATATATAATAAATTTTTCCCGACAAACAGACGTCCGATCCATTTATAACAGACGTCTGAAATAGGTCTAAAATGAACTACATTCTTGCAGGTTAATTTTTCTTTAAAAACAGACTTCTGTCTGTGTATTTCAGACGTATGAGTTTGAGTTAAATAACTCAACCACCTTTTCAATCAGACGTCTGATTCATATTAAACAGACGTCTGTTTTCATCCAAAAATGAACTAATTCCTTGCGGGTTATACTTTTCTTCATATCAGACGTCTGACCTACAAAAATCAGACGTCTGGCTTCGCTGAAAATAATTTTTTTTTTTAAAAAAGACACGTCGGTTTCTTATTATATCTCTTCACCTTTTCACCTTTTTACTCATTCATCTCTTCAAACTTACTTTTACCCATTCATTCCTAATAAAAACCCTAGACCCCAATTTCAAAAATTATCAACACACTTCATCAATTTACAATCAAATCATGGCAAATCGTGGAAAACGAACAAGAGAAGAAGAAGCACTCCCTCCATCCGAAGAATTGATTCAACGATGGCTTTGGGATGACACTGCAAAAGCTAGATACAAAGCTATGAAGGATTCAAAAAATTTTGAAGGTGCTTTTGTAAAATTCGATGCTTTTTCCAATTATCGTCTACTTCACTATGTTAGACATTTCAATTTTGAATCCCTTGTTGATTACGACAAAAACAATGTCAAAATCTATCCTCTTTTGGTCAAGTTATTTTTAGCAAATCTAAATCTTGATCATACCAAACCTCAAGTTAAGAAAGATACAATTTGGTCATGGGTATGTGGAAAGCGGATAATTATCTCAATGCAACGATTAGGGCAAATTTTACAATGTGCATGGCAGGGACTTGATATAGACACCATTGAAGTTGATATGCATGCATGCGATGAAGTTTCCCATCAATTTTTATCCGATAATCTAATTAATATGAAAGACCTTACCGCTACTCATCTTCGACCACAAGCTCGTCTACTTAATCGTATTCTTGTGCGTACAATTCAACCTCAGAAGGGTAGCTATGAAAAAGTCTATAAAAGGGATTTTCAAGCTCTTTATGCCTTATACTCCAACAAACAAATTAATTGGGCCAAACTTATCATGGACGAATGGACAGACATCACATACAAACGTAAGTGCAAGACTCTTCACTATGGTGCTTTTATTACTCGCATTCTTACCTCCTGCGAAGTCAATATACCAAATAATATCCCTTCGTTAAGCATCAAAGAAATCGGTCCCAAAACTTTGAAGCTTATGGATATCCCCCAAAGACCCGCTACCTTAGAAATTATGTCTCTTGAGACTTGGACTCAACATGTTGCTAATCAACCAGAAACTCTAGTTACTGAGCCTTCTCATCGTCATGGTCTAAGGAAAGAAGAAGACGAGGACATACACATCATATCCCCCGACATGTCCTCTAAACAAGCCTTGGTCACTCTTTCTCGTAATCAATCCAAAATTCACAAAGATCTAAAGCATTTTCAAAGGCAAAATAACAAAAAATTTGATTCGCTCAAAAACTTTTTAAACAAAATTTGGGATGTTGTTTCTTGCACCGGGACTTCTTCATCTCAAGCTCAAGCTCCGGCACCATTTCAATGGTCATCTAGTTCTCATGAAGAAGCTCCGGATTCCGAACAAAGCTCACCAAGGAATGAAGATACATCTCCTCTAGGTTCCACTTCGCACGATATATAAGTATTGATGGTGGTATGATTTACTAGTTTTCCTTAAGAATCGTTTATTTAGTTTATGGTTTGTAATATTTTGCTACTTATCTTCTTTCCGCACAAAACTCTCTTATGTGCGTCTCTGTGTTATGTCAGTATTGTTGGTACTTAATCTAAATGTGTGTTTTATCTGTATATTGCATTTGTGCTTCAATTTTACATAAGTATTCCTTTTTGTCAAATGACAAAGGGGGAGAAAACTAGCAACATTATATGCATATTGACAGGGGGAGCTTATATAGTTGTCATTAGTCAAAAAGGGGGACAACGTTGAATCACGCTATATAGCGTTTTGACTATAACAACTATACAAGTACATATATACATTCTCGACTAACTTTATGTTGCAGGAAGATACTTTTGACGAACAGATTCAAGAGCACAAAACAAAGATCACATATATGATTATAAGATTCTGTGAGTCCTAGATTTATATGTTAAAGTCTTCCTTGATGATAACACACACACAGTTTTAAAATATACATTTCTTTGATTATAAAATATGCAAGATATAGGCTGACAACATAAAACAGACGTTTGGTCTGATAATTTCAGACGTCTGTTTACTGAAACAAATTGTTTTTGGTCTGATAATTTCAGACGTCTGTTTACTGAAACAAATTGTTTTCGAAATATAATATTCAGACGTCTGTTTTATATATTTCAGACGTCTGATTCTGAAAGGATGCGACTTCTACAAAAAGATACATCCATTTACTTTATAACTCTTGAGCAAAACTTTTCATGATTAGTTGCATCTTTCTACATACTATAAATAGAGGGAAGATTAACTATTCCAATCACCGATTTTTATTCTAATTCTCTCTATCTTATACAAAAGCTCTCTAAATTCTAAAGTGATCTATTTTCATACTCGAGACATTTAAACTTCCATAATCCTTCACATACTTCACGATTATCATCAAGGAAAGGCTATAGGAAGGGTGTACTTAACATTCGACAATCCGTGTTATCAAGAACACAAAAGAGTCAACAATTATTCTGTATTAGTGAAGACCTCTTTAGTGGTTGAGGCAAGAAATCCCGTTCAGTGGTTCAGGTAATTGTGAACCTATTCCTCCGGGTGAAGTGAGGGTTTTAGTGTTAGTGAAATACCAGAAGTGAGTCTGGGACTGGACGTAGGACAGTAGTCCGAACCAGTATAAATCGACTGTGTGATTTACTACTTTCTACTCTGCTATATAGATATTATATCATATTCTCCATACTACACGATCCTATACTGCTGCATAGCCTCTTTCATCTTTTTCCCAGCTTTAACTAGCTGGCAATTCATGCATTTGGATATAAATTTCCCAACGTCTCTTTTCATCCCTTCCCAGTAGTAGGTCTGCTTCGTGTCTCGGTACATCTTGTTACCACCGGGATGTATAGTCAGTTTTGAGTGATGACATTCTCTAAGCACTTCATCTCTCAATCCATTGACATTTGACACAACAAGTCTTCCATTCTTTCTAAGCCATCCATCTCGATCAAGCCCATACTTGTTCATCTCTTCGTCGATTTCCATCTCTAACTTTGAGATGATTTAAAATAGGTTAGGATCGTCCCTCTAACTGGAACCAATCCGCTCAATCAAAGTGGGTCTGATTGTCAAACTCGCTAACATATCTGGATCCAATTCGCACTTTGGTCTGAAATCATACCCCGCAATGTACTCTAGTTGCTTCCATTTCAGAAACATAGCCCCTAAACTAGCATGTCTTCTACACAATGCATCAGCTACCGCATTGTCCTTTCCTGGTGTGTATGCGATATCGAAATCATACGAAGCTAAGAATTACAACCATCTTTACTGTCGGAGACTTAGGTCCTTCTGAGAGAAGAGATACTTTCATGATTTATGATCGGTAAACAACTCGAATCATTCTCTCAAGAGATAATGTCTCCACATCTTCAATGCGAATATGATCGCTGCCAATTCCAAATCATAGGTAGGATATTTTTTCTCATGCGGTTTCAGTTGCCGACTTGCATAAGCTATAACCCTACCTCCTTGCATCAATACAACACCTAGTCTGGAACTACATTCATCTGTGTATACCGTCATCTCTTCATTCCCCTTAGGAATGACTAACACTGGTGCGCATGTCAACTTGTCCTTTAGACTCTTGAATGCATTCTCGCACCTTTCGTCCCAGACGAAGGCTTGACTCTTCTTGGTCAACTGAGTCAACGGTGCTGCTATCTTGGAGAAGTCTTGAATAACCTTACGATAATATCCAGCTAGTCCCAAGAAACTTCTTATGTCTGTTGCATTCTTGGGCATAGACCAATCTTGTACCGTAGCCACCTTCGCAGGATCCACGGCAATACTATTCTCTGAAACAACATGACCCAAAAATCTCACTTCCCTTCTGCAGAAGTGACAGTTAGAAAACTTTGCTTTCAACTGGTGTTTTCTCAACACCTCCATCACTATTCTCAATTGTTCCTTGTGTTCTTCCTCTGTCCTCGAATACACAAGTATATCATCCACGAACACAAGAACAAACTTGTTCAACTGATCTCTGAATTCTCTATTCATAAGATCCACAAAATATGCTGGCGCATTGGTCAACCAAAATGGCATGACCAACCACTCATAAAATCCAGACGGCGTCCGAAATGCCGTTTTAGCTATACTCTCAGCTTCCACTCTAAGCTGACGAAAACCTATCGCGAGATCCAACTGAGAGAACACTCTCGCGCCACTCAATTGATCAAACAAATCATCTATCCACGGTAGAGGATACTTGTACTTCCTCGTCACCTTATTCAACTCGCAGTAGTCCACACACAATCGAAGGGAGCCATCTGCCTTGGTAGCAAACACAACTGGTGCTCCCCACTCAGAAACACTTCTTCTGATAAATCCCTTCTTCAAAAGATCGCTTACTTGCACCCCGAGCTCTTGCTGCTCCCTTGGCGCCATACGACGAAGTGGCATCACTATAGGTTTGGCATCTTTCACTAAATCAATATGGAACTCAATCTCTCGATGTGGTGGAAGCCCGATCACTTCCTCGAAGACGTCCGGATACTGGCCAACCACGGGCAACCCTGACAACTCATCATGCGGGATGTCGAGGGAATTTAGAAAACTGGTCATTACCCCATCACTAGGTAGACCACCAAACACTACCCTCCGCCCATCATCCACTCTAGTTGTCACCAAAAAGCCCTCACAGTCTACCACCACCCCGTATCTTTGGAGCCAATCGACTCCCAAAATAATGCCAAACCCAGTAAAGCCCAAAACAAAGCAATCACAAACAAACATGCATCCATGACTCGATAAGACCACATTATGACAAATCATGCTATGGCTAGTCGAACCACCAATCGGGTTCGCCACCACTAAAGGTCTATCGACGATCTCAGGTTCCAATCCCAACCTATCTACTAGGTCACTAGATATGAAGGAACCGGAAGCTCCGGTATCAAACAAAACTGTAATAGGAACATCATAAACAGAAAGCATACCTTGAATAATAACATTCTTTCCCTTCTCCGCCGCAGTTGGGGCATTCGACGAATAAGGAACAGCATTAAGGGCATATGCTTTCACCATCTGCTTTTCTTTAGGGGGTTGCGGACACTTTTCCTTGTGATGTCCCACTTGGCCACAGTTGAAGCACTTCTTATCCGCTAGCTTGGCCCGACAATTACTAGCATAATGGCCCTTCTTACCACAGCTAAAGCACTCAACATCCTTCTTATTCCTTTTTTTCTGGCTATCCTTAGTCTAGTTCTGCTTTCTCTTATTCTAAAAACCATTCTTGCCTCCACCGCTTGCTTGCGGCTTTGGCTCCTCTGCTGATGCAACCTCAGTCTTCGACTTAGGGTAAAGACTCTCTGACCTCATTGCTTTCCCCACAATCGATTCAAACGTCTCATCGATGTGGTTAATAAGCCTTTCCCTCAAGTATCCATCCAAGTCAGTTATGAACTTCTCGTTTTTCTTCTCGACAGTGTCAATGAGGGATAATCCATACTTCGATAAAGTATCGAATTCTGCAATATACTCCAAGACAGCTCTGCCATTCTGCTTGAGTTCCAAGAATTTCTTAAACAGCACTGACTTCTGAGCAGCTGGAATGAACTTATCGCTAAAGCGAACCTTAAACTGAACCCAAGTAATCTGATCCTCGGGAGTAGCTGCCTTTATAGCATTCCACCAATTCATTGCCATCCTTGCAACTGACGGGATGCTAACTTTCTTTTCATTGCATCCTCGATACCCAAGTCTTCGAAGATACGCTCACAACTATCCAATCAATCTTGAACATCCGTGGCCGATTCCGTTCCTTGGAACGACTTCCCACCAAGACTAGTGTAATCCTTGCATAGCTTGGCAAAATCCGCTCTAGGCGCCTGCACCACTGCACCACCACCATTACCAGCATTAGGAGCTGCCCCTTGAACATCTCTAAGAATCTCCCTCACGAGGTCAATAAATATTGTCCTCATGTCATCAGCATTCCCATTATTGGCTCCTCTACCGGCACCTCTTGCGAATCGACTCATCATTCAATCTGTAAAGAGAAAATGATTAACCATCTCCATAGTGGTGCCAGTGCAGTGCGACTTCAAACTTAGATATACTAATAGTATATATATATATAGCTTTCGAAACCAAAGTAATCACAAAAAACGCGCTCTCATATACATATTATCTCTCCCTGGTGTGTTTCCCTAGGTTGACTACGCAACCTAGAGCTCTGATACCAAGTGTGACGGCCCGCCCCGCACCAATTGGCATTTCCTCCGAAAGTGCGCTGTACACATGCCCGACTAGCCCAGAACGTTCGCCAAAGAAAGGAAAGAAGAAATGAACTAATCAAGAATCTATAGAATGTCTCACAGTGTAGGGAATACAATATAATAATAACATACTTGACACAAAACAGGTGAGACAGAGCATAAGCTGAAACTAAACATCATAGCAGCGGAAAATCCAATTACAGATTATGTTCCACGTCATCATTATTACAACTTTAAAACTGTCTCTAAAGCAAAAGAAAGGAAAGGTGCACTACTAATGGCCAATGTAGTGACCAACAGCGACATAGGGAGAATATCTTTATATATATCATACGTGGAAGCCTCCTTCTTGTCTCCGGTACAGCTACTCGTGCATCACCAGCTAACTTGTCTCTAGTCGACTCGTGAGAGCACCCCGAGTAATAAAAAGAGACATAAAACTCTGGGTTAGACAAAAGTCTGGTATGAGCGATAAGCAGCAAGACAGAACAATAACAGGTATATTAAACCATACTTGAACCTGGACCTGCAACCAAAGAGTTAGCACTACATACTGTACAGTACTCTAAGGTGTCACAAACGCATGGTATAAAGAATACGGGGGTGTGGGTGTGCATGTCATAGTGATGGCAAACAAATCAAGCATGGCAACCATCCTCATGTCTCTCACTCAGTGCGTAAAACATACGATGTCCACCACTCTCAACCACTAGACCCATCGAAGTAGTGAAAGAGCTCGACTTGTACGACTATTGCTACCACCAAGCTTACCCCACGGAGTCATGACTAAATCTTTACAAATGACCCTGTTTCATTGGTCTATAGCCCATTAGTCATACCTAGACCACTGTGGTCCTGAATCCGTTCATGAACCTCCCATACATAGTGATCCAAAGTCATAGACATCGACAACCCCTTAGCACACATCCTGCAGCAAAGCCCAACTCATGAAGTTAACTCGTTGGTTCCCAACTGGATCCTGAGTTCGACTTCCCATTTGGGCTTCCTTTGCATCTCGGGTTTTGGTCGAATTGGAGTTGGTCTTCAGAAGAGTCATCGCGTAATCGCAGCTCCAATCCGGTTCGGTTCGACTTACTTCAGTCAGTTCGATTTGAATACATCACTCCAAGGCTTCCCGTTCAGTTCGGTGTTCCACTTCAGGTTGGTTCGGTTTGGCAGTTCCCATCATTCCACTTCAGTTGGTTAGGTTTGGTGCTCCCCTTTTTCATTCAGTCGGTTCGGTTCGGTGCTCCTGGGTCCCGATCCGGTTCGGTGCTTCACTCCAACTCCAGCTCCAAGCTTGGTCCTCCGATCCGATCCCACTCCCCAACTCTAGTCCGATCCGATCTCCATGCCCTTGCTTCCGATCCGATCCCCTACTCAACTCTGATCTGATTCCCAACCCAACTCCAACTTTTTGCAAATGGCCCTCCTTCTTGCCAAGGCCCAGTTAGTGCCAAGTTCCAATCCGGTTCGTATTCCCCTTGCCCGATCCACCGATCCAATCCGAGCCCTATAATCCGATCCGATCGGTCCGAAACTCTGCACATTTCCTGCAACCTTTCCAGCGACTGTTTTACGCCATGCGACGGCGTTTTCGACCAATCTAACAGTTCTAATCAATCACAAAGCACACCATACAGTCATAGCAACATGTACAATCAACCACAAACATCCAAACAACAATATGATGTATTAAAATGGATCAAACATAGCCAAAAATCCATATTTTCCCTTAATCATGTTTAGGCATAACTAATGATATGATTAGCAAAACTTAACCAAATTATCCAAACTTTCAAACTGAGGCTTAAAACATCATTTTGAATTTTATAAATATTTTTCCAGATTTTTAACATGTATAAATTCGCTAATTATCACTAATTACTCTTAATTAACCATAATTAGTGAGTAACTATGCAAATCACTCACCTTGGCCACCAATTAACTTTAGATCTGAAATAAATCTTTGTTATGGTGCTGTTCCCAAGGCTATACAGCAGTTCTACCTCGATTCTTGTGCTAATCCTCTTTGATTTGATGTAGATTTGGCTGAATTAACGATTAGAGGGTAGTTTGGGGTGTTTTAGATGTCGGAGGCCATTACTAGGGTTCTAAGAATGAAAGTGACGGCTAGAAAATTGAAATGAAATGAAAACCTAACTCATTTCAGCCTCCCCATAACCCTAATCCCGAAATGGGTTATGGGCCCGTTTACTAATCACCTCATTTGGCCCGGTTAAGTAGTTTTTCACCATCTAAACCCTATTTCAGCCATATCTCCCAAACGGTAAGTCCGTTTTCCACATATGACCACTCTACGGAAAGATAAACCATCATCTGGATCTAATGGAAGTGGTTTCAGGTCAAAACTCCTTTCCAATCAAAAGTTATGGACGAAACAAGACTAGCTAGGGGCAAAACGGTCATTTAAAAATCGACAAAAAACATGAACAAGGGAAATGACTCAAATAATCGTCTCCCAAAGTTACATGACCATACGACTTCGCATGTGAAAGAAATAAATATTCTACGGTTCTTCGATGCGTAGAATGCGGGTCGTTACACTAAAGGTAGGAGATATGCTAGATGTCACAGAAAAAACCATATGCATATAACTTTGGTATATGCATATGGTAGCAGAATATGCCTGATCTTTGGTCTTTGCTGAAGAGATTAGTGTTCGTACAACAAAGTTTCCAGATTGAAGAGATTACACTTCAAACAATAACTCTTTGAATACTTCATTAAACAACTCGTAATACAAAGTTATTGGTGAAACTTCAAGTACACCTTGTAAAGAAATAGCATGAATCAAATGTAGGGTTTAAATGTAACATGTAAAAAACGTATATAAAATATTTTTAACCAGTTTTTCCTATGTTTGAGGCCTGTATATAACATGCAAAGTATTTGTTTTTAACATACAACATTGGCAAACAAGAAGAGATCCTGACCATCATATAACCGATTCAGAAGGAATAAGGAACTTTCTAGTTGCTCTGATTATCATTTAGTTTGTTTATTACTCTCCCACTTTTCATTTAGTATCATCAATGGCAACAAGCAAACGGAAGGTTCTAGACCAAAACTATAAACAAGTAAACTATGAGTGATGTTCTTGTTGATTAGTGCGAGCAAGTTAGATGGTCAGTTAATATGGAATGGAAATCTGGTTATATGCATTGCCGACAATGTTTTATAGCCAATGGTTCTGACAAATACTTTTTCGATTATGCTGTTTCAACCGGGAAACGTGAGAGTCATTTTCACCGAATTGGTTAGAGTCATTGGATTACAAATCCCACATGAATTTCGGACTCCTCCATGAATTTCTCCCCGTTCATTCTCAAATCCTATTTTTTTCACCGCTTTTTCCTCTGGTCGTTCTAGCATGATCCATACTTTTTTATACCATCTTAAAGAATTTTTAACTTTAAACTTCAAACCTACTTGTACAACTATATGTACATTAGCCACGTACATGTAAAACTGCCAAGAGGGAACTTAATTTCAAAAGAAAAACTATGGTACTCAAAGATCTGATATATTCTGCTACCATATGCAAGATGTCATAGAAAGATTAGGGATGAAGAAAAACATCTTACAAGTGTCCTTGCTGTGGCAGAACCCAAGAAAAACTGCCAACAGAGTTGAACTTATAAAATCCTCCATTGTCCTTGAACGTAACACAAGACAGTTGAATAGTAGCTATAGGAGTGGATTTCCCACTTGATTTGTATGTGGGTCTGGAGAATGACCTTGTTTGAAGCTACTATGTGGTCTTTCTTGAATGTGCTAATATTTTTTTCCAGATCAACATTTCAATTTCATTTTTTGGTGATAGGAGTTATTCATCCTATGAAAATTACTATAAGATCCTCCGTTGTTCATTTGTTTTTTTTCTTTTGTTGAGAACATTATTGGCTAGTTCAATCTGCACTGTCTAGTAGACCATCCTAAATTTATGAGTTAGGATTCTTTCTGCTACAAATCAAAATTCTCTCCACCTCTTAGCAAAGAAATTATATTTTTTTTGCAATCCGCTTTTGATTATTTTATATTAGAGCGGTTCCTTCTAGTTGGGATGCCTCCAACTACTTGAGCTTCATCCATCTAGAAATACCAACTGACTCTCACATAAATATTTCATTTTCCTATATGGTTTCTGCCATTCTTATCCTACATGTCAGTTTCCTTTCTTATTCCAACATAGGTGTCCATGTGCAATGCTTTCTTACTGGTCACTGCAACCTCATCGCTTCAAACTTGAAAAGTCCATTGAAGTTATGCGGGCTTTAATTGTCTCTCTGGTTAATATAGAAGGATGTATCATAGACTAGGGAAATTCTCTCACTACACTGAACTGCCGGTGGAAGTCAACCAACAACTGCATTCAATAATGAATTTTCCTTGATGTCTATCTTTCAAGCTATCTGAATGCTACGTCAGCAAGGTGTATTAGGGAAAACCTACATCTAGCTTATCTCTTACCTTTAGTATATGCATATGGTACTCAAGGACTCACATAACAAAAGTACAACATGGGGAAACCTACATCTAGTATACTCTGCTACCATATGTTAGATGTCGTAGAAAGATCAGGGACTAAGAAAAACATATTACAAGTGTCCTTGCTGTCACAGAATCCTTCAATGACTCACATAACAAACAACCTTATGCATTAAATTTTATTTGTCTTTAACCATAGAAATTCATATGTAGAATGAGGGTACCTAAGTTACCTGATTAGCAATCATAGGAGGTGATATTTTCCCTCCTTCAATATCTTTTAGCATCTTGTGCAACGTGTTCGGAGCCAAAAGTTGTTGTTTTGTTTCTTTTCTTCCTCTGGATCTGATATGTTTTCATTAACTAAGATGGAAACCAAAGTAGGTGCTGGAGGGCACTCGAAGGTACAAGAGCAAATTGGACATGAAAGCCATAGTGGTTCACAGCCGTTATACCTAAGTAAATTAGATGAAGCATGTGAAATGTTTCTTCCAACAGTAGACACAGAAAGAGAAATATTTAATAATTATCACCAAAAGTGTATATTGTTCACCTTTCGCTGTCATCTACTACTGATAAAAACACACTTGAGGTGTCATTAGTAACTAAATCGACTGTTCTTTGGAACTAATAACAAAAGCAGGGAACTGTGAATCAATATTAAAACAACAAAAAAGATGAAAAAAAAAGACAGTTGAAATGAATCTTATGTTGGATGAATCCAACCCAAGACAAACTACCACCCGAGCTGGACGTATGCCATCTATTAAAAACATCATGTAAGGATATCAATTTCACAAACTACAACAAACTAGTAATCACATTTTCCCGATTGTTAAATTTCATATCTTCCCTATCACTTAATCTCTTTGGGTAACAACAAATCAATAATGCATAACCATTTCAGTTTACTAATACTTTATTCAAAGATTAATGAAGTTATTATATAATTAATATTTTTATCTATGATTTTACTGTTACACTATAAATAACGCAATCATCGAGAACATCTTAAACAAACAAAAAAACACTGTAAATAATGCAAAACGGTGAAATATTAGGATAAGTATAACATACCGCAAGGGTTGCCTTCTGGTCGTCGTTGCAGCTACTAAATGGAATTGAACGAGATTAGGGCAGCGGTGGTTTAATGCGGTTGAGGGAGAAGAAAGGAGGCGGCTTAATCAATTCAACGAACGACGAGGCGATTGAAAATTTTGAAGAAGAGCATAGGCGATTTGGGATGGTGGGAGCGATTTGGGATGGTGGAAGCGATTTGTTTTCTAAGGAGTTGTTTTTTCCAGTGAAATAGGTTAAGGGGTGGCCAAAGGAGGGGAAAAAAAAAACTAACGTGGAAAATGAAAAATAAAGCCATTGATTTTTTTTTTAAACAGAGTAATACACAACAGCTATTTTAGTTAGTGATGTCAGTGAAAACTTTTAACATCGATAAAAAAAATATTGAAGTTAAAAATTCCTCTAACATTAATGATTTTTAGAAACTGATGTTGTAACCACTTTTTTTAATATCCCGCCTAACAAAAGAATCTAACCAACAGGAATCTTACTAGGACGTAGACCTTAAATAAAATAAATTAGAGAATAATTAAGATTTTGAAAGCAATCAGTCATAAATTTTCTAAGATTGAGTCAGAACAAGGATCGAGATTTGCTAAGGAAATCCTTAACGAAGAGATAGCTGTCAAAGAAAATGAATTCCAAAAGAAAGAAACTCTAGGAAAAAAGGATAAATTTTGATATGCACGTAAAGCGAATTTTGTCATTTTATAAATCTTTTTCAAAAATATCAGGTTAATATTCCTATTTTATTTATTTGAATCAAATTAATGTTTCATATTTTTAATGTTAGCAATTTCAAAATATCATGCTTATGGAATATAACCAATATTATGTCTATCAAGCAATTATTATTTTCGAAATCATTCAATATGTAAAATTTATGAATTCAAGAAACTTCATTTATTTACATTTCATCATCCATATTTGTTTATCATCTTTAAGTTCATACAATACCCTTTAAAATACTTTATTTTACCAATTAATAGAGACATAGTAATTACCATAGTTATTACATATTCATGTTTTCAATTAATTATCGATATGAGGTACACTTAAAATTTCTTTTATCATTTAGTCTAGTTAGGTCAAAGATAAATCTAGAACATGAGCTAGAGCCGAACTAACAAAAGAATCTAACCAACAGGAATCTTACTAGGACGTAGACCTTAAATAAAATAAATTAGAGAATAATTAAGATTTTGAAAGCTATCAGTCATAAATTTTCTAAGATAGAGTCAGAACAAGGATCAAGATTAGCTAAGGAAATCCTTAACAAAGAGATAGCCGTCAAAGAAAATGAATTCCAAAAGAAAAAAACTCTAGGAAAAAAGAATAAATTTTGAAACAAATTTTATATCTGAAAATACTTTTAAAAACCATTTAAAACTATTTATACTTGTAACGACCCAGTAGGAGTTCGACTCCTGAGTTCCGACAATAATACATAACCCGTATTTCTTGCCAAAACTCAAGTATCGAAAACACCAGATAGTTATTTGAAAGAAATTAGAGGGTGAGATAAGAAAGAAAGAAATATTAGAATAGAAAAAGAAGAAGAACCATCACTGTTGGATCTAGATTAACCCTAGAGGGGGGTGAATAGGGTTTATCATGGATTTTCGCTGAATTAAAAATCTAACGGGACATTAAATAATAAACAGATCACAAAATGCAGTAGAAATAAAAAGAGGAAAGGAAATAACACACAGAGATACCCAGCTTTAGCAAAACCCTGCCTACTGCTGCATTATTAAGGTTTCTACTAGGTGATAGAACAGATCCGCTTACAGACACTGTAAACTCGCACTCCGTGTTCCTGTACTAACCCTACGCTCAAAACCCTATACAGGTCTAAATCCCCTAGACCAGTTTTTCTCGAATTACAAACCCGTAATTCGTAACCCTAGATTTTACAGACTCTAGTATACTGCCAGTTAAACACCTAACTGGTTTCCCCTAGATTTTTACAGAATTCTAGAAACTGTTTCAAACGATTTACAAGACAAATTAAAAACAAAACAAAGATAAATTAAAATAGAAAAACCCTAGTCCCTTTGTATTTAAAACAGGCCATATAAGCTTAGCCATCTTCCATTGAGCCCATTCCTTCAGTTGTGAAACCCGATTCCCTTTTGCTCTGAGAAATGAAAATTGTGACTGGCGATTAGGGTTTTCCAAATCCCAAATCAAATTCGATCGTGATTGCACTTCGATTTGCTTCTCTATTTCCTTCGAGTCAATGGATGCTTGATTCTTTGATTGCTTTGCTCATTCGATTTGGGATTGCTCTTTGGCTCGATCAAAACTGTGAGTTTTCTGAAATTTCTTGCTTTAAATGCTTGAATTGATTTTTTGGTTTCGATCAAAATTTCCAGTGATGATGTGCATGTTATATAGGGCAGAGAAACCCTAAATTTGATTCTCTGATTTCGAATAAGTGACTTGAGCTGATTTTGTGTATTCCTCTTTATGACATCCTCGACTGAAAAATGTTGCCTTGATTTCCTTGGTGATGATATTCTGGATTTGATTGTGGCCATTAAAAACATATTTCCCCTTTTGTAGCCTTCAATCTCCTTGTGTGGACTTTTGATTTTCTGAAGAAAAAAATACTTGCTAAGATTTTCGTTGGGTTGCCATGAATTGAGTGTTTCCATGATTCATGTCAAATACAAATTGCTGTGTGTTATTCTGTAAATAACTTCTCTGATTCCTTTCCAAATATATATTTTGAAATCTCTAGTTGGAAATGTTGAATTGTTTTCCCTCTTTGGAATTAAACAGCCTTCGCTTTGATTAAATGTGAAATTTCTGGAAAATATAAATTTTCCCCTATTAAAATAGCAGAATGATTCCCTGATTTGTTTCGCTGCATGATTTTCTACATGCCAAATATACACTGTCATTAAAACTGGAATTTTCTGGAGATCTTTAATTCATTGTTGCCAAGTTTGAATTCTTTGATTGATCCCATATAAATTTTCCAAACGTTGCGTGTTGTACCTGATCAGTTTAGTTGCTAAAACAGTTCTCACTTATGTTGTCCACTCTGTTTTTCGGCTTGTTACAAGTTGAAACATGCACCACTTTGAGGCTGCCTTTGACATGATGATCTGAAACTTGATGAAATGAATTTGTGTACGACATCCATGTATATGCAATTCACATGCATACATGCCTTGTGCTCACTTGAACATGATCTACTGCACACACATAGTTTGTCTTGTTGACCATTATGTATGTTGGCTTAATATGTGATCTGAAAAGAATTTGTTCACTTTTTGCTACTCCATTAAAAACTGCTGCATGTAAATGTCACCATGTATATATGCTTAGTCTTGAACACTTTGCTGTCATTTACTTCATATTTGTAAGATGCTGCTTGTACACTTTCATGTACAAAAGTATAAGCTGACCTTCATTGCATCTGCCATCACCACACTGCAGTTACATGAGTATTGTTTAATTTTCAACTTCCATGCATGAGTTCCAATTGCTATGTACACTGTGTAACTTGTTTGTTTCACCATGCTTTACTTCTTGCTTTTCACTATGGCTTGCACACGTGTTCATTGTTATATATATACTGCTCTACCTTTGAAATTTGCTGCATGTACTTTGCTGTATCATAAGTGCCATGCTGTTTTGTTGCTCATACATATATTTGTGTCCCACTGGCTCAACCAGACCATTGTGCACCAGTTTCCATTTTGCCTTGCCTTAATGTTGTGCTGACTTGAAGCTTGAGCATATTCATTTCTTTGCATATATTTTGCTATCATTAAAAAAAAGCCATTCTTGCTATTGCCATGTAAATGAATTGACATGCCATGTAAATGTGCACCACTTGCATGTCCCTTTGCTTCACCACCTTGCTGATATACACATTTGACCACATTGCTTTTATTTTATAAAAAATGTTCTGCTGCTCTTGGATATTCATGTGACCATTTGCTTGAACTTGATCTTTACTGCTACTATTTGCATTGATGCCATGAACCAATTTCTTGTGTACATGTGGCACTAACTCGACACTTGGGCTATTTGAAAACTTGTTTGGCTTCACTTGTCTCGACCATATTTGTTGATAGCCTCACTGTCTTGAAACGTGTTGAGTTGTGCACTGAGTTGAGATGGTCCACGTGGCTACTCAGTTGCGCGCTGATTGAGAGGCAGTGCACACGTGTATACACGTGTGTATATGCAGCCATTAGATAAGATTTCCTGTCTTTGTACTATATATATACAAACTGACTAGACACAGATGAATCAGATCAAGTCATGAAAAATGATGAGAAACACACCAGAAATCTGAGGCAAATAAAAATTTAAAAATAAAATTTATATTTGCATGTATTTAGTTTCAGTTTTATTGCAGTGTACTGTGTGTGTGTTTCATTGTGACAGGTAAACAAATGATGACTGAACTGATAGAGAGCTCTGAAGACAGAAGACCGAAGACAATGAATGAAGCAGTGTCAGTAAATGTGTTTGCATATGAAAGTGAAAATGTATGTATATATGATTTGTATAGACAAAGTGATTGTATGAGTGTTGTTGATAGAATTGTACTGATATTTGTAATAAACAATTTTTTTTTGAAATAAAATATAGTTGTCAAACAAACTTGTATATCGTATTCATTTTATTTACAAGTACAATCTTCTGTGAATGTATATGAAATGGGATGTGTTCAAATAGTGGTGTTATAAATAGTTGTACTATTTGAATGTATATTCATATTTAAATAAAATACTGTGTGAATATATGAATATCTGTATAGTCGTATTCTTTTTAAATATTATATTCCTGACTGCGATGAATATATGAAACAGTATAATAACAAACACATTTATAATAACATATATTTGTTTGTTATCATCAAACAAAAATCATATAATTGTGTATACAACACCATTATATACAACAATCTCCCCCTTTTGATGATGACAAACAAATATTAAGATTTTGAATACAATAAATGTGTTTGACAGTGAAGAACATAACTCCCCCTATTTAGATGCTCCCCCTACAACAGAAACTCCCACTCATAAATCAAAATCTCAATCCATTTTTTCCCTTTTGTTATCATCAAAAGGATACAGAATTTAAAATACAGATGAAAAATGAGTAAAAAAAAAATTATAATTTCAGCTTAAGAGGAAGAACGGTCATCATAAATCTCAATCAGCCGAACAAAAATCATAATAAACTGAGAACTAGTGGCATATTTCACATTATAGAGAACGACAGATTTAGGATGAAAGTTATAAAAATGGAGAGAGTTTCAAAAAACATATATTTCCAATTATTTTCAAAAGAATTTTATAACATTAAACCACAAAACGGTGATGGATTTGGAATATAATTATAATTTCAACTTAAGTGACAAAATCAAATAATCTCAAATCCCAATAGCTATCAATCAACAAATCATAATATTTCATAAAATAATAACACATTTCACAAATAGAAGATGAATTGATAGGCTGGTTTTTATACACAAAGGAGAATTTCATATCAATTTAAATTTATAGCACATTATTTCCTTTTCTTTTATTTTTTATTTAAGGGCACACTGACCACGCATAACCAGAGCTTGGATTTTTAAATGAGGTTAGTCGCAGCTTAAATTATAAGTTATCTCTTAACCATACATAACCAGAGCTTGGATTTTTAAATGAGGTTAGAGAAACAATTATGTATTAATTATATTTATCATTTCATTGTCAGTTTCAAAAGAAAAACTCCTCAGTATATAAAATCAATATGAATGATAGAAATGTGGTAGGTACAGAAATGGACTGTGTAATAAATTTACAAATTAATTATATTATGAAATATGATCGACTGTACCGGGATCATTGAAAATTTTCAATTATCACTAATTATGAAAAAATAACATAGTCTCATTTCTATCACAAATATTTCCACTGTTTATTCAAAAAGATTTTAAAACATATTAACTCTCCACATTTAGATAAAAATATCATGGATGGCAGAATGATGATAGATAAAAGAGATGGTTTGAAATAATTGCTAATTCAAAGATATTATAATAAATGTTCAACCATCATGAAAAATCTAAATAAAATCTCCTCTTGTTGTAAAATACACTGCAGTCACAATTCATCACAATTTCAAATTCTCATAATAATTTTGATGAATTATAAATACAGTACAATTTGGATATTGATTTCAATTTCTGAATGAATAATCAATAAATAATTTTAAAATTGAAAATCAATCACAAGAGGAATATGAACAGCTATACAGAACAAGAGGGATTAAAATATATACAAAAGAAAAACAGCACTTTTGATACCAATTGGTGTCCCTAAAAATGAGGATTGTAAAAAGACATTGGAGACAAACCAAGATATCACAGACAACAAAATTTTAAAGCTCAAGCAGATAAAATCAACAAATTTGGCACATTTATCAGAGCTGCAGACAAGAACAAGCAGTTATTTGAAAAGCAGTATCAGAGCAGCAAACAGATCATAAACAAGCAATTTCCAAAATACTTTCAAAACAATATCATAACAACACAAGAAACCAATAGCATAGCAAACTTGTCAGAAGATGTTTCTGATGGTTACAAAAGATATTCCATGATCCAAGATTATAAAATATAGTTTATTTTAAATCATTTGAACGAATTGTAGAGGTATCAGGATTCAATGAATCAATCACACGGTTTATTAATTTCAGATTTAGGATACGTATAGGATTCAATAAATCAATAATTTCAAATGATTTTAAACAAACATATATTCAATTCAAATAATCATGAAATAACAGTGAGTTTTAAGACCGGATTTTCAAAGAATTTTTCACAAGTATCTCTGACAAGTACAAGAGTAGTTTCAGATCATTTACATCATGCTTGAGAGATATTCATGATCCAGAAAATTAAAAATAATTTATTTGAAATCACTTGAATCAATGTCAAGTTTGAGATATAATAAATCATTCACACAAGACTGATAATTTCAAGATTAAGAGGTGTGCGATATTCAAAATATCAAGAATTTCAGATGATTTCAAACAAATAAATTCCAACCAAAATGATCATGAATAACGATGAATTTCAAGATGTATCACTGTGGCTCAAGACAAATCAAAATATCCAAGCCAATCTGAAAAAACAATGAAATTATCACAACTAAGAAATAACAAAGTCCTGAAATGAGTATAATATTTCAAGCTTAAAATGAATTAGAAGAAACTCAAATAGTAGAGGTGCGTGTAATTTCATTAAATATTCAGATCTTCAAAAATTTTAGAATTCAAAATAACAGTGTTCAAGATATGATAAGAATACATCAACACTGTTATGAATTCATAAAACAGAAAATAAACTTCAAAACAATTGCAGAAATTTACAAATTTAAATTCAAGATCTGGAAATTATTAAAGACATTAGAGTTCTATTCAAATAAAGAGAATCTCCAGAAGATCGTGAATACTGCAATTGGAAGTTAATGAAGCCCAAAAGAAGTTACAATGATATGACATATCAACTAAGAAAAATCAAAGAAAAAAAATCCGGAACGGTAAAAGGAGGAATACATAAAGAAATAGAAAAATATTTACAAAGATGAGTTTAGAGGTTATATCTGAAATTGATGTAAACAATAGAATCTCCTACTCATCAGATTTTGGCTAAAGGAACTGTAAATGATACAAAATTATAGACCAGCTTGATTTCAAATTTCCTTTCAGCACAGCAGTTCCTCGGCCACCTTCGGTACCTAACAGTTTAAAGGATTAGTGGTCTAACAAAATTAGTAAAACCACTCATAGTTGTATTCATATGTTTTGGTACCCAAACTTGTTTATATAACAATCCATCATAATTTACCAAAGTACCTTTAGGGACCCAAATCTGTCTGAATTTTGATGAATTCACTGTATTTCTTTTTGGGGTCGAAAATGGTTTAAATGGATTATTATAAAAAAAAATTCTCATTTCGCTTTCGATTTAAAAAACCCTTTGAAATTATTTAAATTCAAATTTTCAAACGAATATTTTCAAAATGATTTGAAGGATTTTTAAAATCATTTGATTTCTCTTTTTCAAAACCATTATTTTTCCCAAAGCCGAGTCCACTTTTATTTCCAGATGAAAATTGATTTTTCAACAACATATTCAAAGATTTTTCACCGTTAGAAAATTTAGCCAAAGTTGTTTCAAGTTATTGAATTTTAGTTTTAAGATCACTGTTTTCTTTCATTAAATTTGAACAACGATTTTCAGTGGTCTTATATCTTTCAACATCATATTTCAAAACCAAATTTTCATCTTTAAGCAAATTAATTTTGGTTTGGGACTCAACAATCTCAGATTCAAAATGTTTTCGATTTTCAGACTCAAATTTCTTGAATCTTTCAATCTCGTTTTCAAGTTCTTTCAAAATCAAATCTGATTTTAACAAATTTTCCTTTTCAGCAATTTCAAATTTGGAATGTATATCAGTCTTAAAAATTTCAAATTCCTTTTGTAGAAAATTGTTCAACTTGATAGCTCAATCTTGTTTTCTTTTAAGATCAAAATTTTCTTTTCAAACTTTTGAATATTTTTATTGAGATGAACAAGATTGGTTTCCATTTTCAAACAATTTTTGCTATCTGAATTTGAAGAATTTTTGAAATATTCAAGTTGTAATTCCAAATTATCAATTTTGCTGGTCAACTCAGAATTCCTGGATTTCAGATTTTTGTTTTTAGATTTGAGTTTATCAACAGATTTAGTTAGATCAACACACATATAAGCCAAATCTTCGTATGAGAAATTTTCAGCTTCAGCATCTGTTGATTCTCCATCGTTCGATCTATCTGTTTCTCCTTTTAAGCATAGATCTAAATCTGAGTTGACACTCCGGGGTTTTGAGCAGCTGTTGTCAATTTGTCCATACTTTGTATTGAGAGTATTCCAGATTTCCTGTGCAGTCAAACAATGAGAGATAAGCTTAAATTGGTCAATACTGAGACAAGAATAAATAATGTCCATAGCACAAGTATTTATAACATTATTCCTCTTATTTGACAAATCTACTCCATTAATAATAATATTCCAATATTTAATATGAATAGATTTTATATAAATTTTCATCTTTATTTTCCAATTTAAAAAATATGTTCCATTAAAAATAGTTGGAATATTAGTGGATTGAATCTCACTAGGCTGACAATTAGGATGACCCATGACTCTAGAGTTAAAGAAAAATACCTACTCTGATACCAATTGTTGGATCTAGATTAACCCTAAAATGGGGGTGAATAGGGTTTATCATGGTTTTTCGCTGAATTAAAAATCTAATGGGATATTGAGTAATAAACATATTACAGAATGTAGTAGAAATAAAAAGCGAAAAGGAAATAACCCACAGAGATACCCAGCTTTGGCAAAACCCTGCCTACTGCTGCATTCCTAAGGTTTCTACTAGGTGATAGAACATATCCCGCTTACAGACATTGTAAACTCGCACTCCATGTTCCTGTACTAACCCTACGCTCAAAACCCTAGACTGGTCTAAATCCCGTAGACCAGATTTTCCCGAATTACAAACCCGTAATCCGTAACCCTAGATTTTACAAACTCTAGTAAACTGCCAGCTAAACACCTAACTGGTTTCCCCTAGATTTTTACGGAATTTTAGAAACTATTTCAGACGATTTACAAGACAAATTAAAAACAAAACAAAGATAAATTAAAACATAAAAAACATAGTCCCTTTGTATTTAAAACGGGCCATATAGGCTTAGCCATCTTCCATTGAGTCGACCCATGTAATAACCCGGAAAATCTGAGCCAGTTTAAAATTTTTATTTTGGCTATTTTGGCGAATTTTGAATATTTAAAATAGATTATTTTAAATAATATCGACGAGAAAAATGTTTTGAATATAATTAGAACGTATATATTATATGTGCGTCGTCGTTAGAATATAAATATTTATATATAATTATAAATAGAATTGAAAATGGCGCGGTAGTTCGATAATTCGATTTCAAACTTCAATTGAACGTATCAGGTGCAAAACAATCCGGATTTTAGTGAAACCAAAAATATTAGAATCTATTTGAGAATATCTTTCCAACGAATTCGAAAAATCAAAATTTCAAAGCGGGAATCAAAAGATATGTCCAGTTGAAAATTCTGAATAGTCGCTATGGAATTCAGGTCCTTAAAAATGGGAATTTTGCAAATGACCTCGGATTTCGACGAAACCACTTTTGTTGGATCCGTGATGTAAAGTTATTGCTAGATTCCAATTTTCATAATTTTTCGAATCAATTGTGAGCGTGGCAAAGGAAAACGCGTTTGACCAGTTTCAGTTGATTTTAATCGACTGGAAAATGACCATTTTTCATACGGTCTCAGAATTCGACGAAACTAGTTTTTTTAGGACCGTATCGTCAATACGAAGCTAGAAAATATTTTTCTGGAAATTTTCGAGTTAGTATGTGACCCCGGTAAATTGAAATGCATGTTCAAATTCAATATATAGAGTTATATGTTGATTTTAACGGAAACTGATCGAAACGGTCGAATCAGCTTACGGTACATATCCCATTGTGTTCGGAATGGGGGTAAAACGCTATGGACGACAGGCGGTGGGCCTCGTTTAGAGGTCGTATGTAAAAGTCAACTTTCTCATAATTAAATAATTAAATAAAAAATACCCTTCCTCTTCTCCCCTTAATTCCCTCTGCCCCCCCTTTTATTTCCAAACCGAATCAGAATCCAGAAGAAAAAAAAAAACCCCGATCCCCAATTCCCGCACCACCCTCCGTCGCTTCGGTCGACGTCGCCCCACGTCAGTCTCCTGACCGCCACCTCCCTTCACCACACCTCCTCCGCGCCTCTTCCTCCCCCGCCTCCAACCTGAAGCCGTGATGCCCAAAACCACGCCCCTGAACCCCGCAACACCCCTCCGCCTCCGCCTGCCTCCCCCCATGGCCTCCGACGAACTCCACGCGGCCATTTCCCCCTTCCTGCGACTGACGCAGCAACTCCCTCCCCTTTTGAATGACTGTAAGTCTTCCCTTTATTTATTTTAATTTATTTCTTCTTTGAATTTGTTTATTTTAGTTACGTTAATTTAAATATAAAAACCAGGTTTAAATTCAGTTTTAAAAATGAGATTTTTACTTATGTGAAGTTAGCGGAAAAAGGATTGATATTTAAAGTAGAAATAATTATGATTTTTTTAAACAAAGATCATATTTTTGATTTAGAATATATTATATTTTTAAATATGAAAAGAAGATATTTTTAAATATGAAAAGACGATATTTTTAAATATGAAAAGACGATTTTTATATATTGAATAGCAAAGTAAAAATTCGATTTTTATATATTGAATAGCGAAGTAAAAATTCGATTTTTATATATTGAATAGCGAAGTAAAAATTCGATTTTTATATATTTAATAGCGAAGTAAAAATTCGATTTTTATATATTGAATAGTGAAGTAAAAATTCGATTTTTATATATTGAATAGCGAAGTAAAATTTCGATTTTTATATATTGAATAGCGAAGTAAAAATTCGATTTTTATTTATTGGATAGCAAAGTAAAATTCGATTTTTACATATGTAGAGAATACGGCCAACGAAGATGACAAACATGCGAGAACGACGAAGGTTTCTGCAAAAGAAGAGCCGTGGAGTTAGGATAGCTATTGGTGAGAACTTCTCACTCTTCAATTTCATTTTCTAGTTATATATATATATATATATACTAGGATGCATACGGTGTTTAGTAGCACCCGACACCTATCATCCACAGACCATGGATGGCTTATTTGTTTAATTGTTTGGTTGTGTAGTTGGTTAGATTATTTGGGTTGAATCGAATTGTTTGGTGAAATGAAATTGATTTGATTGATGTGTGAATGGTGTGGGCCATCACTAGACCGGGGATAAGGCTAGGCCTCGTCCCGTTTCTAGTATCGTGCCGTTATGCCGCCGAAATTTTCTAAAATAAGTTAGAAAAATAAAGAAATCATTTTATTTAATAAATGAACTGAATAGAATATTTTCATAGGTTGAATAAAATGTTTTATCGTTAAAAATATAATTTTTAACTTGAAAGTGAATAAATAAATATTTATAAACAAATCGGCCGATTTGTTTATACACACTGATTTGACTGATATTGATTGGGTCGATAAATTTTACACATCGCCCAACTGCACAACTAAAATCTGTGTTTGATTGTTTGAAACCCCACACGGGTGTTGGGATGAAATTTGAAGTTCACTCATCCTGATTGATTAAATTTGTCGATCAATTGATTGACAGGCTGTTATAAGCGTTAGATATCTATATTTGATGCCTATACAGTGTAGTGCACTTGGGTTGATGGTTGATTATTTTTCAATGCTATTATATACGTGTGATGTATGAAAATCCATATAATTAACATTATATGGTGATTGATTGGGCCTCATTCCAATTTAGAAAATAAAGAATAATATAAAATAAAGGTTCATATGTTGATCGTACTCATCCGTTGAGATTAGTCATGTGTTGAACGAAATATTTTAATAATAAAATTTACATCTTTATCAATATAAAATAATGGTTCATGTGTTGACAGTACTCATCCGTTGAGATTAGTCATGTGTTGAACGAAATATTTGAAAACGAAATATTTGAAATAGAAATATTTGAAAACGAAATATTTGAAAATGAAATATTTGAAATAGAAATATTTGAAATAGAAATATTTGAAACGAAATATTTGAAATAGAAATATTTGAAAGGGAAATATTTGAAATAGAATTTTGAAAATAGAAATATATAAAGCCGTGTTGATTAGAGATGCGCTATTTTGACGCGAACGATATTTACATCGATTATATTCGTTTTTACATTTGAAATGAATTGAATCGAATAGAAAACCAATTTGAATTGAATCGAATAGAAAACCAATTTGAATTGAATCGAATAGAAAACCAACTTGAATTGAATATAAAACCAATTTGAATTGAATTGAAAATGAATTCGAATTGAATTGAAAACGAATTCGAATCGAATGGAAAACGAATTCAAATTGAATTGAAATTTGAATAGAAATGAATTTTAAAACGAATTTATAAGGAAGAATTCAATTTTGATTTGAATTGAAATGGAAGTTGAAATTGTTTTTGAAACGAATTTAAACCTATTTATAAAATTCGTTTTAAATAGAAATCGACGAAATAAATATTATATATTATATATAATATAATGGCCTGAATAGAACGCGCCGCGCCACGGCAGTTCGTGAATTTCGACCATTTATTTCAAACGGACATTACGGGAGATCCGACCGTCGGATTCTCCTAAAACCAGAACCGTTGGGTTCGTATCGAAAAGGGCTTTCTAACGAATATTTGAAATTTGAAATCTAACGGTTGGATTTGGAGATACGTCCAAATCAAATTTGGAAAAGATCGCTGTAAGTGCAGTTCGATGGCCATTGTTGGAAATCGACTGTACGGGCCTTGATAAAATTATTAAAAATATCAATAATTTGTGTAAAATCATAAGAAATGATTTGGGAAAAATTGGGATGAAAAACTCCACATTTGAAAAGATAAAAATAGATTTTTATCAAAATGAACTAGTTTTGAACTGAAATTAAAACCCATTTATTTTTAAATAAATAAATTGGTTTTGAAATGAGTTTAAATAGAATTGATTCATGGGTTTATCGTGGACGGTGTTTTAAATAACACTAGTTCTTTAACCCGATAATAATTAGAATGTGATTTGGGTTTGTCGTGAACTGTGTTTTAAATGACACTAGTTCTTTAACCCAGTAAAAGGAGTTTTATTGAATCTGCAATTAGATTGAAATGTGAATTGATAATTCAAATTATCAAATTTGGCAAATGAGCGAGAATGGAGTATTACCAGTTTTGCTCCAAAGCGATAGTTAAATCTTTAATTAGATTTGAACATGAAATGGTAATTAATTTTACCGACAACGCTGCGGTGTTAGATATGGAGTATTACCAGTTTTGCTTCATGGGATGAATAGGTTGGGATTTGGAAATAAAATAAATAATTACTTCGGTGCGGTTCGCTAATCTCGACTAGTTTAGAAAACCATAATTTGGTTTGAAACGACATCCAAAGGAAGATTAAAGCATAAATTTTTAAAAATTTATCTTGGATAAAATTAATGGGAACCTTTCCCTAAAAATGTGATTTCGTGAATAAAAAGGATATTCTGCATTGGAATGAGGCGTATGTTGTGTTTGTGTAACATTCGTTTTAATATACGCGGGTTGTTCGGAAAGGCCGGGTTTATACCCATTCTGAATTACCGATTCGACGATATGTCGAAGATGAAGACGGTGGTTGAAGACCGGAAGTCTTCACATCGTTTGGATAATTATTGATGATCCTGATTGGGCTGTACACCCAAGAGGATGGAAATAGTCGGT
Organism: Allium sativum; assembly: GCA_030737875.1. NCBI lineage: Eukaryota > Viridiplantae > Streptophyta > Magnoliopsida > Asparagales > Amaryllidaceae > Allium > Allium sativum. Next base: position 966,770,960 of record CM060910.1, on the reverse strand, counting down.
GGTCGTCCAGACGTACTTGGAGATCGATGGATATGCGAGGAAAGTGCCTCCGGTTTCGTTCAGACCCAGAACGAACTTGTAAATGGATTGTGTGTCTGACATTGGATTTTATTCTGTGTTGATTGATTTCTGTTAAATATATATCTGTTTGGCGGCGGAGGATTTATTCTCTTGCTTAACGCCCTTCTCTGAGACGTACGAGCTTAGAGGTTATATATCGACAAATATCAATCGCATGGCATGAATTGCCTGTGTGACATGCTGAGTTGCATGGATCAAGGCTTCTGTTGAAAAGCAAAGTCTTGTGGTTGATGATCAAAGCACAGCCTACGTGGCAGCTTTGTGTATAACGTGAATTCGCGAGCCTCACACCTCGGTATGAGTTAAAAACGGGATACGGACCGCTGGGAGAACACGACGTTTCTTTCTAGCTTTGGTGGTGTCAGTGACTTACCAGCCCTGACATTTATATACTTTTCACCTTTGTGGTTGTTGGAATGAGGCGCCTCGATATTAGGTCTGTAAGGACCGGGAAACGTGTGTTCAGGAATTGCCAATCCTCAAACGTAAGAGAGGACCGGCCCAGCCGATCCGGGATTGCCCAGAGTGTGTAGTCCGGAGACATTTGCTAGAGTGTCTCGAAAGCGGAGAGGAGCTTGCCCCTTGCCTCGACTCATGACGGAAATCCAATTTCCAATACGTGTATTGCGGTTTTAATTGTAGAACTAGTATGGCGACATGATATATGGTACCCATGCCGTCTATGATTTATATTTATGATTGAAATTGTTTTGACACTATACACTTATTATAGTATCAAATGATTTGTTTTAAGCGTACCAAGCATGTTTGGCTATTATAAGGGAAAACCCTATCCTCCGGCTTGCGTTGCATTGTGTGATGGGACCTGGGTCCTATAATAGCTTCCTTTTTCGAAAAAGCATTGCGTTGTTTGTTCTATGCACTGGTATTCTTGGGAGGAAACCCGTTCCGTGTTATACGGCGTGGTCCCTTGAATTACTCTCTTTTAAAGTAAAGCTTTAAATAACTGTTTTAGTTCTCACACCAGTCACATGACTGACCTGGAGTTTATTGTTTTAACCTAAACTCTGGGTGCCCTTATTTTCGACACGGGCAGCTAGTAGTTTTGGTTTTGTAGATTTATATTCACAGGATCCTGGTTTACAGCTGGAATGATATCCGGAAAGCTCTGTATCCGTATATCACCTTCAGTTGTGCTTTGTATTATTTTCCGCTGCTATGTAATTTATTGTAATCTGATATTTATCGAATGTAATTTATTCATTTATACTCTGTATATTCTTGTATCTGATGGAATTGTTGTAATAGCAATGAAATGTTCTTCTGTTTGTGTTATGATTTGTCCTATTCACAAACGATCAGGGGTTTCGAACGGTCTAGAGCGGTTTAACGACTGATTCGGATCGAGCGAAATTCCCGGCCGTCACATTTGGTATCAGAGCTTTGGTTTACAGAGCTCGAGAACAAGACACATTATAACCATACGAAAGAATTCATCAGATATTGGATTAGTAATATCCAATTAGAATGACTCGTTAGAGATGGAATCAGTAGTATCCTAGAACGAGTATGAAGAGGATATTTTTCAAAAGAAAACAATTTTGTTTTGAAAATTTAAATCGTTTTATTCGTATTTGAAAATTTATTTATATTGAATTTGGACAATCCAATATATAAAGGTTTTGCGTATACGCGTCATGAACGTATATTTGAAGTTTTAATATATTAGATAGATATAGAGTCACACTCTAGTCGCCCGGACATGGTCCTGATGATGAAGTATACCATCACCAGCATTTATTTTCGAGTGACGAAGGTGTGATATTTATATATGTCCATTAGACTGGTGTGAGAACCAAAACTTATATAGATAGATTTATTGTTGTAAATTGGCATCAAAAACAAGATTTTCAGTATATATATCAAATTTATGAATTTGAAACGTTAATCCACTAATTGATTGATGTTCATGTTGTTTGTTTATTTGTTTGATAATTTTTAACCATTATGCCTAATAGAATCAAATATTGAATTGTATTGGAAATTGGTCGCATTTGCTTGCATATACATGTACTTACATTGAACAGGTCATGGCAAGGAGGCTAGAGCAGAGAATAAAATTTGTTTGCCCGACAAATAGGTACATATTTACTATAATTTACTGATTTTGTTTGGGTGATGATGATTTTATGAGCCGATTGGCTAGCCGCTTGGCTTTTTCTTTTTCTTTTTGAGATCAGAAGGCCTATATGGCAATTTCGGGATTTTCCCGTGGCTCCTGGTGCAGGGGAGGTTATGGCGAAATTTTTCGAAAATTTAGGGTGTTAGCCAAATTTTTGAAAATTTGAAAATTCTCAGAAACTGAAAAGTTGGAGAATGGAAGCCAGATCGAACGTAGAGTTGATTAATCAAACCACTTTCGACTTTGTTCCTTTTCGGGGACGAAAAGTTATAAGTGGGGGAGATTGTAATAACCCGAAAATCTGGGCCAATTTAAAATTTTTATTTTGGCAATTTTAATGAAGTTTGAACATTTAAAATGAATTATTTTAAATAATATCGAAGAGAAATTTATTTTGAATATAATTCGAACGTATATATATATACGCGTCGTCGTTAGAATATAAATAACTATATATAATTATAAATAGAATTGAAAATGGCGCGGTAGTTCGATAATTCGATTTCAAACTTCAATTGAACATACCGGGTGCAAAACAATCCAGATTTTAGTGAAACCAAAAATAATAGGATCTATTTGAGAATATCTTTCCAACGAATCCGAAAAATCAAAATTTCATAGCGGGAATCAAAAGATATGTCCAGTTGAAAATTCTGAATAGTCGTTATGGAATTCAGGCCCTTAAAAATAGACATTTTGCAAACGACCTCGGATTTCGACGAAACCACTTTTGTTGGATCCATGATGTCGAATTATTGCTAGATTCCAAATTTCATAATTTTCTGATTCAATACGTGAGCGTGGCAAAGGAAAACGCGTTTGACCAGTTTTAGCTGATTTTAATCGACTGGAAAATGGTCATTTTCCAAACAGTCTCAGAATTCGACGAAACTAGTTTTGTTAGGACCGTATCGTCAATACGAAGTTAGAAAATATTTTTTTGGAATTTTTCTAGTTAGTATGTGACCCCGGTAAATTGAAATGCGCGTTCAAATTCAATATATAGAGTTATATGTTGATTTTAACGAAAACTGATTGTAACAACCGAATCAGTTGACGATACATATCCCATTGTGTTCGGAATAGGGGTAAAACGCTAGGGACGACAGGCGGTGGGCCCCGTTTTGAGGTCGAAAATAAAAGTTGCTTTTTGATGGAAAATTAAATAATTAAAATAAAAACCCCTCTCCTCCCTTATACTCTGCCCCCCCCCCCCAAATCATTATTTCAATCGATTCCAGGAAAAAAAGCCGCAGCGCGGCAGCGCCGAGCCCCTCCCTCCCCGACGAAGCCGCCGCCTCCAGGCGTTCGCCGCCACCACCAAGGGCGTCGCGCCGCCCTTGCGTCCTCCTCCTCAGCCTCGATCGGAAACACCCCCCCCCCCTCTCGCTACTGCCTCGCGATTGAACCCCCCACCCCTCACCCCACTGGCGTGCGACGCAACTGATTCCCCCCCCCCCCCATCAGAAAACCGCCGCACCCCTCCAGCCTCGCACCGACGCACCATCCCCCTCCTCTTTCTGCAACGCTGTAAGTTTTAATTATTTTATTTTGAATAATCAGTTTTTTTTATATATAAATATTTTAAAGAACTGCTTTTTATTGTTTATAAAGAAATGATCTTTATGTAGTGAAGATAAAAATTCAACTGTTATAATGAAGTGAAAGTAAAAATATGATTTTTACATTTTTAAAGTAATAAAAATATGATTTTTATATTTTTAAAGTATTAAAAATATAATCTTTACTACATAGAAGATGTAAAAATATGATTTTTGTTTACGTAGAGAATTAAAAATATAATTTTTACATGATAGGAATATTAGAAATATCATCTTTATATGTGTAGCAAAATAAAAGTGTGATTTTTATAATGATATATTTGAAAAGGCGAAATCTTTATATTTGAAAAGGCGAAATCTTTATATTTGAAAAGGCAAAATCTTTATATTTGAAAATGAGAAATCTTTATATATAACACCGTTGTAAAAATAGAATTTTTATCTATATAGTAGCAGTGTGAAAATAGAAATTTTATCCATATAGCATGATTATAAAAATAGGATTTTTTATATACATAACGACGAAGTAAAAATTCGATTTTTATATATTGAATAGCATAGTAAAGATTCTATTTTTATATATTGAATAACATAGTAAAAATTCGATTTTTATATATTGAATAGAGAAGTAAAAATTCGATTTTTATATATTGGATAGCAAAGTAAAAATTCGATTTTTACATATGTAGTGACTACGGGCGACGAAAGTGGTAAGAGACGAGAACGACGAAGATTTCTAGTTAAGAAGAGGCGTGGAATTGGGATAGCTATCGGTGAGAACTTCTCACTCTTCAATTCCTTTTTCTAGATATATATATACTAGGATGCAGACGATGTTTAGTAGCACCCGACACCCGTCATCCACAGACCATGGATGGCTTGTTTGTTTACTTGTTTGGTTGTGTAGTTGGTTAGATTATTTGGTTTGAATTGAATTGTTTGGTGAAATGGAATGGATTTGATTGATGTGTGAATGGCGTGGGCCTTCACTAGACTGTGAGGACGGAAAATCTGAGCCAGTTTAAAATTTTTATTTTGGCGAATTTTGAATATTTAAAATAGATTATTTTAAATAATATCGACGAGAAAAATGTTTTGAATATAATTAGAACGTATATATTATATACGCGTCGTCGTTAGAATATAAATATTTATATATAATTATAAATAGAATTGAAAATGGCGCGGTAGTTCGATAATTCGATTTCAAACTTCAATTGAACGTACCGGGTGCAAAACAATCCGGATTTTAGCGAAACCAAAAACATTAGGATCTATTTTAGAATATCTATCCAACAAATCCGAAAAATCGAAATTTCATAGCGGGAATCAAAAGAAATGTCCAGTTGAAAATTCTGAATAGTCGCTATGGAATTCTGGCCCTTAAAAATAGGAATTTTGCAAACAAACTCGGATTTTACGAAACCACTTTTGTTGGGTCCATGATGTCAAACTATTGCTAGATTCCAAATTTCATAATTTTTCGAATCAATATGTGAGTGTGGCGAAGGAAAACGCGTTTGACCAGTTTCAGTTGATTTTAATCGACTGGAAAATGGGCATTTTTCCAACGGTCTCAGAATTCGACAAAACTAGTTTTGTTAGGACCGTATCGTCAATACGAAGCTAGAAAATATTTTTCTGGAATTTTTCGAGTTAGTATGTGACCCCGGTAAATTGAAATGCATGTTCAAATTCAATATATAGAGTTATATGTTGATTTTAACGGAAACTGGTCGAAACGGTCAAATCAGCTTACGGTACATATCTCATTGTGTTCGGAATGGGGGTAAAACGCTATGGATGACAGGCGGTGGGCCTCGTTTAGAGGTCGTATGTAAAAGTCAACTTTCTCATAATTAAATAATTAAATAAAAAAATACCCTTCCTCTTCTCCTCTTAATTCCCTCTGCCCCCCCCTTTTATTTCAAAATCGAATCAGAATCCAGAAGAAAAAAAAAGAAGAAAAAAAACTCCCGATCCCCAATTCCCGCTCCTCCCTCCGTCGCTCCGGTCGACGTCGCCCCACGTCAGCCTCCTGACCGCCACCTCCCTTCACCACACCTCCTCCGCGCCTCTTCCTCCTCCGCCTCCAACCTGAAGCCGTGACGCCCAAAACCACGCCCCTGAACCCCGCAACACCCCTCCGCCTGCCCACCCCCCTGGCTCCGACGAACCCCACGCGGCCATTTCCCCCTTCCTGCGACTAACGCAGCAACTCCCTCCCCTTTTGAATGATTGTAAGTCTTCCCTTTATTTATTTTAATTTATTTCTTCTTTGAATTTGTTTATTTTAGTTAAGTTAATTTAAATATAAAAACCTGGTTTAAATTCAGTTTTAAAAATGAGATTTTTACTTATATGAAGTTAGCGGAAAAAGGATTGATATTTAAAGTAGAAAAAATTTTGATTTTTTTTAAACAAAGATCATATTTTTGATTTAGAATATATTATATTTTTAAATATGAAAAGACGATATTTTTAAATATGAAAAGACGGTTTTTATATATTGAATAGCGAAGTAAAAATTCAATTTTTATATATTGAATAGCGAAGTAAAAATTCGATTTTTATATATTGAATAGCGAAGTAAAAAATTCGATTTTTATATATTGAATAGCGAAGTAAAAATTCGATTTTTATATATTGAATAGCGAAGTAAAAATTCGATTTTTATATATTGAATAGCGAAGTAAAAATTCGATTTTTACATATGTAGAGAATACGGGCAACGAAGATGACAAACAGGCGAGAACGACGAAGGTTTCTGCAAAAGAAGAGCCGTGGAGTTAGGATAGCTATTGGTGAGAACTTCTCACTCTTCAATTTCTTTTTCTAGTTATATATATATACTAGGATGCAGACGGTGCTTAGCAGCACCCGACACCCCTCATCCACAGACCATGGATGACTTGTTTGTTTAATTGTTTGGTTATGTAGTTGGGTAGATTATTTGGGTTGAATCGAATTGTTTGGTGAAATGAAATTGATTTGATTGATGTGTGAATGGCGTGGGCCATCACTAGACCGGGGATAAGGCTAGGCCTCATCCCGTTTCTAGTATCGTGCCGTTATGCCACCGAAATTTTCTAAAATAAGTTAGAAAAATAAAGAAATCATTTTATTTAATAAATGAACTGAATAGAATATTTTCATAGGTTGAATAAAATGTTTTATCGTTAAAAATATAATTTTTAACGTGAAAGTGAATAAATAAATATTTATAAACAAATCGGCCGATTTGTTTATACACACTGATTTGACTGATATTGATTGGGTCGATAAATTTTACACATCGCCCAACTGCACAACTAAAATCTGTGTTTGATTATTTGAAATCCCACACGGGTGTTGGGATGAAATTTGAAGTTCACTCATCCTGATTGATTAAATATGTCGATCGATTGATTGACAGGCTGTTATAAGCGTTAGATATCTATATTTGATGCCTATACAGTGTAGTGCACTTTGGTTGATGGTTGATTATTTTTCAATGCTATTATATACGTGTGATGTATGAAAATCCATATAATTAACATTATATGGTGATTGATTGGGCCTCATTCCAATTTAGAAAATAAAGAATAATATAAAATAAAGGTTCATGTGTTGACCGTACTCATCCGTTGAGATTAGTCATGTGTTGAACGAAATATTTTAATAATAAAATTTTCATCTTTATCAATATATAATAAAGGTTCATGTGTTGACAGTACTCATCCGTTGAGATTAGTCATGTGTTGAACGAAATATTTGAAATAGAAATATTTGAAAACGAAATTTTTGAAATAGAAATATTTGAAATAGAAATATTTTAAACGAAATATTTGAAATAGAAATATTTGAAAGGGAAATATTTGAAATAGAATATTTGAAAATAGAAATATATAAAGCCGTGTTGATTAGAGATGCGCTATTTTGACGCGAACGATATTTATATCGATTATATTCGTTTTTATATTTGAAATGAATTGAATCGAATAGAAAACCAATTTGAATTGAATCGAATAGAAAACCAATTTGAATTGAATCGAATAGAAAACCAATTTGAATTGAATTGAATTGAAAACGAATTCGAATTGTATTGAAAATGAATTCGAATCGAATGGAAAACGAATTCAAATTGAATTGAAATTTGAATAGAAATGAATTTTAAAACGAATTTATAAGGAAGAATTCAATTTTGATTTGAATTGAAATGGAAGTTGAAATTGTTTTTGAAACGAATTTAAACTTATTTATAAAATTCGTTTTAAATAGAAATCGATGAAATATATATTTTATATGTTATATATATAATATAATGGCTTGAATAGAACGCGCCGCGCCGCGGCAGTTCGTGAATTTCGACCATTTATTTCAAACGGACATTACGGGAGATCCGACCGTCGGATTCTCCTAAAACCGGAACCGTTGGGTTCGTATCGAAAAGAGCTTTCTAACGAATATTTGAAATTTGAAATCTAACGGTTGGATTTGGAGATACGTCCAAATCAAATTTGGAAAAGGTCATTGTAAGTGCAGTTCGATGGCCATTGTTGGAAATCGACTGTACGGGCCTTGATAAAATTATTAAAAATATCAATAATTTGTGTAGAATCATAAGAAATGATTTGGGAAAAATTGGGATGAAAAACTCCACATTTGAAGAGATAAAAATAGATTTTTATCAAAATGAACTAGTTTTGAACTGAAATTGAAACCCATTTATTTTTAAATAAATAAGTTGGTTTTGAAATGGGTTTAAATAGAATTGATTCATGGGTTTATCGTGAACAGTGTTTTAAATAACACTAGTTCTTTAACCCGATAATAATTAGAATGTGATTTGGGTTTGTCGTGAACTGTATTTTAAATGACACTAGTTCTTTAACCCAGTAAAAGGAGTTTTATTGAATCTGCAATTAGATTGAAATGTGAATTGATAATTCAAATTATCAAATTTGGCAAATGAGCAAGAATGGAGTACTACCAGTTTTGCTCTAAAGCGATAGTTAAATCTTTAATTAGATTTGAACGTGAAATGGTAATTAATTTTACCGATAACACCACGGTGTTAGATATGGAGTATTACCAGTTTTGCTTCATAGGATTGATAGGTTGGGATTGGGAAATAAAATAAATAATTACTTCGGTGTGGTTCGCTAATCTCGACTAGTTTAGAAAACCATAATTTGGTTTGAAATGACATCCAGAGGAAGACCAAAGGATAAATTTTAAAGAATTTATCTTGGATAAAATTAATGGGAACCATTCCCCTAGGAATGTAATCTTGTGAATAAAAGAATATTCTGGATTGGAATGAGGCGTTCGTTGTGTTTGTGTAACATTTGTTTTTAATATACGCGGGTTGTTCGGAAAGGCCGGGTTTATACCCATTCTGAATAACCGATTCGACGATAAGTCGAAGATGAAGACGGTGGTCGAAGACCGGAAGTCTTCACATCATTTGGATAATTACTGACGATCCTGATTGGGCTGTACACCCAAGAGGATGGAAATAGTTGGTGGTCGTCCAGACGTACCTGGAGATCGATGGATATGCGAGGAAAGTGCCTCCGGTTTCGCTCAGACCCAGAACGAACTTGAAAATGGATTGTGTGTCTGACATTTGATTTTATTCTGTGTTGATTGATTTCTATTAAATATATATCTGTTTGGCGGCGGAGAATTTATTCTCTTGCTTAACGCCCTTCTCTGAGACGTACGAGCTTAGAGGTTATATATCGATAGATATCAATCGCATGGCATGAATTGCCTGTGTGGCACGCTGAGTTGCATAGATCAAGGCTTCTGTTGAAAAGCAAAGTCTCGTGGTTGATGATCAAAGCATGGCCTACGTGGAAGCTTTGTGTATAACGTGAATTCGCGAGCCTCACACCTCGGTATGAGTTAAAAACGGGATACGGACCGCTGGGAGAACACGGCGTTTCTTTCTAGCTTTGGTGGTGTCAGTGACTTACCAGCCCTGACATTTATATACTTTTCAACTTTGTGGTTGTTGGAATGAGGCGCCTCGATACTAGGTTTGTAAGGACCGGGAAACGTGTGTTCAGGAATTGTCAATCCTCAAACGTAAGAGAGGACCGGCCCAGCCGATTCCAGGGTTACCCAGAGTGTGTAGTCCTGAGGCATTTGCTAGAGTGTCTCGAAGCGGAGAGGAGCTTGCCCTTTGCATCGACTTATGACGGAAATCCAATTTCCAATACGTGTATTACGGTTTTAATTGTAGAACTAGTATGGCGACATGATATATGGTACCCATGCCATCTATGATTTATATTTCTGATTGAAATTGTTTTGACACTATACACTTATTATAGTATCAAATGATTTGTTTTAAACGTACCAAGAATGTTTGGCTATTATTAGGGAAAACCCTATCCTCCGGCTTGCGTTGCATTGTGTGATGGGACCTGGGTCTTATAATAGCTTCATTTTTTGAAAAAGCATTGCGCTGTTTATTCTATGCACTGGTATTCTTGGGAGGAAATCCGTTCCGTGTTATACAGCGTGGTCCTTTGAATTACTCTCTTTTAAAGTAAAGCTTTAAATAACTGTTTTAGTTCTCACACCAGTCACATGACTGACCTGGAGTTTATTGTTTTAACCTAAACTCTGGGTGCCCTTATTTTCGACACGGGCAGCTAGTAGTTTTGGTTTTGCAGATTTATATTCACAGGATCCTGGTTTACAGCTGGAATGATATCCGGAAAGCTCTGTATCCGTATATCACCTTCAGTTGTGCTTTGTATTATTTTCCGCTGCTATGTAATTTATTGTAATCTGATATTTATCGAATGTAATTTATTCATTTATACTCTGTATATTCTTGTATCTGATGGAATTGTTGTAATAGCAATGAAATGTTCTTCTGTTTGTGTTCTGATTTGTCCTGTTCTCAAACGATCAGGGGTTTCGAACGGTCTAGAGCGGTTTAACGACTGATTCGGATCGAGCGAAATTCTCGACCGTCACATTTGGTATCAGAGCTTTGGTTTACAGAGCTCGAGAACAAGATACATTAGAACCATACGAAAGAATTCATCAGATATTGGATTAGTAATATCCAATTAGAATGACTCGTTAGAGATAAGATCAGTAGTATCCTAGAACGAGTGTGAAGAGTATGTTTTTCCAGTGAAAACAATTTTGTTTTGAAAATTTAAATCGTTTTATACGTATTTGAATATTTTATTTGTATTGAATTTGGACAATCCAATATATAAAGATTTTGCATATACGCGTCATGAACGTATATTCGAAGTTTTAATATACTGGATAGATATAGAATCACACTCTAGTAGCCCGGACCTGATTCTGATGATTGACGCGTCATCATCAGTATTTATGTTCGTGTTTCGAAGGTATGATATCTATATACTTCCATTAGACTGGTGTGAGAACCAAAACCAATATAGCTAGAACACATTGTTGTGAATTGGCATCAAAAACAAGATTTTCAGTATATATATCAAAATTATGAATTTGAAACATTAAATTCACTAATTGATTGGTGGTTGTGTTGTTTGTTTATTTGTTTGACAATTTTGAACCATTATGCCTAATTGCATCAAATTTTGAATTGTATTGAAAATTGGTCGCATTTGCTTGCATATACATGTACTTACATTGAACAGGTCATAGCAAGGAGGCTAGAGCAGAGAATAAAATTTGTTTGCAAGACAAATAGGTACATGTTTACTATAATTTACTGTTTTGTTTGGGTGATGATGATTTTATGAGCCGATTGGCTAGCCGCTTGGCTTTTTCTTTTTCTTTTTGAGATCAGAAGGCCTGTATGGCAATTTCGGGATTTTCCCGTGGCTCCCGGTGCAGGGGAGGTTATGGCGAAATTTTTCGAAAATTTAGGGTGATAGCCAAATTTTTGAAAATTTAAAAATTCTCAGAAACTGAAAAGTTGGAGAATGGAAGCCAGATCGAACGTAGAGTTGATTAATCAAACCACTTTCGACTTTGTTCCTTTTCGGGGATGAAAAGTTTTAAGTGGGGGAGATTGTAATAACCCGGAAAATCTGAGCCTGTTTAAAATTTTTAATATTTGAAATAGATTATTTTAAATAATATCGACGAGAAAAATGTTTTGAATATAATTAGAACGTATATATTATATACGCATCATCGTAAGAATATAAATATTTATATATAATTATAAATAGAATTGAAAATGGCGTGGTAGTTCGATAATTCGATTTCAAACTTCAATTGAACGTACCGGGTGCAAAACAATCCGGATTTTAGTGAAACCAAAAACATTAGGATCTATTTTAGAATATCTTTCCAACGAATCCGAAAAATCGAAATTTCATAGCGGGAATCAAAAGATATGTCCAGTTGAAAATTCTGTATAGTCGCTATGGAATTCTGGCCCTTAAAAATAGGAATTTTGCAAACGATCTCGGATTTCGATGAAACCACTTTTGTTGAGTCCGTGATGTCAAACTATTGATAGATTCCAAATTTCATAATTTTTCGAATCAATATGTGAGCGTGGCGAAGGAAAACGCATTTGACCAGTTTCAGTTGATTTTAATAGACTGGAAAATGGCCATTTTTCCAACGGTCTCAGAATTCGACGAAACTAGTTTTGTTAGGACCGTATCGTCAATACGAAGCTAGAAAATATTATTCTAAAAATTTTCGAGTTAGTATGTGACCCCGGTAAATTGAAATGCATGTTCAAATTCAATATATAGAGTTATATGTTGATTTTAACGGAAACCGATCGAAACGGTCGAATCAGCTTACGGTACATATCCCATTGTGTTCGGAATGGGGGTAAAACGCTATGGAAGACAGGCGGTGGGCCTCGTTTAGAGGTCGTATGTAAAAGTCAACTTTCTCATAATTAACTAAAAAAATACCCTTCCTCTTCTCCCCTTAATTCCCTCTGCCCCCCCCTTTTTATTTCCAAATCGAATCAGAATCCAGAAGAAAAAAAAAGAAACAAAAAACCCCCGATCCCCAATTCCCGCCCCTCCCTCCGTCGCTCCGGTCGACGTCGCCTCACGTCAGCCTCCTGACCGCCACCTCCCTTCACCACACCTCCTCCGCGCCTCTTCCTCCTCCGCCTCCAACCTGAAGCCGTGACGCCCAAAACCACGCCCCTGAACCCCGCAACACCCCTCCGCCTCTGCCTGCCTCCCCCCATGGCCTCCGACGAACCCCACACGACCATTTCCCCCTTCCTGCGACTGACGCAGCAACTCCCTCCCCTTTTGAACGACTGTAAGTCTTCCCTTTATTTATTTTAATTTATTTCTTCTTTGAATTTTTTTATTTTAGTTAAGTTAATTTAAATATAAAAACCTAGTTTAAATTCAGTTTTAAAAATGAGATTTTTACTTATATGAAGTTAGCGGAAAAAGGATTGATATTTAAAGTAGAAAAATTTTTGATTTTTTTTAAACAAAGATCATATTTTTGATTTAGAATATATTATATTTTTAAATATGAAAAGACGATATTTTTAAATATGAAAAGACGATTTTTATATATTGAATAGCGAAGTAAAAATTCGATTTTTATATATTGAATAGCGAAGTAAAAATTCGATTTTTATATATTGAATAGCGAAGTAAAAATTCGATTTTTCTATATTGAATAGCAAAGTAAAAATTCGATTTTTATATATTGAATAGCGAAGTAAAAATTCGATTTTTATATATTTAATATCGAAGTAAAAATTCGATTTTTATATATTGAATAGCGAAGTAAAAATTCGATTTTTATATATTGAATTGCGAAGTAAAAATTCGATTTTTATATATTGAATAGCGAAGTAAAAATTCGATTTTTATATATTGAATAGCAAGTGATTTTTATATATTGAATAGCGAAGTAAAAATTCGATTTTTATATATTGAATAGCGAAGTAAAAATTCGATTTTTATATATTGAATAGCGAAGTAAAAATTCCATTTTTATATATTGAATAGCGAGGTAAAAAATTCGATTTTTACATATGTAGAGAATACGGGCAACGAAGATGACAAACAGGCGAGAATGACGAAGGTTTCTGCAAAAGAAGAGCCGTGGAGTTAGGATAGCTATTGGTGAGAACTTCTCACTCTTCAATTTCTTTTTCTAGTTATATATATACTAGGATGCAGACGGTGCTTAGTAGCACCCGACACCCGTCATCCACAGACCATGGATGGCTTGTTTGTTTAATTGTTTGGTTGTGTAGTTGGTTAGATTATTTGGGTTGAATCGAATTGTTTGGTGAAATGAAATTGATTTGATTGATGTGTGAATGGCGTGGGCCATCACTAGACCGGGGATAAGGCTAGGCCTCGTCCCGTTTCTAGTATCGTGCCGTTATGCCGTCGAAATTTTCTAAAATAAGTTAGAAAAATAAAGAAATCATTTTATTTAATAAATGAACTGAATAGAATATTTTCATAGGTTGAATAAAATGTTTTATCGTTAAAAAAATAATTTTTAACGTGAAAGTGAATAAATAAATATTTATAAACAAATCGGCCGATTTGTTTATACACACTGATTTGACTGATATTGATTGGGTCGATAAATTTTACACATCGCCCAACTGCACTACTAAAATCTGTGTTTGATTGTTTGAAACCCCACACGGGTGTTGGGATGAAATTTGAAGTTCACTCATCCTGATTGATTAAATATGTCGATCGATTGATTGACAGGCTGTTATAAGCGTTAGATATCTATATTTGACGCCTATACAGTGTAGTGCACTTTGGTTGATGGTTGATTATTTTTCAATGCTATTATATACGTGTGATGTATGAAAATCCATATAATTAACATTATATGGTGATTGATTGGGCCTCATTCCAATTTAGAAAATAAAGAATAATATAAAATAAAGGTTCATGTGTTGACCGTACTCATCCGTTGAGATTAGTCATGTGTTGAACGAAATATTTTAATAGTAAAATTTACATCTTTATCATTATAAAATAAAGGTTCATGTGTTGACAGTACTCATCCGTTGAGATTAGTCATGTGTTGAACAAAATATTTGAAAACGAAATATTTGAAATAGAAATATTTGAAATAGAAATATTTGAAAACGAAATATTTGAAAACGAAATATTTGAAATAGAAATATTTGAAACGAAATATTTGAAATAGAAATATTTGAAAGGGAAATATTTGAAATAGAATATTTGAAAATAGAAATATATAAAGCCGTGTTGATTAGAGATGCGCTATTTTGACGCGAACGATATTTATATCGATTATATTCGTTTTTATATTTGAAATGAATTGAATCGAATAGAAAACCAATTTGAATTGAATCAAATAGAAAACCAATTTGAATTGAATCGAATAGAAAACCAATTTGAATTGTATTGAATAGAAAACCAATTTGAATTGAATTGAATAGAAAACCAATTTGAATTGAATTGAATAGAAAACCAATTTGAATTGAATTGAATAGAAAACCAATTTGAATTGAATTGAATTGAAAACGAATTCGAATTGACTTGAAAACGAATTCGAATCGAATGGAAAACGAATTCAAATTGAATTGAAATTTGAATAGAATTAATTTTAAAACGAATTTATAACTATTTATATAATTCGTTTTAAATAGAAATCGACGAAATATATATTATATATATATATATAATATAATGGCCCGAATAGAACACGCCGCGCCGCGGCAGTTCGTGAATTTCGACCATTTATTTCAAACAGACATTACGGGAGATACGACCGTCGGATTCTCCTAAAATCGGAACCGTTGGGTTCGTATCGAAAAGAGCTTTCTAACGAATATTAGAAATTCGAAATCTAACGGTTGGATTTGGAGATACGTCCCAATCAAATTTGAAAAAGGTCGTTGTAAGCGCAGTTCGAGGGCCGTTGATGGAAATCGACTGTACGGGCCTTGATAAAATTATTAAAAATATTAATAATTTGTGTAGAATCATAAGAAATGATTTGGGAAAAAATTGGAATGAAGAACTCCATATTTGAAAAGATAAAAATAGATTTTTATCGAAATGAACTAGTTTTGAATTAAAATTAAACCCGTTTATTTTTAAATAAATAAATTAGATTTGAAATGGGTTTAAATAGAATTTATTCATGGGTTTATCGTGAACTGTGTTTTAAATGACACTAGTTCTTTAACCCAGTAAAAGGAGTTATAAATAATCTGCAATTAAATTGAAATGTGAATTGATAATTTAAGTTATCAAATTTAGAAAGTGAGCGAGGATTGAGTATTACCAGTTTTTCTCCAAAGCGATAGTTAAATCTTAATTAGATTTGAACGTGAAATGGTAATTAATTTTATCGACAACGCTGTGGTGTTAGATATGGAGTATTACCAGTTTTGCTTCATGGGATGAATAGGTTGGGATTGGGAAATAAAATAAATAATTACTTCGGTGTGGTTCGCTAATCTCAACTAGTTTAGAAAACCATAATTTGGTTTGAAACGACATCCAAAGGAAGATTAAAGGATAAATTTTAAAGAATTTATCTTGGATAAAATTAATGGGAACCTTTCCCTAAGAATGTGATTTCGTGAATAAAAAGGATATTCTGCATTGGAATGAGGCGTATGTTGTGTTTGTGTAACATTCGTTTTAATATACGCGGGTTGTTCGGAAAGGCCGGGTTTATACCCATTCGGAATAACCGATTCGACGATATGTCGAAGATGAAGACGGTGGTTGAAGACCGGAAGTCTTCACGTCGTTTGGATAATTGTTGATGATCCTGATTGGGCTGTACACCCAAGAGGATGGAAATAGTCGGTGGTCGTCCAGACGTACTTGGAGTTCGATGGATATGCGAGGAAAGTGCCTCCGATTTCGTTCAGACCCAGAACGAACTTGTAAATGGATTGTGTGTCTGACATTAGATTTTATTCTGTGTTGATTGATTTCTGTTAAATATATATCTGTTTGGCGGCGTAGGATTTATTCTCTTGCTTAACGCCCTTCTCTGAGACGTACGAGCTTAGAGGTTATATATCGATAGATATCAATCGCATGGCATGAATTGCCTGTGTGACATGCTGAGTTGCATGGATCAAGGCTTCTGTTGAAAAGCAAAGTCTTGTGGTTGATGATCAAAGCACAGCCTACGTGGCAGCTTTGTGTATAACGTGAATTCGCGAGCCTCACACCTCGGTATGAGTTAAAAACGGGATACGGACCGCTGGGAGAACACGACGTTTCTTTCTAGCTTTGGTGGTGTCAGTGACTTACCAGCCCTGACATTTATATACTTTTCACCTTTGTGGTTGTTGGAATGAGGCGCCTCGATATTAGGTTTGTAAGGACCAGGAAACGTGTGTTCAGGAATTGTCAATTCTCAAACGTAAGAGAGGACCGGCCCAGCCGATCCAGGATTGCCCAGAGTGTGTAGTCCTGAGACATTTGCTAGAGTGTCTCGAAAACGGAGAGGAGCTTGCCCCTTGCCTCGACTCATGACGGAAATCCAATTTCCAATACGTGTATTGCGGTTTTAATTGTAGAACTAGTATGGCGACATGATATATGGTACCCATGCCGTCTATGATTTATATTTATGATTGAAATTGTTTTGACACTATACACTTATTATAGTATCAAATGATTTGTTTTAAGCATACCAAGCATGTTTGGCTATTATAAGGGAAAACCCTATCCTCCGGCTTGCGTTGCATTGTGTGATGGGACCTGGGTCTTATAATAGCTTCATTTTTCGAAAAAGCATTGCGCTGTTTATTCTATGCACTGGTATTCTTGGGAGGAAACCCGTTCCGTGTTATACGGCGTGGTCTCTTGAATTACTCTCTTTTAAAGTAAAGCTTTAAATAACTGTTTTAGTTCTCACACCAGTCACATGACTGACCTGGAGTTTATTGTTTTAACCTAAACTCTGGGTGCCCTTATTTTCGACACGGGCAGCTAGTAGTTTTGGTTTTGCAGATTTATATTCACAGGATCCTGGTTTACAGCTGGAATGATATCCGGAAAGCTCTGTATCCGTATATCACCTTCAGTTGTGCTTTGTATTATTTTTCGCTGCTATGTAATTTATTATAATCTGATATTTATCGAATGTAATTTATTCATTTATACTCTGTATATTCTTGTATCTGATGAAATTGTTGTAATAGCAATGAAATGTTCTTCTATTTGTGTTCTGATTTGTCCTGTTCTCAGACGATCAGGGGTTTCGAACGGTCTAGAGCGGTTTAACGACTGATTCGGATCGAGCGAAATTCCCGGCCGTCACATTTGCCTCGACTCATGACGGAAATCCAATTTCCAATACGTGTATTGCGGTTTTAATTGTAGAACTAGTATGGCGACATGATATATGGTACCCATGCCGTCTATGATTTATATTTATGATTGAAATTGTTTTGACACTATACACTTATTATAGTATCAAATGATTTGTTTTAAGCGTACCAAGCATGTTTGGCTATTATAAGGGAAAACCCTATCCTTCGGCTTGCGTTGCATTGTGTGATGGGACCTAGGTCTTATAATAGCTTCATTTTTCGAAAAAGCATTACGCTGTTTATTCTATGCACTGGTATTCTTGAGAGGAAACCCGTTCCGTGTTATACGGCGTGGTCCCTTGAATTACTCTCTTTTAAAGTAGAGCTTTAAATAACTATTTTAGTTCTCACACCATTCACATGACTGACCTGGAGTTTATTGTTTTAACCTAAACTCTGGGTGCCCTTATTTTCGACACGGACAGCTAGTAGTTTTGGTTTTGCAGATTTATATTCATAGGATCCTGGTTTACAGCTGGAATGATATCCGGAAAGCTCTGTATCCGTATATCACCTTCAGTTGTGCTTTGTATTATTTTCCACTGCTATGTAATTTATTGTAATCTGATATTTATCGAATGTAATTTATTCATTTATACTCTGTATATTCTTGTATCTGATGGAATTGTTGTAATAGCAATGAAATGTTCTTCTGTTTGTGTTCTGATTTGTCCTGTTCTCAAACGATCAGGGGTTTCGAACGGTCTAGAGCGGTTTAACGACTGATTCGGATCGAGCGAAATTCTCGGCTGTCACATTTGGTATCAGAGCTTTGGTTTACAGAGCTCGAGAACAAGACACATTAGAACCATACGAAAGAATTCATCAGATATTGGATTAGTAATATCCAATTAGAATGACTCGTTAGAGATAGGATCAGTAGTATCCTAGAACGAGTGTGAAGAGTATGTTTTTCCAGTGAAAACAATTTTGTTTTGAAAATTTAAATCGTTTTATACGTATTTGAATATTTTATTTGTATTGAATTTGGACAATCCAATATATAAAGATTTTTCATATACGCGTCATGAACGTATATTCGAAGTTTTAATATACTGGATAGATATAGAATCACACTCTAGTAGGCCGGACCTGATTCTGATGATTGACGCGTCATCATCAGTATTTATGTTCGTGTTTCGAAGGTATGATATTTATATACTTCCATTAGACTGGTGTGAGAACCAAAACCAATATAGCTAGAACACATTGTTGTGAATTGGCATCAAAAACATGATTTTCTGTATATATATCAAAATTATGAATTTGAAACGTTAATCCACTAACTGATTGATGTTTGTGTTGTTTGTTTATTTGTTTGATAATTTTGATCCATTATGCCTAATTGAACCTAATATTGAATTGTATTGAAAATTGGTCGCATTTGCTTGCATATACATATACTTACATTGAACAGGTCATAGCAAGGAGGCTAGAGCAAAGAATAAAATTTGTTTGCCCGACAAATAGGTACATGTTTACTATAATTTACTGTTTTGTTTGGGTGATGATGATTTTATGAGCCGATTGGCTAGCCGCTTGGCTTTTTCTTTTTCTTTTTGAGATCAGAAGGCCTGTACGGCAATTTCGAGATTTTCCCGTGGCTCCCGGTGCAGGGGAGGTTATGGCGAAATTTTTCGAAAATTTAGGGTGTTAGCCAAATTTTTGAAAATTTGAAAATTCTCAAAAACTGAAAAGTTGGAGAATGGAAGCCAGATCGAACGTAGAGTTGATTAATCAAACCACTTTCAACTTTGTTCCTTTTCGGGGACGAAAAGTTTTAAGTGGGGGAGATTGTAATAACCCGGAAAATCTGAGCCAGTTTAAAATTTTTATTTTGGCTATTTTGGCGAATTTTGAATATTTAAAATAGATTATTTTAAATAATATCGACGAGAAAAATGTTTTGAATATAATTAGAACGTATATATTATATACGCGTCGTCGTTAGAATATAAATATTTATATATAATTATAAATAGAATTGAAAATGGCGCGGTAGTTCGATAATTCGATTTCAAACTTCAATTGAACGTACCGGGTGCAAAACAATCCGGATTTTAGTGAAACCAAAAATATTAGATTCTATTTGAGAATATCTTTCCAACGAATTCGAAAAATGATAATTTCATAGCGGGAATCAAAAGATATGTCCAGTTGAAAATTCTAAATAGTCGCTATGGAATTCAGGCCCTTAAAAATGGGAATTTTGCAAACGACCTCGGATTTCGACGAAACCACTCTTCTTGGATCCGTGATGTAAAGTTATTGCTAAATTCCAATTTTCATAATTTTTCGGGTCAATATGTGAGCGTGGAAAAGGAAAACGCGTTTGACCAGTTTCAGTTGATTTTAATCGACTGGAAAATGGCCATTTTTCATACGGTCTCAGAATTCGACGAAACTAGTTTTGTTAGGACCGTATCGTCAATACAAAGCTAGAAAATATTTTTCTGGAATTTTTCGAGTTAGTATGTGACCCCGGTAAATTGAAATTCATGTTCAAATTCAATATATAGAGTTATATGTTGATTTTAACGGAAACTGATCGAAACGGCCGAATCAGCTTACGGTACATATCTCATTGTGTTCGGAATGAGGGTAAAACGCTATGGACGACAGGCGGTGGGCCTCGTTTAGAGGTCGTATGTAAAAGTCAACTTTCTCATAATTAAATAATTAAATAAAAAATACCCTTCCTCTTCTCCCCTTAATTCCCTCTGCCCCCCCTTTTTATTTCCAAATCGAATCAGAATCCAGAAGAAGAAAAAAACCCCGATCCCCAATTCCCGCTCCTCCCTCCGTCGCTCCGGTCGACGTCGCCCCACGTCAGCCTCCTGACCGCCACCTCCCTTCACCACACCTCCTCCGCGCCTCTTCCTCCTCCGCCTCCAACCTGAAGTCGTGACGCCTAAAACCATGCCCCTGAACCCCGCAACACCCCTCCGCCTCCGCCTGCCTCCCCACATGGCCTCCGACGAACCCCACGCGGCCATTTCCCCCTTCCTGCGACTGACGCAGCAACTCCCTCCCCTTTTGAACGACTGTAAGTCTTCCCTTTATTTATTTTAATTTATTTCTTCTTTGAATTTGTTTATTTTACTTGAGTTAATTTAAATATAAAAACCTGGTTTAAATTCAGTTTTAAAAATGAGATTTTTACTTATATGAAGTTAGCGGAAAAAGGATTGATATTTAAAGTAGAAAAATTTTTGATTTTTTTAAACAAAGATCATATTTTTGATTTAGAATATATTATATTTTTAAATATGAAAAGATGATATTTTTAAATATGAAAAGACGATATTTTCAAATATGAAAAGACGATTTTTATATATTGAATAGCGAAGTAAAAATTTGATTTTTATATATTGAATAGCGAAGTAAAAATTCGATTTTTATATATTGAATAGCGAAGTAAAAATTCGATTTTTATATATTGAATAGCGAAGTAAAAATTCGATTTTTATATATTGAATAGCGAAGTAAAAATTCGATTTTTATATATTGAATAGCGAAGTAAAAATTCGATTTTTATATATTGAATAGCGAAGTAAAAATTCGATTTTTATATATTGGATAGCAAAGTAAAAATTCGATTTTTACATATGTAGAGAATACGGGCAACGAAGATGACAAACAGGCGAGAACAACGAAGGTTTCTACAAAAGAAGAGCCGTGGAGTTAGGATAGCTATTGGTGAGAACTTCTCACTCTTTAATTTCTTTTTCTAGTTATATATATATATATATATATATATATACACTAGGATGCAGACGGTGTTTAGTAGCACCCGACACCTGTCATCCACAGACCATGGATGGCTTGTTTGTTTAATTGTTTGGTTGTGTAGTTGGTTAGATTATTTGGGTTGAATCGAATTGTTTGGTGAAATGAAATTGATTTGATTGATGTGTGAATGGCGTGGGCCATCACTAGACCGGGGATAAGGCTAGGCCTCGTCCCGTTTCTAGTATCGTGCCGTTATGCCGCCAAAATTTTCTAAAATAAGTTAGAAAAATAAAGAAATCATTTTATTTAATAAATGAACTGAATAGAATATTTTCATAGGTTGAATAAAATGTTTTATCATTAAAAATATATTTTTTAACGTGAAAGTGAATAAATAAATATTTATAAACAAATCGGCCGATTTGTTTATACACACTGATTTGACTGATATTGATTGGGTCGATAAATTTTACACATCGCCCAACTGCACAACTAAAATCTGTGTTTGATTGTTTGAAACCCCACACGGGTGTTGGGATGAAATTTGAAGTTCACTCATCCTGATTGATTAAATATGTCGATCGATTGATTGACAGGCTGTTATAAGCGTTAGATATCTATATTTGATGCCTATACAGTGTAGTGCACTTTGGTTGATGGTTGATTATTTTTCAATGCTATTATATACGTGTGATATATGAAAATCCATATAATTAACATTATATGGTGATTGATTGGGCCTCATTCCAATTTAGAAAATAAAGAATAATATAAAATAAAGGTTCATGTGTTGACTGTACTCATCCGTTGAGATTAGTCATGTGTTGAACGAAATATTTTAATAATAAAATTTACATCTTTATCAATATAAAATAAAGGTTCATGTGTTGACAGTACTAATCCGTTGAGATTAGTCATGTGTTGAACAAAAAATTTAAAAACGAAATATTTGAAATAGAAATATTTGAAAACGAAATATTTGAAATAGAAATATTTGAAATAGAAATATTTGAAACAAAATATTTGAAATAGAAATATTTGAAAGGGAAATATACCATTTCACGTTCAAATCTAATTAAAGATTTAACTATCGCTTTGGAGCAAAACTGGTAATACTCCATTCTCGCTCATTTGCCAAATTTGATAATTTGAATTATCAATTCACATTTCAATCTAATTGCAGATTCAATAAAACTCCTTTTACTGGGTTAAAGAACTAGTGTCATTTAAAACACAGTTCACGACAAACCCAAATCACATTCTAATTATTATCGGGTTAAAGAACTAGTGTTATTTAAAACACCGTTCACGATAAACCCATGAATCAATTCTATTTAAACCCATTTCAAAACCAATTTATTTATTTAAAAATAAATGGGTTTTAATTTCAGTTCAAAACTAGTTCATTTTGATAAAAATCTATTTTTATCTTTTCAAATGTGGAGTTTTTCATCCCAATTTTTCCCAAATCATTTCTTATGATTTTACACAAATTATTGATATTTTTAATAATTTTATCAAGGCCTGTACAGTCTATTTCCAACAATGGCCATCGAACTGCACTTACAATGACCTTTTCCAAATTTGATTTGGACGTATCTCCAAATCCAACCGTTAGATTTCAAATTTCAAATATTCGTTAGAAAGCTCTTTTCGATACGAACCCAACGATTCCGGTTTTAGGAGAATCCGACGGTCGGATCTCCCGTAATGTCCGTTTGAAATAAATGGTCGAAATTCACGAACTGCCGCGGCGCGTTCTATTCAGGCCATTATATTATATATATAATATATATAATATATATTTCGTCGATTTCTATTTAAAACGAATTTTATAAATAGGTTTAAATTCGTTTCAAAAACAATTTCAACTTCCATTTCAATTCAAATCAAAATTGAATTCTTCCTTATAAATTCGTTTTAAAATTCATTTCTATTCAAATTTAAATTCAATTTGAATTCGTTTTACATTCGATTTGAATTCATTTTCAATTCAATTCAAATTTGTTTTCAATTCAATTCAATTCAAATTGGTTTTCTATTCAATTCAATTCAAATTGGTTTTCTATTCGATTCAATTCAAATTGGTTTTCTATTCGATTCAATTCAAATTGGTTTTCTATTCGATTCAATTCATTTCAAATATAAAAACGAATATAATCGATATAAATATCGTTCGCTTTAAAATAGCGCATCTCTAATCAACACGGATTTATATATTTCTATTTTCAAATATTCTATTTCAAATTAATTTTACCGACAACGCTGTGGTGTTAGATATGGAGTATTACCAGTTTTGCTTCATGGGATGAATAGGTTGGGATTGGGAAATAAAATAAATAATTACTTCGGTGTGGTTCGCTAATCTCGACTAGTTTAGAAAACCATAATTCGGTTTGAAACGACATCCAAAGGAAGATTAAAGGATAAATTTTAAAGAATTTATCTTGGATAAAATTAATGGGAACCTTTCCCTAAGAATGTGATTTCGTGAATAAAAAGGATATTCTGCATTGGAATGAGGCGTATGTTGTGTTTGTGTAACATTCGTTTTAATATACGCGGGTTGTTCGAAAAGGCCGGGTTTATACCCATTCTGAATAACCAATTCGACGATATGTCGAAGATGAAGACGGTGGTTGAAGACTGGAAGTCTTCACATCGTTTGGATAATTATTGATGATCCTGATTGGGTTGTACACCCAAGAGGATGGAAATAGTCGGTGGTCGTCCAGACGTACTTGGAGATCGATGGATATGCGAGGAAAGTGCCTCCGGTTTCGTTCAGACCCAGAACGAACTTGTAAATGGATTGTGTGTCTGACATTGGATTTTATTCTATGTTGATTGATTTCTGTTAAATATATATCTGTTTGGCGGCGGAGGATTTATTCTCTTGCTTAACGCCCTTCTCTGAGACGTACGAGCTTAGAGGTTATATATCGATAGATATCAATCGCATGGCATGAATTGCCTGTGTGACATGCTGAGTTGCATGGATCAAGGCTTCTGTTGAAAAGCAAAGTCTTGTGGTTGATGATCAAAGCACAGCCTACATGGCAGCTTTGTGTATAACGTGAATTCGCGAGCCTCACACCTCGGTATGAGTTAAAAACGGGATACGGACCGCTGGGAGAACACGACGTTTCTTTCTAGCTTTGGTGGTGTCAGTGACTTACCAGCCCTGACATTTATATACTTTTCACCTTTGTGGTTGTTGGAATGAGGCGCCTCGATATTAGGTCTGTAAGGACCGGGAAACGTGTGTTCAGGAATTGCCAATCCTCAAACGTAAGAGAGGACCGGCCCAGCCGATCCAGGATTGCCCAGAGTGTGTAGTCCTGAGACATTTGCTAGAGTGTCTCGAAAGCGGAGAGGAGCTTGCCCCTTGCCTCGACTCATGACGGAAATCCAATTTCCAATACGTGTATTGCGGTTTTAATTGTAGAACTAGTATGGCGACATGATATATGGTACCCATGCCGTCTATGATTTATATTTATGATTGAAATTGTTTTGACACTATACACTTATTATAGTATCAAATGATTTGTTTTAAGCGTACCAAGCATGTTTGGCTATTATAAGGGAAAACCCTATCCTCCGGCTTGCGTTGCATTGTGTGATGGGACCTGGGTCTTATAATAGCTTCATTTTTCGAAAAAGCATTGCGCTGTTTATTCTATGCACTGGTATTCTTGGGAGGAAACCCGTTTCGTGTTATACGGCGTGGTCCCTTGAATTACTCTCTTTTAAAGTAAAGCTTTAAATAACTGTTTTAGTTCTCATACCAGTCACATGACTGACCTGGAGTTTATTGTTTTAACCTAAACTCTGGGTGCCCTTATTTTCGACACGGGCAGCTAGTAGTTTTGGTTTTGCAGATTTATATTCACAGGATCCTGGTTTACAGCTGGAATGATATCCGGAAAGCTCTGTATCCGTATATCACCTTCAGTTGTGCTTTGTATTATTTTCCGCTGCTATGTAATTTATTGTAATCTGATATTTATCGAATGTAATTTATTCATTTATACTCTGTATTATCTTGTATCTGATGGAATTGTTGTAATAGCAATGAAATGTTCTTCTGTTTGTGTTCTGATTTGTCCTGTTCTCAAACGATCAGGGGTTTCGAACGGTCTATAGTGGTTTAACGACTGATTCGGATCGAGCGAAATTCCCGGCCGTTACAACCCATTCTTTCAGTTGTGAAACTCGATTCCCTTTTGCTCTGAGAAATGAAAATGGTGGCTGGCGATTAGGGTTTTCCAAATCCCAAATCAAATTCGATCGTGACTGCTCTTCGATTTGCTTCTCTGTTTCCTTCAAATCAATGGATGCTTGATTCTTCAATTGCTTTGCTCGTCTAATTTGGGATTGCTCTCTGGCTTGATCGAAACTGTGAGTTTTCTGAAATTTCTTGCTTTGAAATGCTTAAATTGATTTTTTTGGTTTCGATCAAAATTGCCAGTGATGATGTGTGTTTTATATAGGGTAGAGAAACCCTAAATTTGAATCTCTGATTTCGAATAAGTGAATTGAGCTGATTTTGTGTATTCCTCTTTATGACATCCTCGATTGAAAAATGTTGCCTTGATTGCCTTGGTGATGATATTCTGGATTTGATTGTGGCCATTAAAAACAGATTTTCCCTTTTGTAGCCTTCAATCTCCTTGTATGGACTTTTGATTTCTGAAAAAAAATACTTGCCGAGATTTTCGTTGGGTTGCCATGAATTGAGTGTTTCCATGATTCATGTCAAATACAAATTGCCATGTGTTATTCTATAAATAACTTCTCTGATACCTTTCCAAATATATATTCTGAAATCTCTAGTTGGAAATGTTGAATTGTTTTCCGTCTTTGGAATTAAATAGCCTCGGCTTTGATTGAATGTGAAATTTCTGGAAAATATAAATTTTCCCCTTTTAAAACTGCAAAATGATTCCCTGATTTGTTTCTCTGCATGATTTTCTACATGCCAAATATACATTGTCATTAAAGATGGAATTTTCTAGAGATCTTTAATTCATTGTTGCCAAGTTTGAATTCTTTGATTGATCCCATATAATTTTGCCAAACATTGCATGTTGTACCTGATCAGTTTAGTTGCTGAAACAGTTCTCACTTATGTTGTCCACTCTGTTTTTGGTCTTGTTACAAGTTGAAACATGCACCGCTTTGAGGCTACCTTTGACATGCTGATCTGAAACTTGATGAAATGAATTTGTGTACACACATCCATGTATATGCAGTTCATAGGCATACATGTCTTGTGCTCACTTGAACATGATCTATTGCACACAAATAGTTTGTCTTGTTGATCATTATGTATGTTGGCTTAACATGTGATCTGAAAAGAATTTGTGCACTTTTAGCTACTCTATTGAAAGTTGTTGCATGTAAATGTCACCATGTATATATGCTTAGTCTTGAACACTTTGCTATCATTTACTTCATATTTGTAAGATGCTGCTTGTACACTTTCATGTACAAAAGTTTAAGCTGACCTTCATAGCATCTGCCATCACCACACTGCAGTTACATGAGTATGCTGTTTAATTTCCAACTTCCATGCATGAGCTCCAATTGCTGTGTACACTGTGTAACTTGTTTGTTTCACCATGCTTTACTTCTTGCTTTTCACTATGGCTTGCAGACGTGTTCATTATTATATATATACTGCTCGACCTTTGAAATTTGCTGCATGTACTTTGCTATATCACAAGTGCCATGCTGTTTTGTTGCTCATACATATATTTGTGTTCCACTAGCTCAACCAGACCATTGTGCACCAGTTTCCATTTTGCCTTGCCTCAATGTTGTGCTGACTTGAAGCTCGAGCATATTCATTTCTTTGCATATATTTTGTTGTCATGAAAAAAAAGCCATTCTTGTTATTGCCATGTAAATGTGCACCACTTGCATGTCCCTTTGCTTCATCACCTTGCTGATACACATTTGACCACATTGCTTTTTTATTTTAAAAAAAATGTTCTGCTGCTCTTGGATATTCATGTGATCATTTGCTTGAACTTGATTTTACTGCTACTATTTGCATTGATGCCATGAACCAATTTCTTGTGTACATGTGGCACTAACTCGACACTGGGCTATTTGAAAACTTGTTTGGCTTCACTTGTCTCGACCATATTTGTTGATAGATTCACTTTCTTGAAATGTGTTGAGTTGTGCACTAAGTTGAGATGGTCCACGTGGCTGCGCGCTGATTTACGAGGCAGTGCACACCTGTATACACGTGTGTATATGCAGCCATCAGACAAGATTTCCTGTCCCTGTACTATATATATATACAAACTGACTAGACACAGATGAATCAGATCAAGTCATGAAAAATGATGAGAAACACACCAGAAATCTGAGGCAAATAAAAATTTAGAAATAAAAATATTCGCATGTATTCAATTTCATTTCTATTGTAGTGTACTGTGTGTGTTTCATTGTGACAGGTAAACAGATGATGACTGGACTGACAGAGAGCTCTGAAGACAGAAGACTGAAGATAGTGAATGAAGCAGTATCGGTAAATGTGTTTGTATACGAAAGTGAAAATGTATGTATATATGATTTGTATAGACAGAGTGACTGTATGAGTGTTGTAGAGAGAATTGTACTGATATTTGTAATAAACAAATTTTGTTTGAAATAATATATTGTTGTCAAACAAACTTGTCTATCGTATTCAGTTTATTTACAAGTCCAATCTTCTGTGAATGTATATGAAATGAGATGTGTTCGAATAGTGGAGTTATAAATAGTTGTACTGTTTGAATGTTTGAAATATAATATTTATATTTAAATAAAATACTGTATGAATATATGAATGTCTGTACAGTCGTATTCTATTTAAATATTATATTCCTGACTGCGATGAATATATGAAACAGTACAATAACAAACACATTTATAATAATATATATTTTGCTGTTATCATCAAACAAAAATCATATAATTGTGTATACAACACCGTTATATACAACAATCACAACATAGAGTCTTACATCGCAGCGGAACCAAATATAATATAGAAATAAATCTTTATTGAGAGTTTAAAAATACTTACAATCATCAGATACATCAACACATCTGGATAGTTAACATAACCTGTCCTAATATACAACACACAGCGGAATAGTATCTATGGAATATCATACGTCTGGACTCTTCCAGCTCGTGTCTTCACAACGTCCGAAAACCTGAACTGTACAACCCAGTCTAACCCGAGCATTTACAAAACGCCGGATCAGTCTGGTGAACCTGAGTGAGAAAAGCACACTAAGTTTACAAGTATCATCCAACTTGATTTTTAACGTCAAAATCTTTTCGAAAGGAAAGGATAATCGTAAGACTAAAACCATATATAAATAAAGATGGTTTTTACCTTACGATAACCTAAAACACTGTTGGAAATCATATCTTTTCTGATATTATAATAATGTCTAAACATAATCAAATATCAATTAGTGGATCGCTTTCATCTCACATTCCACATATAAAATATAATCAAATTCCGCGTGTACTCGTTGGATAATGGATTCCAACCGGCAAGGTATGAGATCACTTTTCAACAGTGTATCTCTAGAGACGAATACACCGGGTTCAACAAGAACATCATGTAACCCAGGCTAAACATGACCAGCCCCTCATTTCGTTTAAGAGTATCGAATGTATTGTCACCTTACGGATTTTTGTCGCGACCACCGTAGTTCTCGGGAGATACAGAATTAAAAAGAAGTAAAAATATGAATATTCTCTAGATGGTGACGATACACCCTTTTGATAGGTGCGACCCACATGGCCATGCGACCTACCCGATTTTTGCCATTTACTGGTTGGAGAGGCTTGAGTTTTAACACTACCTTTAAAACATAACATCACCATTCACTTTGAATGCCACATTGTAAGATCCGCCAAATCACTTGTTGACGTCTACAAAAAATATTCTGCATGTTAACGCCACCAACAGAAATACGCTTGTAAACATCAATGTACGCGATTCTTTAAGAAATACTCTATCAGACACCAGTCCACACAAGTCATCCAGGAACAAGATGAACCAAATGCACTCTCCTACTACATCCTAGATATCACCCTATGGATCAGTAGTGAGTAGTCCTTACAATCCGATGATTTCCAATCATGACAGAATCACAACCGAAATATCTCTGGGAGCTAACCAGAGAAATTCAACAAGTAGCCCTTCCGCTTTTGAAGACCCGATTTCTTAGATTTCCCATGCAAGACTTTAACTTCTAGTTCAGAACCCACATCTTCACGCTGGATGAAATGTGGCCAATTTCTATACTTCTACTCCTTGTTTCAAGATATCTTCTTTTACGTTAATTCCCCTTGCTATTTGCACTTCGTTTCCACTTCTCCCTCTCGAATTGGCCACGTGAGCCTTTAAATTCTTCCCCACTTCTTTTCGTTTGCCCAAACCAAAATGCCAAACTCCTTGTATTTTGTTCCCAACATACTGCTCTCCATTTTGTATGTTCGAACCATGCAAAAAGCCACTTGAATTACCAATAGTCTGACCCCATCCATTTTCCTACCTTCTGTTTTGATTTTGGACGATTGTACTTTTGTCCATGCTAAAAACCAACAACCCATCTTCTTCATTCTTACAGAACCACGCTACCACTACAGAACCCAAAACCCGCTACAACTTCAACCGCCACTTCCCAATCACGACACCGAACCCTGATCTGGGTTGACCATAACACGCGCCATCCTTCACTCAATCCTCACCATAAGCCTCAATAGTTCTGATACACCCTGGCATCTCCTCTCCGTCACGTTTTTCCACACATCAGTACTCAGCCTTGCAGCGAGAACTTCAACCAACGCCAGTACAAAGACTATTCCGCCAACGGTCAATCGGACCTCCATCGGTGGGCATCACCCGATGCGCTACGCCACCCTCAAAATCTGCCCCAAAGCCTAGGCTACTCGACGCCTTTCATCACTGTCAGTCCCCACATAAACCCAGCGCCTTGCTATCGAGATTCCGGCTAACTTGCCAACTGAAATTGCATCACATCCGTTCAAACATAGGATCCATTAAGACGAACATTTTTGTATTACAACATTTCTCGAATCGATGCGTGTATCTATTGATTAGGAAGAAGGAATTTGAGAGCATACGGTTCATAAATTCTGAAGAGTGGAGGCGTAGAACTATATTTGACCATGCAGAAGTTTATTTCTAGGGTTGAAGTGTGTATTGGTATTTATAGGGACTGATTTTATATAAAATATTATTATTATTACTTATGCACAAAGTAACACTATAAAATCGTCACGTACAATGTTTGATTAAGATGAAAATTTGCACCTTAGCATAAAATGACATTCCGGACATGATGGAAAAGGTTCCGTTGAAAACGGAGATCGTTTGCATATTCGTAATTCAATTTTACACTTAAAACAATACTATTTTTGATACAAAAAATACCCGGTCTTCAAAAATAACAAACAATATATCTATCCTGGCTTTAAATGTCAATACGAATTCAACAGAATTTGTTTAGTGGCTTAATTCGATCGTTATCTCAAGTTACGGTCAAAAACCCTTTTTAAATCGAATTTAATTATTAAATAAATCACTATTATTTATAAATAATTCCATAGCGACTATTTTGAAATTTGAATTGGACATAACTAACAAACTATACACTGAAATCCCGATTTTTCTCTTTCATTAGAAAATTATAATCAACAAGATTCTAACGTTTCTTGTTTGATAGAAATCCGACTTATATCGGATCCTCAAATATTCAATTGAAGTTCAAAATTCAATATTACGAACTACCGCGCCATTTCGAGCTCGATTTAAATTATATATATAAATATAACCTTTAAACGTCATTTTAAATTAAATGAATTTAATATTAAAACCAATACTATTATAAATAAAATGTTTAAAATAATAAAATAATTTAAATATTCGATGACCAAAAGTATAAGACATTACATTCTTCCCCCCTTAATAGAATTTCATCCCTGAAATTACTAAGGTAGGAAAACGATATAAATTCCATTCACATTAAAATCCAATTTATTTTAAATCAAAAACCAATTCATTATGGTAAAATAAAATTTTCAAAAATATCGAAAATATTCTAACATTTTAAATTCCCGGAAAAATTTGGCAGAGTCTTCATTGTACGGAGTTACTTCTGTGATATCGCAGGAATAACTAATATATATACATCGACCCACTTGGTTGGAAAACAAAAACAAATAAAACAAAATTTTATATTTCACGTAGGTGTACCTTTTGCGGGCGCTATTGAGCATACTACTCAATTTACGAGTATCTATGCAACCAAATCAATCCTCTTAGCCTTCTAGCACCTGTTCTCAACTCAATTCAACATATAAGTAACATATATATATGATATATTTAAATAACACTTCACTTATTAACAAGTATACTATACAGATTCCCATGAACTAAACATAGGCACAATTCATTTCCAAATACAGGAATTAATTTCAAATCATATGCAGCTTCATTCCAATTTATAACACTGGAAGTCATTTACTTTAGTTTATAATTCATTCTGCTTTACTTGTCTTAAGTTAAACTCTTATTTCCAATTTTATTTCAAAATTCTCATTCACAAATTATATATGTGGAATCTTCTGGTTATATTAACCATTCAAATTCAAATTTCATTTGAATTCCATTCAAATAAATCAATCAAACCACAATATCTCAATAATTTAACAAAATTATTTCTTTTCTATATAAAAATATATCTTAGGAAAAATTATTTCATTTACCCTCTTTACAAAACAATATTGTATCCATTGTCAATTCAAAATCGAACCGATGAAATAACACAACACAAAACATTTGTATATAATAAATCTACGAATACTCTCTCATATATATACACTCAAACTCAATATAGGGTATTAATAACCCCAACTCTATTGAGTTACGCCACAGAGCCAAGGTTATTACTAAACCAATAGCTCTGATACCACTGTAACGACCCGGTACGAGTTCGACTCTTGAATTCCGAAAATAATACATTACCTGTATTTCTTGCCAAAACTCAAGTATCGAAAACACTAGATAGTTATTTGAAAGAAATTAGAGGGTGAGATAAGAAAGAAAGAAATATTAGAATGGAAGAAGAAGAACCATCGAAAGTCTCACATCACAGCGGAACCAAATATAATATAGAAATAAATCTTTATTGAGAGCTTTAAAAATACTTACAATCATCAGAGTACATCAACACATCTGGACAGTTAATATAACCTGTCCTCATATGCAATACACAGCGAAACAATATCTATGGAATATCATACGTATGGACTCTTCCATCTCGTATCTTCACAGCGTTCGATAATCTGAACCTGTACAACCCCGTCTAAACCGAGCATTTACAAAACGTCCGATCAATCCGGTGAACCAGAGTGAGAAAAACACATTAAGTTTACAAGTATCATCCAACTTGATTTTTAACATCAAAATCTTTTCGAAAGGAAAGGATAATCATAGGACCAAATCCATATATAAATACAGACGGTTTTTACCTTACGATAACCTAAAACACTTTTGGAAAAGATATCTTTTCTGATATTATAATAATGTCTAAACACAATTAAATATCAATCCAGTGGAACGCTTTCATCTCACGTTCCACATATATAGTATATAATCAAATTCCATGGGTATTTATTGGATAATGGATTCCAACTGGCAAGGTATGGGACCACCTTCCGACAGTGTATCTCTAGAGACGAATACACCGGGTTCAACAAGAACATCTTACAACCCAGGCTAAACATGACCGACCCCTCATTTCTCTTGAGAGTACCGAACGTATTGTTACCTTACGGCTTTTTGTCACGACCACTGTATTTCCCGGGAGATACAGAATTGAAAAGAAGTAACAAATATGAATATTCTATAGATGGTGACAATACACCCTTTTGATGGGTGCGACCTACATTGCCATGCGACCTACCCGATTTTTGCTATTTACCGGTTGAAGAGCTTAAGTTTTAACACTACCTTTAGAAAATAACATCACCATTCACTTTGAATGCCACATTGTCAGATCCACCAAATCACTGATTGACGTCCACAAAAAATATTCTGCATGTTAACGTCACCAACATAAATACGCTTGTAAACATCAATGTACGCGATTCTTTAAGAAATACTCTGTTAGACACTCGTCCATACAAGTCATCCAGGAACAGGATGAACCGAAGACACTCTCCTACTACATCTTAGATATCACCCCATGGATCAATAGTGAGTAGTCCTTACAAATCCGAAGATTTCCAGTCACGACAGAATCACTGCCGAAATATCTCGGGGAGCTAACCAGAGAAATTCAACAAGTAGCCCTTCCGCTCTGGAAGATCCACGGTCTTTGATTTCTCCATCTTCAATCAGTGTCTTCCATCTTCCACGTATTTGCTAGTCGGAATGGTTTTCGAATATAAATTCGATCCCAGTCTTTCCGTACCAATAATCGTATAGGTCAGATTTGATAGTCGGTTATTTAACTATCAAACAAACAACCACTCATGCATAAAAATAAACGAATTCACTGATTCAATACCCAGCATTATTTAGCCTCTTTAATTAACCCGTCGTTAATTAAATATTAAAACTGTTGATTCAGAAAACATTTCCCTTTCTTATTAGAAATAAGAAAATTCCATTTATCAATTCACTTCTACTCATTAGACCCTTATCGTAAATTGGTAAGTGAATAAATCTCTCAGTATCAATCCCGAAGGCCGAAACCAACATCAGATTGACACCTCGAAAATTACTCAACCCAACCAGCGTACAACAAGTTCCAATTTAGTAAAACTCTATCATATTCCCTTTAAAAAATTTTAAAGCAATTGTTTTATTATAATCTCACAAATCATTTTCAATATTATTTAAATATCATTTCACAAAATTAATTAAAATATCTTAACTTAACTTCTGTAAATAATATTTCAGATTCCATTTTAAAACCCTTTACCTTTCCTTTACAAAATCATTTACCTGTCATTACGAATTCTTTTATCTTTCATTTACGAATTCCTTTATCTTTCATTTACGAATTCCTTTAGCTTTCATTTACAAATCCGTTTCCTTTCGCTTTTTAAATCCATTTCTATTCACTTTTTAAATCCGTCTCCATTCGCTTTATATAAACCATTAACATTCGCTGTTGCCATTCGTTGTATAAACCATTACCATTCGCTGCATAAACCATTAATCATTCGCTGTATAAAAATTAACCATTCGCTTTATATAAACCATTAACATTCGCTGTATAAACCATTAACATTCGTTGTACACACCATTAACATTCGTTGTACAAACCATTAACATTCACTTTATAAATCATTATTCAAAACTGTATATGAACACATCTTTGAAAAACATTTGAACTCGATTTAATATTTATTTCACAAATCATTTCTTTATCGACGGTACTAAAGAGGTAAATTTTTGCTACAGTACCAAACCGTGAAATATAAATCAATTCCACGTCCAATGAACACAACAAATCATATAGATAAACATTATCGATATTGTTAGAATTTCTCCAACCTGTCAATCCCTGCATCACAGTCCCATACTATTCAACATATTTTATAATATAACGAAATTTAACAACTACTGTGAGGAATCCAGTTGGATCCCTCTAACCTATTTTCCCTGCATAAAATACGTTACCTCAATATAATCATTCAATTCAATATATTGATAGAAATTCAATAATTAGCCAATAACAACAATTTAATATCAACTAGTGGCAACCATAGCGCACACAAAGAAAAACCCAACTTATGTAAAATATAAGTGGGACTGAGTGAGTTTAACTCACTTTGATCTGATTTATTTGAAGCAGTTCTGTTACAGTGAAATTAAACAGTTGTTTAATTTTACTGAAATTTCCAGCTGTCTTCATTTCTGTCCAAAATAGTTCTAAGATGTTGAGTTCGTCGCCATGATTTCAACATAGTTGGTTTTGTTCCATTCTGATGAGATACGCAGAAGTTATAGGCATTATAATTTTATATGATTTAATTAACTCTAAAATTTCCTAAATTAATAATAAATAACTTAATTACGTTTTAAATATCAAGTTGATTACATGGGTATAAACTTTTAACATCCGACTTCGGTATCAAAAGAACAGGCACTACTTCTTCTTTGTCTCCCCTGCTTCTTGTTTCCAACTGCATGGATTAATTACTAATTAATTTACTTATTTATCATTAATCACATATCATTTTATAGTATATTAAGTATATTATACTTTACCATGTTATAAGGATATGGCCGAACAATTTTAATCGTCCCTCCTAGATCATTTCTTTTCCACGATACAGCTGCGAACTCCAAATCCATGCACAGCGTTCATCTTCATTCCCAATATTCAAGTCCTTCGTCCATCTGCTCTATAACTTCCCCATGTTATTTCCTTCACCATACCCAAAATACAGTGACCCGATTTCTTAGATTTCCCATGCAAGACTTTAACTTCCAGTTCAGAACCCACATCTTCACGCTGGATGAAATGTGGCCAATTCCTATACTTCTACTCCTTGTTTCAAAACATCTTCTTTTACGTTAGTTCTCCTTGCTATCAGCACATCGTTTCCACTTCTCCCTCTCGAATTGGCCACGTGAGCCTTTAAATTCTTCCCCACTTCTTTTCGTTTGCCCAAACCAAAATGCCAAACTCCTTGTATTTTGTTCCCAACATACTGCTCTCCATTTTGTATGTTCGAACCATGCAAAAAACCACTTGAATTTCCAACTGTCTGACCCCATCCATTTTCCTACCTTCTATTTTGATTTTGGACGATTGTACTTTTGTCCATGCTAAAAACCAATAGCCCATCTTCTTCATTCTTACAGAATCACGCTACCACTACAGAACCCAAAACCCGCTACAACTTCAACCGCCACTTCCCAATCTCGGCACCGGACACTGATCTGGGTTGACCATAACACGCACCATCCTTCACTCAATCCTCACCATAAGCCTTAATGGTTCCGATACACCCTGGCATCTTCTCTCCATCACGTTTGTCCACACAGCAGTACTGATCAGCCATGCAGCGAGAACTTCAACCAACGCCAGTACAAAGACTATGCCGCCAACGGTCAATCGGACCTCCATCGGAGGGCATCACCCGATGCGCCACACCACCCTCAAAGTCCGCCCCAAAGCCCAGGCTACTCGACGCCTCTCATCACTGTCAGTCCCCCACATAAACGCAGCGCCTTGCTATCACTACCAATTATCTTAGTATTAGAGGCATTAATCAGGGGCTAAAATAAAGTTTGGCCCTTAATAATCAATAGTTAGAAGCACAAATTGGTTCAGCGTTTTATTGGGTATTATAAATGGCAAATGCATCTGCCTTTAATAGACAATTAAGGCAAAAATAAATTTGGCCCTTATTTCCATACGGAAGGGCAAAAGACTCCGCCCCAATTTCCAAGTTCACAAAGCGGCAAAATTTTGGGAAAGTGATTTCTTTCCCTCGCTTCTTTTTTTTTATTTCCCTCTTACCGCGTGACCTTCTTTTCTCCTTCAGCTGATGATTTTCGCTCTGCTTCAATCCACCGATTATTGCAAGCTTGCTCCTCTTTTCTAATTGGGAATTTCGTTGGCAAAGGTATGTAATTAATTTGGGATACTAATTAAGTTTTCCACTGTTGATTAACAAACCCTAACTACTCGACACTACAAAAGTGTGAAAGTTTTATTTTTTAATTTGATTTACAAGCTATGCTCTAGTTCACTTTCAATTTCATTTTTAATTCTTTAAACAAGGTACCTCTCAATTCCTGAATAATGATAATTTCGATTCCTACATATATGAAATGAAAAATGGAATGAAATGAACTTGTTTCAGTTATGTATTTGTATATCAGGGATTGTTTTTGTTTTCTGTAAGAGGTTTGTCGTATCTACTTTTGATTGTTTAATTTTAGAAATAAAAGTTTGTTGTATTTTTTTATGAAATGAAAAATTGAATTACACTTATTTCAGTTATGTATTTGTCTGTTTGGGTAGCATATGATGCAATTTGCACTTATATGATTTTTGAGATGATCAACCATCTTTCCTATGTTTGTTATAGTAAGTAGAACCTTTGTGTTATTCATTCAGCAAAAAGGCTTTCATTTGTTCACTTAATAGATAAATGAATGATTTTTGCATTATTTAGTACAAAATAGGGATGCGTGTATTTATCTTGTATAGTAGGGGTACTTGTAGATGACACCATTTGATTGTTTTTCTTGCACCATACTTATGCATTGGATGCATTTATAAGAAAGCTTTTGTTTTTTCTAAAATTTTCAAGGGGTTTTAGTTTGTGGCGATTAATGTTTGGGACCACATAGCATTAGTCGCAAATGAAGGTGTAAACACGCCTTTATATCTTTTTATGAGATGCATGTTTAGAGGCAGGTATACATATTTGCTTCTTTCATTGATTGGTAACGCTTGAATTCAGTTTTTTCTATTTTTTTCTTTTTTACTTTTCTTCTTCTAATGTTACTAAATGTATTTTGATCTTGTACATCAGTTGCTTGTTTAAATGTTTATTATATAATATTTTCTCATAGCTTTCAAATTGTTTGCAAATGGGTTCTAGCATCTGCACATAACTTGTAATTTGTATGCATAAATGCATATTACATTACAATATACATTAATTTTCGGTTTAGCAATTTGAGTATTAGTTTTGTTGTTTTGGTGTTCTTAAATGCATATTACATTACAATAAATGCATATTGCATATTATAGGAAATTTAATCTTTTTCTGCAAATGTTCTTTTGGTGTTCGTAAACTTTTTGTGCTTAGATAGTGGCTTAACGTTGTATAAGTATGTTTAAATATTATTATCGTATAAATAACGGCTATGAAATTATACTAACAATGCGTGTGCTTAATTTGCTATATAGGTAGCAACTAGAACTATGGATAAAACTTGGGTAGACTTGGATTGTAGTTCAGATGAGTATAGACATAAGCTGAAGTTATTTCTAGATGAAGCTTTTGCCAAATCTATACGGAAAGATAAAATATTTTGCCCTTGTAAGAAATGTTGCAATCGCTATCTTCATGATAGGAAGACGGTAGAAGGTCATCTTCTTTGGCATGGAATGGATCTCTTGTATAGAACAGCTCGTTGGACACATCATGGTGAACCTTATACAAGTGAAGAGGAATCCATGCCTTATGATAGGCATGTTGAAAACAGGGAAACAGATATGTATAATGATGCATTTGGCAGCGAGATGCGTGATTTTCTCAATGAAACATTTGTGCAACCCTTGACAGGACAAAGTGTTGGTTCTTCAAGTCAACCGCCTATTTTTGAAGGTCAAACACCGGAAGTAAAAATTTTTTACAAGTTGCTAGATGATGCTAATAAAGAACTATATCATGGTAGTAAGCATAAGAAATTGGATGCAATTGTAAAGTTGTACCATATAAAGTGTTTGGGAAATGTGAGCAACGCAACTTTTTCACTATTCTTGGAAGCGTTTAAAGATATGCGGCCAGATGATAATTGTATGCCAAAGTCAGCCGCGCAAGCTAAAAAAATTATCGATGATTTAGGTCTCACATATGAAAAAATAGATGCTTGTCCAAATGATTGCATGTTATTTTGGAAACATACATCACACTTGAGCGCTTGCTCTCATTGCGGTACATCAAGATATAAATCGAGTGAAGTTGAAAGCGATAGTAATAGAAAATTTTCAGCTAAAGTACTCCGCTATTTCCCTTTGATTCCTCGATTAAAAAGATTATATATGTCGAAGCATACAGCTGAACATATGATATGACATTCAACATGTTCCAACGATGGTGTTATGAGGCATCCGGCCGACTCACCGGCATGGAAACACTTAGATTTGGTATATCCTGATTTTGCGAAGGAAATTCGTAATGTGCGTCTAGGAATAGCAAGTGATGGGTTTAATCCTTTTTTAAACATGAACCGTAAACATAGCACTTGGCCCGTTATAATAACTGTATATAATCTTCCTCCATGGATGTGCTTGAAGCAACCATTTTTGTTTATGTCTTTGCTAATTCCAGGACCTCATGAACCTGGAAATGACATTGATGTGTACATGCAACCATTGATAGATGAGTTAAAAGAGCTTTGGGAAGTTGGTGTTGATACTTATGATGTTTTCGCTAATCAAACATTCAATATGAGGGCAGCTGTTTTGTGGACTATAAATGACTTACCTGCATATGCAAACTTATCGGGATGGAGTACGTCTGGTAAACTTGCGTGTCCACATTGCAATCACCAAACACATTCAGTACGTTTACCCAGTAGTAAGAAACAAGGTTTTTTAGGTAGTCGAAGATTCTTACCTATTAGACACAGGTTTCGATATGATGCAGAGTCATTCGATGGGAAGCAAAAGGATGGTCTTCCACCAAAACCATTGAGTGGGATGGAGTGTTTAAGGCAATTATCTGATTTAAGATTCACATTTGGTAAATTGCCATTAATTGAACCAGACACTAGTCGAAAAAACGTAAGAATTCAAATGTTTCTAGGGAACGTGTTAGATCGAAATTTGGACCTAACACCCAAATTGTTATAAACTGTGGAGAATTCTAAATGGGGAACAAGGAAAAAGAAAATAACACTCAGAATTTATAGTGGTTCGGCATTAACGAGCCTACGTCCACTTTATATCTTATTGATTATGCTTTAAAAGCTAGTACAACAGTGATTTCTCTCAATATTTCAGTGGTTTGACAACAATGGCGGACTCAGTATTCACTATTGCCAAAAGGATCCCGAAAAATGCCAAGCTCTGGGCTATTTATAGCTGATTTTGTCAGGCGGATCGCGGACACGTGGCACGAATCCCGAGATCATCGGGTCGCATCGCCACCATTGAAGAAACAGTCAAGCTAGCCGTTGTGAACATGTGTCGTCAGATCCGTGCGATTCGGATCGCTGAAGACCAGCTCGTGGCTGAACGGGTCAGAGGGTTCGGTTCGTACCAAGGGATCGGATCGCCTGGAGGTGCCGTTCGTCGACGAGATGGGAGCGATCCGTTCCTGGGCGAGACGATAGAGTGCGATCCATCCCTGGGCGAGACAATGGCGTGCGATCCGTTCCTGGGCGAGTCGATAGAGCGCGATCCATTCCTGGGCGAGACAATGGCGTGCGATCCATTCTTCCAATTTCTTGGGGGACTTGGTTTCCTGGTTTCCTTTTATGAATGATCCTGGATGGCTTGGTCAAAAAGCGAGCCAACATTTTGCCCCCTCGAAGTATGTTTTATTGATGATGAAACATGCTTCGAAGATTCTTATTTACTCTCTCCTGAAGGGATGTAAGTCAACAGTCGCATTGGTTCAAATCGACACATGTTATGAGTCGGATCGCCATAGGACGACACGGTCCGATTTGGTCATCTGCTCGTCTCGTGCCGAGTTCCTAGGCTCTTGTGCGAAACGGGGCGTATCTTCCTTCGAGTCGTGTCGGGCTTTGAGTTTTGTGGGCCATCATTTCAAAGCGGTCCGTGGGCTTCTTTGCGATTCTATCTCTGGATCGTGGCCTGCATGGCGCTTCGTGGACCGAATAAGACAAAGGAGGGGAGACAAACGGTCACCTTCTTTGCCTATATAAGCCGACGCTCCCCTCTTCATTCTCCTTCTTTTTCCTCTCTGCTGAATCGTCTCGCTCGAGCCATTGAAAAACGAATTCAACCTTTTAAAACTTTCGAAAATCCAAGTATTCTCTCAGTTTTTAGAAAGGTAACTTTATAAAAAGCACTCTCATATTACTTTCCTGAATTTCTATGGCTGATTCAAGGGAGAAACAATATAAATCCGCTACTTTCTGAATAAATCACCAAGTCGCCATGGCCGTTGAGCGCGGAGCTCAGAACTTGAGGATGGGAAGGAGATGAGGAAGAAGAAGGATGCAGAAGGGGAAGGAAGGCCGACTCGGATCGTGGTCAATGATAGAAGACGAAAGCAAGTGGCGAGACGAAAGATTGAGATGGCAACCAAGGGTCGTATCACGGCAGTCGCAACGGTTCGTGAGGGAGCCTTCCCTTCGTCCGGCGATTCGATGAGGGGCGATCTCTTTGCTCTACGATCCGGAAAGGGGGCGATCCCTCTGCCATGCGAGTCGAAGGGGGCGATCCCTCTGCTATGCGATCCGTCTCACAGCTGGCGATACGAAGAAATCTCAGTCTTTAATCAACGCCTTGTCGCTACAAAACTCTGGACAGTTAGGATAGAGCCTTGATGTTGATCTTTCTGGACTAAATGACCTCATGATTTGACTGCATATGACGACTAACGACCTTTAAGAACCTTGACTGCTTTCATGTTTTATTATTGTTTTTAATAATGCGCACACACCAGCACACACACACCAACACTTGCACGCACGGGGGACGGGTAGTGTTGATCTTATCGTTCATATTTTCTCGTCCTAGCAGCAATGTCGAACGATCACTCTTCCTCAAGATCCGTAGCCGAAACGGAATCCGAGACTCCTGAGCAGTATAATCCCCAAATTCCTCCAACCAATCCAGGAGGCGAAGATTCCGGATCTGAGTATGAAGCTACAGAGTCAGATCCGACCGAAAGTACTTCATCCAGTAGCAACTCCGAGTCTGACGAGCGAGCTCCGGACGAAATTCCAGGCGCAGTCGGGATAGATAAATTCTCTGATTCTTTAGCGTCCAAGCTTGACGAGATAAAACTCAAAAGAATCTGCCTAAGACACGGCATTCCTTGGGACAACGTCTTGACACCTGGAAGCGAAGATAGACCCCATCTAGCTCCGGAAGGGTACATGTCGATCAGCCGAACAATGTGTCTAGTAGGAGCTATTCCTCCATTCCCTCCAATTGTCATTGAAACTCTGAGACGATTAGGCATTGCCCCGATGCAGCTTCATCCAAACGCCTACGCATCTCTATACTCTTTATATGTTGCTTATGCGGAGATCTTGCACGCCGATCTCAAATTCAGAGATCTGGTGTTCTTCTTTCTCTTCAAGCACCGTTCTTCTGCAACTCCCAACTTTTCCTTTTTTGAATCAGTGGCGAACAGGAAAGTTCTGTACGACGGATACAACAACATTGGGGATCCTAAGTCCGACTGGTTTTACATAAGAAGACAGGCTGGATGTTCACGGAGATGGCTCAAATCAAGTAAACTTTGATCGCCTAGTTGAATATCTTGCTTGAGGAGTCTAAGTAATAACATTCTTCCGCTTTTTCCTTTGTCTTAAACAGATCATGTCTTCCCGAAAACAGAGGGTGCATTATACAACAATCGGTTGTCCATTCTTTTGCAAAGCAGATCCGACTTTTTAAGGATTAAAAAATGCATTACGGATGACAACCTTCATAAGCATCGCCTCTTGGATAGGAAATTTGGACTTGGAACTGGCGGCAAACCTTATAAATATGTGCCCCCAACGGAAGGAGAGGGAACTTCACAAGCGGTGGAAACAACCAAATTTCACAAAAGTCCTTCTCCGATAGTCATCCAAGACGACGAAGACTTGAATGTATACAGGGGGGATGAGTCCCGTGGTGATGTGTCGAAGGAAATCCCTACCTCTGCTCCAATGGAAACTGTCGGTGATGACGAATTGACAGAAGAACAGTTATTCGACGAGCTGAATAAGATCCCTCTGCCTGACATTGAATACACGGAAAAAGACTTCGGCGAGGAGCCTTTCTTTTCTGCTCCCGAAGAGGCGACTGATTCAACAAGGGGACGTGAAACGGGCTAGATGAGCCTGTCTCCAGGCCCGGGTCTGTTAGGGGGAATTATATGGGATGCACACCTCACACACACTGCCTGACCGTGCACTTTTATGTTGTGGATATTCAAAGTGATAATATGCTCTCTCTTTTTTTTTCAGGAGTGATGTCTCGCAGGAAATCCTATTCGTACCGTTCTCTTCGCGAAGGCACCCCCAGCCTTCGTCCGGGTACCGAGCGCCCTCGCGGTCCTCCTCATAGGCCGAGCTCTTCGCAACCTCGATCTCCACCCAAATCAACTTCTACCAGGCCTTCGAGTCATCCGACTATTCCGACCGGGGGGAAGACACTTCCAAAAGAGTTGACTCCTCCAAAGAGTGCGCCTTCCCACAGTCGGTCGTCCAAAAGGCGTCACGAATCCAAAGATGGGGACAGAGATTCATCCAAAGAAACTGAGCAAGAGAGAAGTAACATTGTCCCCACCAGCCAACCAGAGTTAGCTGCCTCCGGTACACGGGACTACGTCCACGGTCCTAAAATCCAAGGTAGGCTGGAAAAGCTACGGGAACAATTTCCAGGAATGTTCTTTGATAGGATGGTCTTTGTTCCTGCCTTGGAACCGGTCCCTAAAAACTAGGATAAGGAAGTTATCGGGCATATCCGTCATGTGGCCAAGCAGTACGAGACGATGAAAAAGCACGCACTTAATCTTTCGGAGGTCATCCGAACACTCGAAATAGAAGCTCACAGGTCTAAAGCAAAACTCGAAAATAATGAAAGGGCCAGGACAAAATTAGAGAAGGACCTGGAAGACGCTCAAGCCCAGCTCGCTTTGGCACAGAGAGACGCCACAAACTATAAAACTGAATTAGAAAATGCCAAGCAGCGCTTTCATTCAGAACTAGATTCCAATAGCCAGGAAAAAATGGCCTTAAAAAAGGAGGTTGAAGACCTCAGAATGGCCAACATCGAATTGGTAACGGCACAAGGCCATTTTTTGACGGAGAAGGCTGCTTGGGAGGCGGAGAAAGCGAGTCTAAAAGAAAGGTTGGCTCTGGCAGAGGCGGAAAAAGTGATCTTGAATGATCCGGTGGCAGATGCGGAG
This sequence comes from Allium sativum, assembly GCA_030737875.1. Taxonomy (NCBI): domain Eukaryota; kingdom Viridiplantae; phylum Streptophyta; class Magnoliopsida; order Asparagales; family Amaryllidaceae; genus Allium; species Allium sativum. The sequence goes on along the minus strand of CM060910.1, from coordinate 966,726,226 downwards.
AGACGGGCAGCTCTTGCCGAAAAGAACGTTGATAGCGCCATTGAAATGGCCACTGCCTCCAACAACAAACTCCTTGAAAGAGAGAAAGAAATCGAGGGGTTTGAGGAGATGATTTTTGATTTCCTTGGCCAGGTTCTCAAAACTCGCAATATCTCATGGATCCCGGATTATCATGTTACTTTGGCCAACTTATGGGATGCCATCGTGGAAGGCGAAAAGCATAGACTGGGGGTCGAAGAGATCAATGAAGATGAATTGATGAAGAGCATCCTAAGGGACAACGAGCCTGAGGATCTGGCAGAGGGTCGTCGCTTAATCCTGGCGGAAATGGAGAAGGAGAGAACCATGGCTAAAGGCAAAAGCAAAATTGACGAAGGTTCCAGCTCCGCCGCAAAGTCTAAAACCTCCGAAGTTGAGGAATATCATCCTGACGATCCGCTAATCCCCTTAGGTCTAACTCCCGTGGTTGTTGGAGCATCCGGGTCTACTCAAGAGAGAGTATCTGCTGAAGGTATCTCTCTCTTTTCCTCGCAATTTGCTAAAGCGATTGCGAATTGCCGTCGTCTAACAGGACAACCCATTGAATTAGTAATGTGTGTCTCTCGTAATGCAGGTGGCTAGCCCGTCGACAAGGGTGTTGGAAAAGAGAGAGAAGTGGAGGAGGAGACCGTCCTGCCGGGTGCTGGTCCCGATGTACTCAAGGATGCCGAGACTATCGAAGCTTTAAAAGACATGGATGGTCGCCATGTGGATGACGAAGAGGATACTACCGGCACCAAAAAGGCCGACGATGATGATGATGATGAGGAACCCCTGGCCAGCCGAAAAGCCAAACAAGAGAAAGAGTTGGCTTTAAAGAAGGTGGGGGATGAGGCTTTGGATGTGGTCCCTCTTGCAGAGTTCGATCCCAAAACTGGGATGATTATGAAAATCCAGTCCAAGTCCATCAGCCGGCAACTTCACTTTGCAAACCCTGATGATTTCCCGGCTTCCCTCTCCAGCAGAAGCAAGGGAAAAGAAGGGGAAGAGGAGACCTCAGAGGAGTCAGATGCTCCCCTCGTGGACAAGCGGAAAAGGAAGAAGGAGGATCCATCTGAAGCCGGCAAGGAGAGGCTGGAGAGGCAGAAGCGAGAGAAGAAATCAAAGCATAAATAGGATGTTTGTTGATATTTTGTATTTCGGTTTCCCACTGGCCAGAAAGTGTAGTTGTGAGACTGGCCCTCACTTTTGCTTCTAGCTTGTTTTTCCATTCTGCTGACTTGTGGTACATAAACAAGGATTTGTTTCTTCTTATATCATTGTGTACCTGTATTCATAGAAACTTTCCACGTTTAGTCGTTAGCCAACTATTAATAATTATAAGTCAGTCAATCAACAGGAAGAAGAATGTTCATGCTATGTTACACTGTTATATCAAAGTTTAGTGTATGCATAGGAGCGCGTGATGCCCCCTAATCAATTGTTAGAGTTTTACGCTAGGCGATTTGTTCGTCCCCCGATCCTTCAGCGGGGGAGGAGCTATTTCTCAGCGCTCAATCGGCGACGCCTTTATACTCTCTCTCTCTGGAAAGTTAGAGTTCGAGCTCAGCGATTCATTCGCTCCCCGATCCTTCAGCGGGAAAGGAGCTCTTTCTCAGCGCTCAATCGGAGACGCTTTTATACTCTCTCTCTCTCTCTGGAGAGTTAGAGTTCGAGCTCAGCGATTCATTCGCTCCCCGATCCTTCAGCGGGAAAGGAGCTCTTTCTCAGCGCTCAATCGGAGACGCTTTTATACTCTCTCTCTCTCTGGAGAGTTAGAGTTCGAGCTCAGCGATTCATTCGCTCCCCGATCCTTCAGCGGGAAAGGAGCTCTTTCTCAGCGCTCAATCGGAGACGCTTTTATACTCTCTCTCTCTCTGGAGGGTTAGAGTTCGAGCTCAGCGATTCATTCGCTCCCCGATCCTTCAGCGGGAAAGGAGCTCTTTCTCAGCGCTCAATCGGAGACGCTTTTATACTCTCTCTCTCTCTCTCTAGAGAGTTAGAGTTCGAGCTCAGTGATTCATTCGCTCCCCGATCCTTCAGCGGGAAAGGAGCTCTTTCTCAGCGCTCAATCGGAGACGCTTTTATACTCTCTCTCTGGAGAGTTAGAGTTCAAGCTCAGCGATTCATTCGCTCCCCGATCCTTCAGCGGCAAAGGAGCTCTTTCTCAGCGCTCAATCGGAGACGCTTTTATACTCTCTCTCTCTCTCTGGAGAGTTAGAGTTGGGACTCAGCCGTCTGCGATCATGCATGCTCCTCAAACTCGTCTCAGGTTTACATTTTAATCCAAGCTCCGAGGATTAAAACCAGTCGGACAAGCAGCTAGAGCATTTACCAAGGCTTTGGGTTCCTCTGATTAGTTTACGAGAGGAACTGTCGGCACTGGACTTCGGGTACCTGCATTATTCACACTGATTTTCATAGGCAAATAAATAAAGACGCAATAAAGGTAAATGACACACAGTATTTTTATAGTGGTTCGGTCGAATCATGACCTACGTCCACTTTATAATCTCTTGCTTTAAGGAATCAGACTGTTCTAGGCGAGTCATGCCCTGTACATAGTTTTTTTTTTTTTAACAAAGCAAAAGAATAAGTTTGAAGCCTCTCATGTTAAATATGGCCGTAGATGTTGGGCATTCCACACTCTGGGGATTTCCTTTCCATCTACGGTTGCCAGCTTGAAGGTTCCATTATCAAGCTTGCTGAGAATAGAGTACGGTCCTTCCCACTTCGCTCCCATATGAGTTGGGGGTGGAAAGACACGTTTCAGAACCAAGTCTCCGGGTTCCAAGGTTCGGGCTCGGACCTTTTTGTTGTAATATCGGGCGACCTGTTGTTTGCATCTCAGAGCACGCAGGTCGGCTTCATCCCTCTTTTCTTCGATCATATCCAGGGACTCAAGGAGCAATTCATTATTGGACATTGGATCATAATAGGTCACCCGATGAGAAGGTACCTTTATCTCAATCGGGATGACTGCTTCCGTTCCAAAAGCAAGGGAGAACGGGGTATGTCCTGTCGCTGATTTATATGTCGTCCTGTAGGCCCATAGTGCCAAGGGCAATTCGTCAGCCCACATGGCTCTAGCCCGCTTCATTTTTCTTTTCAGAATGGACTTAATTACTTTATTTACAGCTTCGACTTGCCCGTTCGATTGTGGGTGTGCCACGGAGGTGTATCGATTCTCGATGTGGTATTTTTGGCAGAAGTTTCTGAATTCAGCACTATCAAATTGAGTTCCGTTGTCTGTTATCACAATTTTTGGAATCCTGAATCGACAGATGATGTTTCTCACGATGAAGTTGATCACCCGTTTAGTTGTGATTGTAGTTAGTGGTTCTGCCTCGACCCACTTAGTGAAATAATCTACAGCCACAATGGCGAACTTTGCTCCGCCCCTCGCTATGGGGAGACTTCCTATGATATCAATTCCCCACATAGCAAAAGGCCATGGACTCATTATTGTTTTTAACTGGCTCGGAGGCGCCCTAGGTATCTTTGAAAATCTCTGGCATGCATCACATCGTCGTGCATATTTTACTGCATCCTTGTTTATGGTAGGCCAGAAGTAACCATGCCGCAATATCTTTTTCGCCAAAGTTTGCCCCCCAGTGTGGTCGCCACATTCGCCTTCGTGGACTTCTTGCAGCACTCGTTTGATGTCATCGTGGGCTATACACCGAAGGAGGGGCATTGAATACCCTTGTCTATAAAGGATTTCGCCTTGCAGTACGTATCGGGCGGCTTTACGAATCACTTTACGCCTCTCGCTTTTCCTGGTCGGAAGCACTCCATCCATTAGGAAATTCTTTATAGGAGTCATCCACGACTCCTTTTCTGGTTCCGTCTCTATTACTAGGTCGATTTCCATCTGATCAATGCTGGGAGACCGAAGTACTTCAACGGGGGCTGGCCCTATCACTTCAGGATCGTTAGAACTAGCCATCTTTGCCAACTTGTCTGCCTGCTGATTTTCTGACCGCGGAATATGAGATATGCTGTAGTGATCAAACTCATTCAGCAGCTCTTTCACTTTCTTTAAGTATAGAATCAATCTTGCACTTTTAGCTTGGAATCTCCCAGTAACTTGGTTCACAACTAACTTGGAATCGCAGAAGATGTTCAATTTTGTGACTTCTAGCATCTTTGCAATCTTTAATCCGGCTATCAGAGCTTCATATTCAGAATCGTTGTTAGTGGCCTGAAACTCCATTCGGATGGCATAAGTTATCAATCGTTTCTCGGGGGTTTCAAGCACTATTCCAGTGCCGGATCTTTCGTTGTTTCTAGCACCATCAGTATATAATCTCCAGACATTAGGGTCGAAAAGTAACTTTGAGGGTTCCACTTCTTCGTTTGCTATGTCTTCTTCAGGAACAGTGAACTCTGCTATGAAGTCAGCTATCACCTGCCCCCGAATTGATCGCCTGGGCTGAAAGTTCAAGTCAAATTGACTTAACTCAATATTCCATTTGAGTAACCTTCCAGATGCCTCCGGTCTCTGTAAAACTTGCTTGAGTGGGTGATCGGTATATATGGTAATAGGATGTGCTTGAAAGTAGTGCCGAAGTTTTCTGGAGGCAATCAGTAAACTATACGCCAGTTTTTCTATCCGTGGGTAATTACGCTATGCCGCTGTTAATTTTTTGCTCACGTAATACACAGGTCTTTGGACCTTCTCCTCTTCCCTTACCAACGCTGAGCTGACTGCATGAGATGATACTGCCAAATACACGAATAAATCCTCGTGGTCTATTGGTTTAGATAGAATTGGAGGCTTCTCCAAGTGTCTGAGCAAATTCCGAAACGCTTCTACGCAGTCAGGTGTCCATTTAAAGTGGCGTTTTCCTCGCTTTATTAATTCGAAGAATGGGATGCACTTATCCGTAGCCCTGGAGATAAATCTGCTTAGTGCGGCCACTTTTCCGGCAAGGCTTTGCACATCCCTAATTTGCCTAGGTTCCTGAATGTTCCTGATTGCCGTGATCTGGTCCGGATTAATCTCGATACCGCGCGAACTGACAATGAATCCTAAGAATTTTCCAGAAGCAACACCGAATGAACATTTGGTGGGATTGAGTTTCATCCCATACTTTCGAAGAATGCCGAACATCTCTGCCAAGTCAGTAGTGTGTTGAAAGGATTGCTTGGATTTAACCAACATATCGTCGACGTATACTTCCATTGTTTTCCCGATTTGGTTATAAAACATTCTGTTGACCAAACGTTGGTACGTAGCGCCTGCATTCTTCAAACCAAAGGGCATTACTACGTAACAATATAATCCCAGATCAGTGATAAAGCTAGTATGCTCTTGGTCCGGAACATGCATCGGAATTTGGTTGTATCCTGAATAAGCATCCATGAATGAGAGAAGCTCGTGACCTGCCGTTGAGTCTACCAACTGGTCAATTCGAGGTAATGGGAAACTATCTTTGGGACAAGCTTTGTTTAAATCCGAGAAGTCGATGCACGTTCGCCACTTCCCGTTGGCCTTCTTTACCAGGACTAGGTTCGAAATCCAATCTGAGTAAGTTGAATCTCTGATAAATCCATTATTCTTTAGCTTCCCCACCTCTTCTTTCAAGGCAGCGGACCTCTCTGGGCCCAGCATTCGCCTTTTTTGCTTTACTGGAGGATGTTTGGGGTTAATGCTCAAAGAATGGCTCATGATTGATGGGGATATCCCGCACATGTCCGCATGGGTCCAAGCGAATACATCCAAGTTGTTCTTTAAGAAAGTCGTCAATTCTTCGGCAAGAGTTGAACTTAACTGGGATCCAATCTTAAGGACCTTCTCCGGGTCACCGTCATCGATTGGCACATCCACAGTTGCCTCGTTGGGAGTCGCCGTTCTGCCCCCGGAATCTTGATCCTCTCTGGGATCTATATCCTCGGGCATCACTCTAGGCAACTCCCCAACAATCATCCTCTTTGGTTGCTATAAGGTTTCCGCCCCCAAAGGGGGAGGAGTGCCTTTAGTTTCGATATCCCCGCTGTTGCGAAGCAACTTTAATTCGGCAACATAACATGCTCGCGCAGCAACTTGATCCCCTCTGACGATACCAATACCAGCTTCTGTGGGGAACTTCAATAGCAAGCACCAGGGGGCTATACAGGCTCTGAATTTTGCGAGGGCCGGTCGGCCCAAGAAGGCATTGTATGGCGATTCGACATCCAAAACCACAAAGGGAAGGATTCTCACTCTCTGGCGTTCTCCTTCCCCAAGTGTAACTGGCAATTCTACATAACCCATAGGTGCGGTGGATGCTCCGTTGAATCCACGAATCCATCCTTGGCAGGGCTTCAAGTCTTTTATCTCAAGATTCATCTGGTCAAAGGCCTTTTTGAAAAGAATATTAACGGAACTCCCGTTGTCCACCAGAACCTTATGAACAGTGGCTGGCCCAATGGGTATCGTAATTACAAGTGGATCTTCAGTTGGAGCATGGACTCCGATGCTTTCTCGTTCTCGAAAAATAACGTCATCAGTCATCATCTTCTGCTGCTTCACCGGGATACTGTCCTCGGGGTTGCTACATTCCCCCACTTCGAGGTGTTGTTTGGCTGCGTTGACATATTGATCTAAAGCTTTGGAACTATGCCCAGCAAGGTAAAGTCCACCGATCACGGTGTTGATTACAATATTCTTTCCCTTTTGCTGAGCAGTTGGCCTAGCAGCAAGTTGATTTTGATTCTGATTCGGGGCCTGCACTGCTTGCCCCCTGTCCCTAGGCGTTACTTTGTATTCGTCTAGCTTCCCTTCTCGAAGCAGCCTTTCGACTACGTCCCTCAGGTGACGGCATTCATTCGTCGAATGGCTGTGGATTTGATGAAAGAGGCAAAACTTCCCTGTCTCACGCTCTTTTTCTGTCGACTCTCTAGGAGGTGGCCTCTTATTCTGGAGGACTTCATACGCATCCATGAAGATATTTTCCAGAGTATCATTTATGGGTGTATAACTTTCAAAGGCCCTGGGACGAGTCCTTCTCTGGGAGTCGTTCCCTCGGCCCCTCTTCCGGCTGTTGCCGTTAGCATTGTTATTGTTGTTACCCGGTCGGCGACCACCCTGGTTCTGATTTCCGACGTTAATCTCCACTTTCCCCGAGCTGTCTCCAGTCTGTTTGATGGCGACATTGCTCTGAACTTCTTCCTTGTCAGCTGTTTTAAGCTTTCGGTTCGCGTATACCTCTTCCCGGCGTAGATGTACATTGGCTTTCTCATAGAATAATTCTCTGGTGTGGGGTGGTTTGCCTGCCAAGTACCTCCCGAATTCAGTGTCCTTATCCACTCCATCAATTAGTGCTGCGACAATGGTCGGCTCATGAGGATCTTTGACCTCAGTAGCGGCCAAATTGAAACGATCCAGGTACATCTTTAGACTTTCGCCTGGTCGCTGTTTGACAAGAAATAGATCGATCACGCTTTTCGTCTTCTGCGCGTAGATACGGAATTGCTCTACGAACTTCTCGCTTAGTTCCCTGAAGCTAGAAATCGATCTTGCCGGCAGGCGAGTAAACCATAGCAAAGCCACGTCCTCCAGGAATATGGGAAACGCTTTACACTTAACCGCGTCAGAAGCGGCGGCAGCAGTCATCGACCAAGAGTATCTCATTAGGTGCTGAACAGGATCAGATCTTCCTGCATATCGGTTCATTTGTGGCATGTTGAAACGCCTTGGAAAAGTTGCATCCAAAATATCGTCAGTAAAAGGAGTATGACTGCGGTCAATCCCCCAATCTTCGTTCCGCTGTCCACGGCTGTCGGCCAAAATCTGGTGAACCATGGCTGCAACGTTTGCACTAGTCAAAGGAGGTTCAGGATCAGTGCCTCTGGCCCGACGAGGTTCTCTGATCTCTCTTCGGGGAGTAGCCACAAAATCCGGGGCTTGGACGGGGCCTCGCTGCCCCCTGTTATCATGAGTATGCGTACGGCGACGGGGCTGAGGTGGTCTGTCATGCACAAGACTGTTCACACCTCGAGTCCTGAGGGTCGACGCTTGACCATCCATATTACGGTTTGTGGGTCTTGCCCCTAGCTCTTCCTCTTCTTGTGAGGGCAGGGTCCTGAACCGAAGCTGTTCTATGTTTTCGGCTCTTTCATACGGTCGCCGCGGAGGTCTCGGCGATTCTTCAGATGAAGAGGAATATGCTGGGGTGAGCGGACGAACCGGCGATGCTCTTTGCCTTGCTAGCTCATCAAGTCTTCTATCCATAGCCGTCAGGTTTTGCTATAGGATAGAACTTTCCTATCTTTGGGCAGCCAACTCGTCAAATAACCTATCCCACATTTCGACAAAGCGGGAAAGATCCCCCTCAGTGACAGGAGCAGCAGGATCATAGTGGTCATCATCACCCTCTCTTATGGGCAAAGTGCTCGGACCGGGCCGAGCAGAGGTTCCAGGACGATAGGAGTGGGTCATAGGTTCTTTTCCAGGTCGAGTTGTGTTCTGACCATCAGTTCGGGTAGCTGCGGTTCGTGGAGGGCGGTTCGCTGCGCCCCCCTGAGATCGACTCGTGGTCGTGGTGCGCGGAGGCTGCGAGGTGTTGCCCCGGGATCGAGTAACAACCCCTTCAGTAGCACGGATCGTCTCGTTCTCATCGACTCAGAACGAGGTGTCTTCATCGGATCGGATCGCCCCCTGCGCTCCGCAATCCCGAGTCTCTTCGGGGCCCAGTTCGTGTACACTCTCCTCGATCGTTTCGTTGGCTTGCGAAACTTTAGAACTTTTTCCAGCCATGATATCCGAATCGCTGGAATCTTCAAGAAAACGAATGACGAAACTTTAAGACTGAGTTTCTCAGTGAAAGCACCAAAAATGTTAGATCGAAATTTGGACCTAACACCCAAATTGTTATAAACTGTGGAGAATTCTAAATGGGGAACAAGGAAAAAGAAAATAACACTCAGAATTTATAGTGGTTCGGCGTTAACGAGCCTACGTCCACTTTATATCTTATTGATTATGCTTTAAAAGCTAGTACAACAGTGATTTCTCTCAATATTTCAGTGGTTTGACAACAATGGCGGACTCAGTATTCACTATTGCCAAAAGGATCCCGAAAAATGCCAAGCTCTGGGCTATTTATAGCTGATTTTGTCAGGCGGATCGCGGAAACGTGGCACGAATCCCGAGATCATCGGGTCGCATCGCCACCATTGAAGAAACAGTCAAACTAGCCGTTGTGAACAGGTGTCGTCAGATCCGTGCGATTCGGATCGCTGAAGACCAGCTCGTGGCTGAACGGGTCAGAGGGTTCGGTTCGTACCAAGGGATCGGATCGCCTGGAGGTGCCGTTCGTCGATGAGATGGGAGCGATCCGTTCCTGGGCGAGACGATAGAGTGCGATCCATCCCTGGGCGAGACAATGGCGTGCGATCCGTTCCTGGGCGAGTCGATAGAGCGCGATCCATTCCTGGGCGAGACAATGGCGTGCGATCCATTCTTCCAATTTCTTGGGGGACTTGGTTTCCTGGTTTCCTTTTATGAATGATCCTGGATGGCTTGGTCAAAAAGCGAGCCAACAGAACGTAAGGTTACTGGACCATGGAAGAAGAAAAGCATATTCTTTACTTTACCATATTGGCAACATCTTTTAATACGTCATAACAGTGATGTAATGCATCTTGAAAAAAATGTTAGTGAAAATATTTTGGGAACATTACTTGGCACGTCGAAAAGAGGAAAAGATGGACTTGAAGCTCGTAGTGATCTTGAAAGTTTAAAAATAAGAAAAGCACTTCATCCTATTCGTGAAAGCACTCGAACATATATACCGCCATCAATTTTCTTTACCACGAGTGAAGAAAAGATGTTATTTTGTAAAGTGTTTTCTACGGTACGTGTTCCCGATGGATTTTCAACTAATATTTCTCGATGTGTAGATATGAAAGAAAAAAAGATGCATGGTTTAAAAAGTCACGACCATCATGTAATTATGCAACATTTGCTTCCTCTTGCAATCCGTCGGGTTTTGCCTAGACCTGTCACACTTGTATTGCTTGAATTATGCTCAATTTTTCGAAAATTATGCAGTAAGAGACAATATGTAGCATCAATTGAGGAACTGAAATATAGGATTGTCTTAGCATTATGTATGATGGAGAAAATGTTCCCACCTTCATTCTTTACCATATCTGTCCACCTAATCATCCATTTAGCCGATGAAGCAGCAGTTCAGGACCAGTTCAGTATCGTTGGATGTATCCAATTGAAAGGCAAGTCTTATTCAATGTTATTAATTTCCGATCATGTTACTTTATTGATAAAAATTTTTTTTAACATTAAGGTATCTACAAACATTAAAATGATATGTTCGCAATCGAAGCTATCCAGAAGGATGTATTGCGGTAGGATACCTAGCAGAAGAGTGTGTGTCTTTTTGCTCAATGTATTTAACAGGCATTGAGAATCGCCATAATAGACGCGGTCGCAATGCTGATATTTCTTTGCCTCGTGATGTTGTGGGAGGCTTGGCAATATTTGCAAACACTGGTCATCATTTGGGTAAATGCACTGAAATGCATTTGGACAAGAAGATATGGGAACAATGTCATTCTTATGTCCTATTCAACTGCAATGAAGTTGCACCTTATTTATGGTAATAAGTATTTTTAAATTCCAATAATTATGTTTTACCCATTTGATTTCATTTAGAAGATAAATTTTATTTTATGATTTATATATAACTTAGTAGTTTAAATTGTGTTTCAACAGTAGAAGATTGGAAGAGCTACGAAAAATTCATCGACGGAAGACTATTCGAGAAGTGGAGTGTATGAGAAATAAAGAATTTCCTATTTGGTTTAGAATACATGTAAGTATCATCTTTTGATATGTTTCAATAATAATTGACCAAGCATACACGAATAAAATGAAATAATATCAATGTGTAATAATAATGTATTTATATAAATATTTTCAGGTAAATAAACTTCGTGACGCCGGTGATTTATCGATATCCGAAGATTTAGTCCGATTAGTAAATGGTCCAAGTAGGATTGTGAAGCATTATAAGAAGTATGTTATCAATGGTTATAGATTTATAACTAAATCATTGGATGAAAAATACAAAAGCCAAAATTGTGGTGTTTTTGTGAATGCGGAAACATCAAGTTATTCAAGCATAAGAGATTGCAATCCTATTACTGGAAATGTCGACTACTACGGTGTTTTGAAGAACATTTATGAGCTTGATTATAGATTTCCAGGAGAAAGTGACGATCGTTCATGTAAAGTTGTCTTGTTTGAGTGTGATTGGGTGACGAATTCTGGAAATTTTTTTGATCAATATGGTTTCAGTTTAGTGAACTTCAATCGATTAGCGCACAGTGATAATCTAATATTGGCATCGCAAGCAATTCAAGTTTTTTATGTTGCTGATCCAAAAGAGCCTGATTGGAGTGTTGTAGTTAAGACAAAGCCTAGAGATATTTATGATGTAATGGATGATAGTGATGGATTGGACGTAGATGATTACTATCTAACACCTAATCTCGATGATCCTAGTTTAGACAATCAGGAATTACAAATAAGGACCGACGTTCATGGTATGTATGTTAACAAAATATTGTCATTGCGCGAGGAAAATGATGCAGTGGCTGAGGATGATGATTTCAGTGAAGAAGATGACGAGACCGATGCTGATGTTTAGTAGAAATATTTCTAAATAAAATTTAGATTCAGTTTCTTGTATTTCAATTGAACTGAGTTAGATTTCTACTTTGTTTACAAATCATGATAATTTTTTTGTCTTCTCTTTGTTTGAAGGAGGTTGCGTTCTATGTGATTGCTTTTTCTCATTTATGTGTGTGTGTGTGTCTATATATATATATATATATATATATATATATATATATGTGTGTGTGTGTATATGTGTGTGTATATATATATATATATCATGTTCCAAGTTGTCGTTGCATGTTTTTATATGTTCACTTTGTGGAAATCAAATGAATATTTTGCATCTAAAGCAAACGCCATAGTAAAATTATGTACGTTCCGCTAGTCATCTAAAGCAAGCACTTTAAGTTAGTTGCATATGTTTTGGATCGCTTTTATGAAGTTCTAATTTATTAAATTTGCACTTTGAATTAATTTGATGAACATGATTGTGTTTTTATTTATAATTTCTTAGATGAGTACCTCAGATTCAGATTCCAATCAGGAGAATCATTTAAGTTCAGCTGATGACATATGCGAAAATGGTGATCTTGGAAACAATGGTATGTTATATGTTTATTTATTTATTTTGAGTTTGAGCAAGAGAAGTAACTTCATATCGATATATTATATAATACTTATTTAAAGTATTCTTCTTGAGTTACTATCAATTGTTATTTTTAGGGTCATTAAGAAAAAATGGACGTGGCTATAACAAACCAAATTGGGGTAAGTCAGGCAAAGAGAAGATAGAATTCACAAAAGATGGATTGTGTGTTGTTCCAAAGGATGCTAGGTTAATCAGATATCTAGGTAGCTTGGCAAGAGATTACAATTTGCTTCCTTTGTCACCTATGGATTGGCGATCATATGATGAAGCAAAAATAGATAAAATTTGGAAAATCATATCGGTATGTTAAATTTGCTTTTTTAATATACAAAGCATTGGTATAACTATAATTTATAATCAATTTACATTTCAATGCCCGACTTATAAGTTAGTACATTCTATTTTTCCTTTGCAGGATACCATTGACTGGCGTGTCGAAGACATTTCCCATATCCCTACAATTCGATATACACTGCTAAAAAGATTATCCAAGAGGATAAGGAACAATAGAGCCGAGTTAAAAAGAAAATATTACACTCCATATATTGGCTCCCCGTCACGTTTGGTTTGTGGAGACGTACGAGTGGATGGTGAGCAATGGAGGAACATGGTCAACTATTGGGACAATGATCCTAAAAATAAAGTAAATCCTCTTATATCCGATGTCCTTTATTATCTTAGGAGTTTTGTTATTTTTTTGAGTTTTTCCGATTTACATTATAAATGATTTATTTTTTAAAATTTTTGATAGATTAAAGTCGAAAGAAATATTGTGAATCGTAAGAAGTTAAAGACGAGTCACACGGGTGGCTCGATGACCTTTGCAAGGCACATGGCAAATTTCGTAAGTTGACATACTTTTTTTTTCGATGAATTTCGCATCCCAATAAATATATATTTTCATGGAGTGCAAAATAATAATTAAAAGTATATGTACTTGGTACTTGCTTACTTTACAGTGGTACAATATGACACATAACAATGAATTTCATCTATTCTCAATACATATCATTTGTGAAATATTATCTGGTGAGTTTTGAACTATAGCTCATTAATGGAGGGCGTTGACATATGCTGTTTAATACAATTTACAAATAAGGTAAACTTAACACCTGTTTATTCTATTTATGCTTTACACGAACTCTATTATTAATGCACCATTATGGGTGTTACAATGGTCGTCGAATTATTAATATACTACTATGGGTGTTGCAATTGGATTGTAATAGAATATTCAGTGAGTATACGGTACATATACTCATTAACTGAGAATTTTAATCATTGATAGTAAAAACAGAATTATTCACTTATTTATTCAATATTTCAAAGCTATGCTTGTTTATCGTATCTATAATTTTAGTATTCATCAGCAAAAAGCATGATAGTCACGAAACTGCTACCAGAAATCGGATTAATATCTAAGAAGTATAAGTAGCTATGATGTTCCAATAATATATTGAATAAAAATTTGGAGACTTAAATCTATGGCATGTGAATCGGATTTAAGCTCATTGTAAAATATATTTACTTTGCAAAGCGAGGTAGGAGTAGACTACCAAAACCATTACAATTAAAGTGTTCATGAAGCATAGCAGTGGTATAATGTAGGCAAGATGCGTAATATTTAAATTTTTGTTGGTCAATCCACCAATGTCATTTATTTCTCTCTTGTTTGAAATAGAATTATGGGTTTTGTCTAATTTAACATCGCATTTGAATTTTTTATAACAGAAGGAAAAACATGGTCGTGAACCGGACCCTATTGAAGCTTATGAGTTGGTTCATAGAAGAAAGGACAAGAATAGAAGTTGGGTGGACGTAGCATCAGAGCAAGCTGCGGTAAATTTAATTTATCGTTTGCATTTATTTGTATACAATAGTATATAAACTTTTACTATTTATTTAAAACAATACATGCTAAAATATATTCCTGAAAGAACTTTATTTTTCTCAACCAAATATTCTAAAGCTTACTCTATAATGGTACTAACTATATTGTAAATGATCTATTTAGTTAATGATATAATCATTGTTTTTCAAGGCTAAATGCTTTGAATTTAGGGTTTTTTTTTTTTTGTAAACTACACTTATTGATATTTATTTAAAATTAATTCAGGCCAAAATATCTCATGAACTAACTCAACTAGTAGCTGTACATGGCGAAGAGACACCTGAATTGAGGGTGCAAGCATATATTGCAGTGATGGGATTTGAGACTCACAATAGGGTTCGCTGTTATGGTGATTTAGTGACACCGAGCATGGTGCCTTGGGTACAACAAACTCAACCAATATCATCAACTCGTAAATCACGCAAAGGAAGAGAATATGCAACTATGGAGTCAACAAGTTTAGAACTAAAAAACATTTGTGAAAAGCAAAGTAAGGAGATAGAAGAGTTAAAGTGTTCACTTGTATCTACACAAAGACAATTATCAAATTTTATGTCGGAGCAATCGTCGTCTCAACACCATTCTCCATTAGAACATCGATCTGAACAGTCACCTACCCAAAATCAGCCAAATGCTCCGCAATTCTCTAGAGTTCAACATCTACCATTACCACAACAACAATCTTTTCCACATAATGGAAGTACTCAGCAATATATGCCTCACCCGCAGTTTGGACATTATCAATTTCCATCATCTGGTGGCCAATTATTTAACACTTTAGCATATCATCCTTCCTTCTACCCATAGATGTCATGTCAGCCTGGAGAGTTTACAGCAATGCTCAATGGGACCGATTATACGCAGCAAATGGTGCTTCCAAGAAATAATGAAACTGCTAAGAGCTGGTACGTATTGTTTCTTGCTTTACTTCCGAATCATTCTCCGTTTTCATTTATATCTTTGATTCTTTATTTTTAACAAAGTGATTAATGTTGTCGTCAGAAAATTAGTTGCTTGTGAATTGCATATATTATAAGTAGATCAAGTTAAAACTGGGTACATTGTGGAGCACAATTATATGCTAGAGGATTTGTCAATTAATGCTTGTTATATGGAGTTTGGAATGTATATACATAAATTGCTAAATATTTGCCACCCAGCCCTCGTCCAAAAAAAAAAAAAAAAATTGTAGCTAAAGCACCAGTGCTTGATCAGTTTTTAAAACTGAAGCACCAGAGCTTTAGTTTTTAGAACTGAAGCTTCTTTGCTTCAGTTTTTATAACTTAAGCTCCCATGCTTCAGTTTTTAATACTGGAGCACCATTGCTTAGTGGCCGCGTCATTATGATTTTCCCACTTTTTGTATTACATACTACATGATATAGGTATGTTAACTATCATTGTTTGAATTGCTAAAAATAAATGGTATAACTAAATTACATTAAGGATAACTGAAAATAAAAATAGGGATAGGATACATTTTTCAAAGCATCATCCCATCACTTTAAAACTGATATGCTTTTTGGTATTGATTTTTCTTGTTTTATATTTTAGTTTATTATGATTATGCAAGATCTCATTGTATGACAGATTGACTATCATGCCTATATCAAAGCAAGGTGGAATACAACAAATGTTAGCGAAAGAGTATGAATATAATTCGAGAAATGGTGAGAACTATATCCTTATTATTTTTATCTCGTTATATTTAAACTTTTCATGCATATTCTCATTCTAGTTCTAGATATTGTTTTTTTTACATGATAAATGCTCGATGAGATTAAATCAATAGTTGAGGTTTTTGCGAGCATGGGACAGCTATGCGGAGCAAATGAATTGAATCCGTAAAATGATTAGTGTTATTTAATCATATGATAAAGCTATCATCGTAAACTTCCCAGTTGGTCTGAAAACTACGGATATAACTATAGCTTCAATCAAAAATTGGTACACATTTTTAGCCAGCTGACGTTTCTACATGCATATCGATAAGATCAGCATTATACTCAGTATCGTGCTTCATGAGTCTCTACATTGTCTCATGTTTTCTCGCCCTTGTCCTCTGCATTATCCTGCAGAAAAAAAAAATTAGAACTAAAAATTACTGCATTTATATGAGTAACAGTTAATCAAAGTAATAAACTACCTGGACATACTACTTCGTCAAAGGCCGTAGTAGTACTTTCCAGTAATCTTTATAATCATCTCCTTATAATCCCGAAGTTTAGCAAGAATTTTTGAAATCCAAGGCGACATATACAAATTATTGTGTCACATTTATAAAAATAAAAAAACACATATGTCAAATACTTTTGTTTTTTATATACCATGAAATCAAAATACTCGTCAGAGCATAAACCAATTTTGCTATATTGTTGTTGTTTTCATACAGTTACATGTTGATAATAACCTTTTAAATTTCTTTTAGAATAATTTATTTCGAGGTTGGTACGATAAGAGATATTTTCCAAATGATTTCGCTGCAGTCGTAGTTAAGTGGGGTTGATATGGATCATTTTCTATGGTAATTATAAGAATAACAATATTTCTACAATATAAAACATAAAAATAGTAGAGAACATTGAAGAAATGAGAAAGGGTTGCTCCTCACTAGAATTTTGGAAATGTGAAAAGGAACTAAATTTTGGAAAAAGGGTTGCTCCTCACTTAGAGCAACATTGAAGAAATGAGAGAGTAAACTTCTAATTAGGTACTGATGCGTTTGACCAATGGAATTGAAGGCCTCTTGACAAAGGAATAAACAACAAACAAAAATAAAAAATCAGATGGATACGAGAAGACGCAAAATGTTACAAAAAAATTATGCAAGCATGACCAATGCAAGGAACAAGAACATGATCAGGGCCTCGTTTGATGAAAGTGGTAACCTTATTTGAGATAACTTCTGTCACTCCGTAGTTACTTACCGTATAGACTTATATAATACCAAATGCACTCAACCTATATTTTCTAACCGCACTAGAAAATTATTAAAGATGCATTAATATCAACCTTGCTGGTGATATTTGCAACTGTCCGTCTGCACGGGGAATCAACCAGGTTTTCATTACACTTTGAAGCCAAGATAAGAAGGCATGCATGCCATATCAGACTGTCTTCCCGTGGCATGTTGCATATTGTTGTTACTCCTTTCCACTTAACTATCTATACACACTCACATGAGTACTATTATAATACAATTTTTTTGCTTTCTTTGTGTATGTTTGTGATTAATTAATACGTCTTTTCATGCATGTGGAAAATTGTGAGGGCTTTGATTCATGTAATGATAAAATAGATGGGTGTCCAGATCATAGAGGCACGTTGCATGGGAAGTATATTAGCATATTAGTATGTATAGTCCTTTAGCTTTGAATAGTTTGTCCGCTGCTGATATGAAATACTAGTTGGGAATTCTGGATTTATTTTTTGAAAGTATTTTGGTAGATAACAAGTATATTATAAGTAAGGAATTAGAGCGGGATGGATCACTCGGACAATGAGATTCATTATTTGAAACGTCAGGGGTTCACACAATTAAAAAAAAAATAGCAAAGTCAGATCGTTTTTCAAATATAATAATATTGATATTGTTTTATTGCAATAAACTAAAACGAAATACCCTAACTATAGATGTTTAGGGAGTCTTTATATAGATCATCGATACAATCTTCCAGCTCAAGGTAGCGCATGAGGATTGTGATGGATTGGTAGGATCATTTTGTTAGGCTTTTGTAATATATTATTAAAGATCATTTGATGCATTTAATATTTATTGACATTAATGATGATTCAATAATTGGCTCTATCCATTTTAAGTTTTTGAACCATCAAGGCTACCTCAGTTCATTATCCTACAATTTTGTATTCCTGTCGTGAGCTAAGATTATAGTTCATTATGATTTTATTACAAGCCTAAAGCTAAATATAGAAAACATGGCATTTAGGCTCTCCAGGAAAATCAGTATCCTGAATTTAATTAACATGAATGCTAGTGTGTTTTACTTGTTTGGATCATATCTATGCAGAAAAATTACATCGCTTATTTGCATATGATTATGATGGTGAGTTGATAAGTATTGTTATTAATTGCAGGAAAGCTATGTTGACTACGATCGTTTTGTATGTAAACTGTCATGTAAGCTGGAGACGATTGCTGATTTGTTTTGAAGCAGAAGATCTGTGATGTAAGCTGTATGAAGTTTCAGTTTAAATCCGTCGCAATAGTTTTTTTAGGAAATCTCAGCATTTTGTTTAAGTAGCATGTTAAATGTGTATTTTGGGACAAGTTTGGTCTTTCTACCAATGTACTTGGATTAAAAACTTTTGTTTTACAGCAAACATTGAGCTGTAGTTTTTGTTAATGATAACAAACCTTGTGTGCATCATTTTTTTGTCATAACATCATTTTTGTTTCGGTTCATTTTGAGTAAGATTTCTTGTACCTTGCTGTTTGAACTGTGCAGAGGTACCACTGTAAAAACAGCATGTGCGCAACATTTAAATTCAATTTATCAGGGGTGCCTTACCTGCATTTTATATGAGCAACAACATGTATATGAGCAACAGCATTTATATGAGCAACAGCATGTGAATTGCCTGCATTTTAATGAACTGTGCAGAGCTGCATCTATAGTGTGTATAGCGCCTTACCTGCATTTAAATTATCAGGGGCGGCAGCATATGCATCTATTTGGTAATTAAATGAAGCTGCCTACTGAAAATACAGTGATGTATTCGTTGGCCCCTACTATGTTTGAATTTTTAGAGGCTATTATAAATGTCTCTTTTTTGTTGTCAGTCTTACATGGCAGCATCAATAATAGAGGCAACTATAAAATGCAATCTGCCTCTAATGTTCAATAGGGACGCCTTTTTCAGAGGCTTATTTTTATCTGCCTCTCATAATATTAGAGGCTCTTTAGTCAGATATTCTGTCCCTACTAGCTTTAATGGAGATAGCTATTTTTGCCTCTAATTCTTCAATATTTTGTAGTGTATCGAGATTCCGGCTAACTTGCCAACTGAAATTGCATCACAACTGCTCAGATTTGGGATCCATTAAGACGAACATTTTTGTATTACAACATTTCTCGAATCGATGCGTGTATCTATTGATTGGGAAGAGGGAATTTGAGAGCATACGGTTTGTAAATTCCGAAGAGTGGAGGCGTAGAACAATATTTGACTACGGGGAAGTTTATTTCTGGGGTTGAAGTGTGTATTGGTATTTATAGGGACTGATTTTATATAAAATATTATTATTATTACTTAGGCGTGAAGTAACACTGTAAAACCGTCACATACGATGTCTGATTAAGATGAAAATTTGCACCTTAGCATAAAATGACATTCCGGACACGATGTATGTAATAACCTGGAAACTGAACCAATTTAAAATTTTGGCAATTTTAGCGAATTTTGAGTATTTAAAATGAATTATTTTAAATAATAACGACGAAAAATTTATTTTGAATAGAATTAGAATGTATATATTTATATAGGTTGTCGTTAGAATATAAATATTTTATTTTAATTGTAAAAGGAATTGAATATGGTGCGGTAGTTCGAAAATTCGATTTCAAATTTCAAATGAATGTACAGGATTCAAAATAAACCGGATTTTAGCGAAACCAAAAATATTACAATCTAATTGAGAATATCTTTTCAACGAATCCGAAAAATCAAAATTTCATTGGAGGAATCAAAAGATATGCCCAGTTGAAAATTCAGAATAGACGCTATGGAATTCTAGCCCTTAAAAATGGCAATTTTGCAAACGACCTCGGTTTTCGACGAGACCACTTTTGTTGGATCCGTGATGTCAAGTTATTTCTAGGTTTCAAAAATCGTAATTTTTCGAATCAATATGTGAGCGTGGCAAAGGAAAACGCGTTTGATCAGTTTCAGTTGATTTTAATCGACCGGGAAAATGGTCATCTTTCAAACGGTCTCAGAATTTGATGAAATTAGTTTTGTTAGGATCGTATCGTCAATACGAAGCTAGAAAATATTTTTCGGAAATTTTTAGAGTTCGTATATGGCACCGGTAAATTGAAATGTACGTTCAAATTCAATATATAGATTTATATTTTGATTTTGATGAAAACTGGTTGAAATATTCGAGTCAGCTTGTGATACATATCACATTGTGTTCGAAATGGGGGTAATTAGCTAGGGACGACCGTCGGCGGGTTTGATTTCAAGTTCGAAAATAAAATTTGCTTTTTGGGAAATAAATAAATAAATAATATATATAAGGGTGTAAACCCTAAATTTACTTCACAGACAAATCGTGCCCCCAATTCACAAAAGAAACCCGTCTTCTACCTTCTCTCCCCCCCTCCACCTGTGCACGAAGCGACCTCCCCCCTCCAGCTGCCAACGGCGGTCGGAATTCCCCCTCCTTCTCCTTCTTCCTCCACGCCCTCCCCCTCCTTTCTCTGACTGAACCCGAGACCACCCAGCCCAATCCCCATCGAAAATCGCCAATCCCCATTGCCGGACCCCCCTGCGCCACCCCCTCAACCTTCCCCGACCCCCAGCGCCCCTTTGCGCCACGTCAGCAACCCCGTGGGGCCACCTCTCCTAAAAAAAACCAATTTTTAACATTTACGGCGTATGCATTTCCATCCCCGACTCGTTTCAGCCCTTCTCCGAGCCTCCTCTGCCACCCGACAACGCTGGTGAGCCTTTGTTTCAGTTTTATTCGTTTATGCCATTAAAAATATGATATTTACATACGGTTTTAATATAGAAAGTGGGTATTTTATACATGAAGTGATTATGGTAAAGATGTGATTTTTATTTACATATGAACACCGTAAAGATGTAAGGAAAGTTTAGATTTTTGTGTAGACGAAGCTAGGATTTTTATACAACTAACGTCCTTAAAAAGATTCGATTTTTATCATTAAAAAAAAGAGATGTTTTTTATATAGTGTAGATAATAAAAATATGATTTTTATATTATAGAAAGAAAAAAGATATGATTTTTATTTATTGAAATGAAGAGATAAAAATATATGATTTTTAAATATGAAATGCTATAGTAAAAATATGATTTTTACTATGAACAGCGTGAAAAGGTCGCTTGGGGATTTTGGGCATATCCGTACCGTTCAGAAATAGATAACGGTGGAGTGGATCTCCAAGGTGAGAACTCCTCACTTTTAATTTTTATTTCTAGTTTGAAATATATACTAGAATGCAAACGGTGCTTAGTAGCACCCGACACCCGTCGTCCACAGACCATGGATGACTTGGTTGTTTGATTGCTGTGTTGTGAAATTTGATTGCGTGATGTGAAATGAAATAAAATATTTTATAGTGGAAAATATTTTATAGTTAAAAATATGATTTTTAACGTGTATATAAAATAAATAGTAATAAACAAATCGGACGATTTGTTTATATACACTGATTTGACTGATATTGATTGAGATGATAAATATTACACATCGCCCAACTGCACGAATAAAAATCTGTGTTTGTTGATTTGAAACCCCACATGGGTATTGGGATGATATTTGACGTACATTAATCGCGATTGTTTAGTTGTATGTCAATCGATGGGTTGACAGACTGTGTAAGCGTTAGTTATTTATATTTAATGCTTATGCAGTTGTGTGATGCACTCTGGATGATGGTTGATGATTTATCGTTGTTATATACATGTGTTGTAGGGAATCCATATAATTAACGTTATATGGTAATTGATTGGGCCTCATTCCAATTTGGAAAAGAAGAAAATAAATTCATGTGTTGAATAGAAAATAAATTCATGTGTTGAATAGAAAATAAATTCATGTGTTGAATAGAATAAATATTCATGTGTTGAATAGAAAATAAATTCATGTGTTGAATAGAAAATAAATTCATGTGTTGAATAGAAAATAAATTCATGTGTTAAATAGAAAATAAATTCATGTGTTGAATAGAAATAAATTCATGTGTTGAATAGAAATAAAAATTCATGTGTTGAATAGAAATAAATTCATGTGTTGAATAGATTAAATGTTCATATGTTGAATAGAATAAATATTCATGTGTTGAATAGGATAAACATTCATGTGTTGAATAGGATAAACATTCATGTGTTGAATAAAAGCCGTGTTGATTAGATTGACGCCATTTTGACGCGAATAATATTTATATCGATTTTATTCGTTTTTATAATGAATATAGAAAAGAAAGTGATTTCAAAATATAACGTTTTTAAAATATTATCATTTGTATATCGATGATGTGGAATATTCAATTTTGATTCAAAATTGAATATGAAGTTGAAATCGTTTCGAAAACGAATTTAAAACGATTTATAAAATACGTTTTGAAAGGAAATTGACGATATATATATATATATATATATATATATATATATATATATATATTATAATGGCCTGAATAGAACGCGCCGCGCTGCGGCAGTTCGCGAATTTCAACCATTAACTTCGAGTGGACATTACGGGAGATCCGACCGTAGAATTCTCCTAAAATCGGAACCGTTGGGTTCGTATAGAAAAGAGTTTTCTAACGAATATTAGGGATTTGAAATCTAACGGTTGGATTTGGAATTATGTCCAAATCAAATTTGCAAAAGGTCGCTGTAAGTGCAGTACGATGGTCGTTGATGGAATTCGACTGTACAGGCCTTGATAAAATTATTAAAAATAGTAATAATCCGTGTAAAATCATAATAAATGATTTGTGAAGAATTAGGATGAAAAACTCCATATTTGAAAAGATAAAAATAGATTTTTATCGAAATGAACTAGTTTTGAACTGGAATTATAATTCTACTTATTTTTAAAATAAATAAAGTGGATTTGAAATGGTTTTAAAAGTAACCAGAATTTCTAATAATTGAATTGGAATGGATTTGAATTGAAATTGTCTTTGGAATATTTCGATGTTGGATTTCGTGATGATACAGATATTGTTATGGGAATTTGACAGATATATTTATATCGTTATTTCCAATATGATATTTGTTGGTCGTAGAATTTGATATTGAATATAAGCCGATATATTTTCTATTTAGAGCCTTGTATTTAATATCAAATGTGATTTGGGTTTTCGTGAATGGTGTCTTCATTAACACTTTCCTTAAACCCAGTTGAGAAAATATTAAATCTTTTTATTTAGACTTAACGAAGTGTACCAATTAAATGGTATTTAATTGGAATTGGATTGGAATTGATTTTTGGGTTTATCGTGAACGGTGTTTAAATAACACTTGTTCTTTAACCCGATAATTAGTGGAATGTGATTTTGGGTTTATCGTGAACCGTGTTTTAGATGACATTGGTTCTTAACCCAGTTAAAGACAGGATATTGATTTTTGGGAAGATTAAAACTAAGTGGAGTTTTAATGAATCTTCAATTAGATTGAAGTGATCGAGAATGGAGTATCACCAGTTTTGCTCCAGGCGATAGTTAGATCTTTAATTAGATTTAAACGTGAAATGGTAATTGAATTTACCGATAACATCGTGGTGTTAGATATGAAGTATGACCAGTTTTACTTCATGGGATGAATAGGTTGGGGTTGGGAAATAAAATAAATGATTACTTCGGTGTGGTTCGCTAATCCCAACTAGTTTGAATTGATATTCAAAAGAAGATTTTAGAATAAATTTAAAGAATTTATCTTTGATAAAATTAATGGGAACCTTTCCCAAAGTATAAGAATATTGGAATAAAAGAATATTCTGAATTGGAATGAGGCGTATGTTGTGTTTGTATAACACTTATTTATTATATACGCGAGTTATTCAGATAGACCGGGTTTATCCCATTCTGAATAACTGATTCGACGTGGGGTCGAGGATGAAGACGGTGGTCGAAGACCGGAGGTCTTCACATCGTTTGGGTGATTACTGATGATCTTGATTGGGCTGTATACCCAAGAGGAAGGAATCAGTTGGTGATCGTCCAGACGTACTTGTAGATCGATGGATATGCGAGGTATAAGGTGCCTCCGGTTTTGTTCAGACCCAGAACGGACTTATAAATGGACTGTGTGTGTCTGACATTGGATTTTATTTTGTGTGATTGATTTCTATTAAATATATATATATGTTTGGCAGCGGAGAATTTATTCTCTTGCTTAACGCCCTTCTCTTAGACGTATGAGCTCAGGGGTTATATATTGATGGATATCAATTGCATGGAGTGAATTTCCTTTGTGGCATGCCTAAGTGGCGATTGATCAAGGCTTCTGTTGAAAAGCAAAGTCTTGTGGTTGATGATCAAAGCACGGCCTGTGTGGCATAGCTTTGCGTAGGATTGATTCGCGAGCCTAACACCCCGGTTGTGAACCAAAAACGGGAGAGGACCTCAGGGAGGGCATGCGTTTCCTTCTAGCTAGGGTGGTGTCAGTGACCTACCAGTCCTGACATTTATATTATTTTCACCTGTGTGGTTGTTGCTGTTGCGAGGCGCCTCAGATATATCGGTGACTGTGTGGAGCTGATGGAGTCATTTGGCTCATTGACGCCCAAAGGGTGGGGAAACGCAGTGTTCAGGTGTTTTAATCCACATCGCTGGACCGCCCCTGACGATCCAAGGGATCACCTGCGTCTGGGTCCTGAGGCTCGGTCTAGAGAGTCTCGAATCAGTGAGGACTATCTTTTGCCTCAATTCACAGATGAAAATCCAACTTCCAATACGTGACTTTGCGATTTTGATTGTATAACCTATATCTGGCGACATAGTGGTATGGGGCACTTATGCCGTCTATGATTGGTACTTGTGATTTGAAGTTGTTTTATACACTATACACTTATAGTAATAATAAAACATGACATTTCACGTACCAAGCATTCTTGGCTATTATAAGGTAAAAACCCTATCCTCCGATTTGCGTTGCATTGTGTGATGGGACCTGGGTCTTATTATAGCTTCATTGTTCCTTATTTAGCGTTGCACTGCTGCTTCATGCACTGGTGTTCTTGGGAGGAATCCCGTTCCGTGTTATATGGCATGGTCCCTTGATTTGCCTAACTTTAAAAATAAAGATTAATAACTGTTTTAGTTCTCACACCAGTCACATGACTGACCTGGAGTTTATTGTTTTGACCTAAACTTTGGGTGCCCTTATTTTGACACGGGCAGCTAGTAGTATTAGTTATTCAGATTTTTATTCACAGAATCCTGGTTTACAGCTGGAACGATACGCGGAAAGCTCTGTATCCGTGTATTACTTTCAGTTGT
The DNA here is from genome assembly GCA_030737875.1 of Allium sativum. Taxonomy (NCBI): domain Eukaryota; kingdom Viridiplantae; phylum Streptophyta; class Magnoliopsida; order Asparagales; family Amaryllidaceae; genus Allium; species Allium sativum. Next base: position 966,700,826 of record CM060910.1, on the reverse strand, counting down.
GTATTGTATTATTTTTCCGCTGCTATGTAATTTATTGTAATCTCTGATATTTTCTGTTGTATAATAGTTGTTTATACTCTGTATGTTCTTTTATTCTGATGGTTTGTTGTAATAAGCAATGAAATGTCCTTTTGTTTGTGTTCTGATGTGGCTTGTGCTTAACTCAGTCTGTGATTTCCCGTAAGGGGGATTTCAGGTCGTGACAGCTTGGTATTAGAGCTTTGGTTTACAAAGCTCGAGAACAAGACACGTTAGAACCAAATGAAAGAATTCATCAGATACTGGATTACTAATATCCAATGAGAATGACTCGTTAGAGATGGGATCAATAGTATCCTAGAACGAGTGTGAAGAGTAGCGTTTTTGAAATAAAAGTGAAAACATTTTTTTTTTTTTGAAAATCTAAATCAATTATACGTATTTGATTACTTATTTTGTATTGATTTGGACAATCAAGTATATAAAGATTTTGCGTATACGTATGATCTGCATGTATTTGAAGTTTTAATATATTGGATGGATATAGAATTACACTCTAGTCGCCCGGGGGTGATTCTGATGATTGATATATATCATCATCAGAATTTATATTCGAGTGCCGAAAGTGGGATTTCTATGTATTTCCAATTGACTGGTGTGAGAACCAAAATTAGATAGGGCTTATTGTTGTGATTTGACATCAAAAATGTGATTTTTGACTATGTATCAAAATTATGAATTTGAAACGTTAATCAACTAATTGATTGTTGATTGTATTGTTTGATTATTGGTCGATTAATTAAATGTTGAAACTTTAGCCAAATTGAACCAAATAGTGAATTGTATTGAAAATTTGTCGCATTTTCATACATATACATGTACTTACATTGAACAGGTCATAGCAAGGAGGCTAGAGCAGAAGAATAAAATTGTTTGCCCGACAAATAGGTACATGTTTACTAATTTCTTGGGTTTGGATGATTTTATGAGCCGATTGGCTGTTTATTTTTATTTTTGGATTGGTGAGGGCCATGGGAGGCTATTTGAAATATCCCGAAGTCCCCGGTGCAGGGGAGGTTATGGAGAAATTTTTTGAAAATTTAGGGTGTTAGCCAAATTTTTGAAAAATTTAAAAAGTTCTTAGAAACTGAAAAGTTGAAGAACTTAAGCCGTAAGAAAATACTGGAAGTTGAGTTGGTTTGTGAAACAACTTTCGGCTTCGTTCCTTTTCGAGGACGAAAAGTTTGAAGCGGGGGAGATTGTAATAACCAAGAAATCTAAACCAATTAAAAAATTTTATTTTGGCAATTTTAGCGAATTTTGAGTATTTAAAATGAATTATTTTACATAATGACGACGAGAAATTTATTTTGAATAGAATTAGAACGTATATATTTATATAGGTCGTCGTTAGAATATAGATATATTATTTTAATTATAAAAGGAATTGAAAATGGCGCGGTAGTTCGAAAGTTCGATTTAAAATTTCAAATGAATGTACAGGATTCAAAATAAACCAGATTTTAGCAAAACAAAAAATATTAGAATCTAATTGAGAATATCTTTCCAATGAATCCAAAAAATCAAAATTTCATAGCGGGAATCAGAAGATATGTCCAGTTGAAAATTCAAAATAGTCGCTATGGAATTCTAGCCCTTAAAAATGGAAATTTTGCAAATGACCTCGGTTTTCGATGAAACAACTTTTGTTGGATCCGTGATGTCAAGTTATTGCTAGGTTTAAAAATTCGTAATTTTTCGAATCAATATGTGAGCGTGGCAAAGGAAAACGCGTTTGACCAGTTTTAGTTGATTTTAATCGACTGGAAAATGGCTAACTTTCAAACGGTCTCGGAATTTGATGGAATTAGTTTTGTTAGGACCGTATCGTCAATACAAAGCTAGAAAATGTTTTTCGGAAATTTTTAGAGTTCGTATATGTTCCAGGTAAATTGAAATGTACGTTCAAATTCAATATATATATTTATATTTTGATTTTGACGAAAACCGGTTGAAATGTTTGAATCAGCTTGCGATACATATCCCATTGTGTTTGGAATGGGGGTAATTAGCTAGGGACGACAGTCAGTGGGTTTAATTTCAAGTTCGAAAATAAAATTTGCTTTTTGGGAAATAAATAGATAAATAAATAAAATATATATAAGGGTGTAAACCCTAAATTTACTTCACAGACAAATCGCGCCCCCAATTCACAAAAAAAAACCATCGCCTACCTTCTCTCCCCCCTCCCCCGCCTGCGCACGATGCGACCTCCCCCCTCCCCCCCGGCTGCCAACGGCGATCGGACTTCCCCCCTCCTTCTCCTTCTTCCTCCGAGCCCTCCCCCTCCTTTCTCTGACTGAACCTGAGACCACCCAGCCCAATCCAAATCGGAAATCGCCAATCCCCGTCGCCGGACCCCCTACGCCACCCCCTGAACCTTCCCCGACCCCCAGCGCCCCTTTGCGCCATGTCAACAACCTCGTGGGGCCACCTCTCCTAAAAAAACCCAATTTTTAACATTTACGACGTATGCATTTCCATCCCCGACTCGTTTCAGCCATTCTCCGAGCCTCCTCCGCTACCCGACAATGCTGGTGAGCCTTTATTTCAGTTTTATTTGTTTATGCCATTAAAAATATGATATTTACATACGGTTTTAATATAGAAAGTCGGTTTTTTATACATGAAGTGATTATGGTAAAGATGTGATTTTTATTTACATATGAACACCGTAAAGATGTAAGGGAAGTTTAGATTTTTGTGTAGACGAAGTTAGGATTATTATACAACTAACGTCCTTAAAAAGATTCGATTTTTATCATTAAAAAAAAGAGATGATTTTTATATAGTATAGATAATAAAAATATGATTTTTATATTATAAAAAGAATAAAAATATGATTTTTATTTATTGAAATGTAGCGATAAAAATATATGATTTTTATATATGAAATGCCATAGTAAAAATGTGATTTTTACCGTGAACAGCGTGGAAAGATCGCATGCGGATTTCGGGCATATCTGTACTGTTCAGAAATAGATAACGGCGGAGTGGATCTCCAAGGTGAGAACTCCTCACTTTTAATTTTTATTTCTAGTTTGAAATATATACTAGGATGCAGACGGTGCTTAGTAGCACCCGACACCCGTCGTCCACAGACCATAGAAGACTTGGTTGTTTGATTGCTGTGTTGTGAAATTTGATTGTGTGATGTGAAATGAAATAAAATATTTTATAGTGGAAAATATAGTTAAAAATATGATTTTTAACGTGTATATAAAATAAATAGTAATAAACAAATCGGATGATTTGTTTACATACACTGATTTGACTGATATTGATTGGGACGATAAATATTACACATCGCCCAACTACACGAATAAAAATCTGTGTTTGTTAATTTGAAACCCCACACGGGTATTGGGATGATATTTGACGTACACTAATCCCGATTTTTTAGTTGTATGTCAATCGATAGGTTGACAGACTGTGCAAGCGTTAGTTATTTATATTTAATGCTTATGCAGTTGTGTGGTGCACTCTGGATGATGGTTGATGATTTATCGTTGCTGTTATATACATGTGTTGTAGGGAATCCGTATAATTAATGTTATATGGTAATTGATTGGGCCTCATTCCAATTTGGAAAATAAGAAAATAAATTCATGTGTTGAATAAAAAATAAATTCATGTGTTGAATAGAAAATAAATTCATGTGTTGAATATAATAAATATTCATGTGTTGAATAGAAAATAAATTCATGTGTTGAATAGAAAATAAATTCATGTGTTGAATAGAAAATAAATTCATGCGTTGAATAGAAAATAAATTCATGTGTTGAATAGAAATAAATTCATGTGTTGAATAGAATAAATGTTCATGTGTTGAATAGAATAAATATTCATGTGTTGAATAGGATAAACATTCATGTGTTGAATAAAAGTCGTATTGATTAGATTGACGCCATTTTGACGTGAACAATATTTATATCGATTTTATTCATTTTTATAATGAATAAAGAAAAGAAAGTGATTTCAAAATATAACGTTTTGAAAATATTATCATTTGTATATCGATGATGTGGAATATTCAATTTTGATTCGAAATTGAATATGAAGTTGAAATCGTTTGGAAAAGGAATTTAAAATGATTTATAAAATACATTTTGAAAGGAAATCAACGATATATATATATTATATATATAATGGCCTGAATAGAACGCGTCGTGCTGCGGCAGTCCGTGAATTTCGACCATTGACTTCGAGTGGACATTACGGGAGATCCGACCGTCAGATTCTCCTAAAACCAGAACCGTTGGGTTAATATCGAAAAGAGCTTTCTAATTAATATTAGAGATTTGAAATCTAACGGTTGAATTCGGAATTATTTCCAAATCAAATTTGGAAAAGGTCGCTGTAAGTGCAATTCGATGGCCGTTGATGGAATTCGACTGTACGGGCCTTGATAAAATTATTAAAAATTGTAATAATCTGTGTAAAATCATAAGAAATGATTTGTGAAGAATTGGGATGAAAAACTCCATATTTGAAAAGATAAAAATAGATTTTTATCGAAATGAACTAGTTTTGAACTGGAATTATAATTCTATTTATTTTTAAAATAAATAAAGTGGATTTGAAGTGGTTTTAAAAGTAACCAGAATTTCCAATAATTGAATTGGAATGGATTTGAATCGAAATTGTCTTTGGAATATTTCGATGTTGGATTTCGTGATGATACAGATATTGTTATGGGAATTTGAAAGATATATCTATATCGTTATTTCCAATACGATATTTGTTGGTCGTAGAATTTGATATTGAATATAAGCCGATATATTTTCTATTCATAGCCTTGTATTTAATATCAAATGTGATTTGGGTTTGTCGTGAATGGTGTCTTCATTAACACTGTCCTTAAACCCAGTTGAGAAAAATATTAAATCTTTTTATTTAGATTTGGTGAAGTGTACCAATTAAATGGTATTAAATTGGAATTGGATTGGAATTGATTTTTGGGTTTATCGTGAATGGTGTTTTAAATAACACTTGTTCTTTAACCCGATAATTAATGTAATTTGATTTTGGGTTTATCGTGAACCGTGTTTTAGATGACATTGGTTCTTTAACCCAGTTAAAGACAGGATATTGATTTTTAGGAAGATTAAAACTAAGTGGAGTTTTAATGAATCTTTAATTAGATTGAAGTGATCGGGAATGGAGTATCACCAGTTTTACTCCAGGCGATAGTTAAATCTTTAATTAGATTTGAACGTGAAATGGTAATTGAATTTACCGATAACACCGTGGTGTTAGATATGAAGTATGACCAATTTTACTTCATGGGATGAATAGGTTGGGATTGGGAAATAAAATAAATGATTACTTCGGTGTGGTTCGCTAATCCCAACTAGTTTGAATTGATATTCAAAAGATGATTAAAGAATAAATTTGAAGAATATATCATTGATAAAATTAATGGGAACCTTTCCCAAAGTATAAGAATATTGGAATAAAAGAATATTCTGAATTGGAATGAGGTGTATGTTGTGTTTGTGTAACACTTATTTATTATATATGCGAGTTATTCAGATAGACCGGGTTTATCCCATTCTGAATCACTGATTCGACGTAGTGTCGAGGATGAAGACGGTGGTCGAAGACCGGAGGTCTTCACATCGTTTGTGTGATTACTGATGATCTTGATTGGGCTGTACACCCAAGAGGAAGGAATCAGTTGTTGATCGTCCAGACGTACTTGGAGATCGATGGATATGCGAGGTACAAGGTGCCTCCGGTTTCGTTTAGACCCAGAATGGACTTGTAAATGGACTGTGTGTCTGACATTGGATTTTATTTTGTGTGATTGATTTCTATTAAATATATATCTGTTTGGTGGCGGAGAATTTATTCTCTTGCTTAACGCCCTTCTCTGAGACGTACGAGCTCAGGGGTTATATATTGATGGATATCAATCGCATGGAGTGAATTGCCTGTGTGGCATGCCTAAGTGGTAATTGATCAAGGCTTCTGTTGAAAAGCAAAGTCTTGTGGTTGATGATCAAAGCACGGCCTGTGTGGCATAGCTTTGTGTAGCATTGATTCGCGAGCCTAACACCCCGGTTGTGAACCAAAAACGGGAGAGGACCTCAGGGAGGGCATGCGTTTCCTTCTAGCTAGGGTGGTGTCAGTGACCTACCAGCCCTGAAATTTATATTATTTTCACCTATGTGGTTGTTGCTATTGCGAGGCGCCTTGGATATATCGGTGACTGTGTGGAGCCGATGGAGTCATTTGGCTCGTTTAGGCCCCCAAAGGTTGGGGAAACACAGTGTTCTGGCATTTTAATCCACATTGGTGGACCGGCCCTGACGATCCAAGGGCTCACCCGTGTCTGGGTCCTGAGGATCGGGCTAGAGAGTCTCGAATCGGTAAGGACTATCTTTTGCCTCGGTTCACAGATGGAAATCCAACTTCCAATACGTGACTTTGCGGTTTTGATTGTATAACCTATATTTGGCGACATAGTGGTATGGAGCACTTATGCCATCTATGATTGATACTTATGATTTGAAGTTGTTTTTTACACTATACACTTATACTAATAATAAAACATGAAATTTCATGTACCAAGCATTCTTGGCTATTATAAGGTAAAAACCCTATCCTCCGGTTTGCGTTGCATTGTGTGATGGGACCTGGGTTTTATAATAGCTTCATTGTTCTTTATTTAGCATTGCGCTGTTGTTTTATGCAGTGGTGTTCTTGGGAGGCAACCCGTTACGTGTTATATGGCGTGGTCCCTTGATTTACCTTACTTTAAAAATAAAGATTAATAACTATTTTAGTTCTCACACCAGTCACATGATTGACCTAGAGTTTATTGTTTTAACCTAAACTGTGGGTGCTCTTATTTTGACATGGGCAGCTAGTAGTTTTGGTTTTGCAGATTTATATTCACAAGATCCTGGTTTACAGCTGGAACGATACTCGGAAAGCTCTATATCCGTGTATTACTTTCAGTTGTGTATTATATTATTTTTCCGCTGCTATGTAATCTATTATAATCTCTGATATTTTCTGTTGTATAATATTTGTTTATACTATGTATATTCTTGTATTCTGATGGTTTGTTGTCACAAGCAATGAAATGTTTTTCTGTCTGTGTCCTGATGTGGCTTGTGCTCAACTCAATCCGTGATTTCCCGTAAGGAGGATTTTGGGTCGTGACAATGTAAAAGGTTTCGTTGAAAACGGAGATCGTTTGCATATCCATTATTCAATTTTACTCTTAAAACAACGCTATTTTGGATAGCAAAAATATCCGGTCTCTAAAAATAACAAACAATATATCTATCCTGACTCTAAACATCAATACGAATTCAACGGAATTTGTTTCGTGGCTTAATTCGATCGTTATCTCAAGTTACGGCCAAAAACCACTTTTAAATCGAATTTAATATTAAATAAATCACTATTATTTATAAATAATTCCATAGTGACTATTTTAAAATTTGAATTGGACATAACTAACAAACTATAAACTGAAATCCCGATTTTTCTCTTTTATTAGAAAATTATAATCAACAAGATTCCAACGTTTCTTGTTTCACAGAAATCCGACTTATATCGGATCCTGAATATTCAATTGAAGTTCAAAATTCAATATTATGAACTACCGCGCCATTTCGAGCTTGATTTAAATTATATATATAAATTTAATGTTTAAACTTCGTTTTAGATTAAACGAATCTAATATTAAAACCAATAATATTCTAAATAAAATATTTAAAATAATAAAATAATTTAAATATTCGATGACAAAAAATACAAGACATTATAATACTTTTCAAATATGCCCTCTCAAGAATGATTCTGAGATTAATTCTACTCATTTTAGGGTATTGCTAGCCTATCTCTAATGAGTTTTTAACCCCATAAGCTAAGGTTTTCTCAAACCAAAGCTGTGATATCAACTGTAACGATCTGTTATTTTTAACAATTTAAGTTGATAATAAAATCAACTCAAATCGTTCAAAACAGCATATTGTTATTGCAATGAGGTTAAATATAAATTCATCATGGAATCACAAACAAATCATAGAAAATCAGAATATCTCGCAACAAAATAAAAGTATATGATAATAGTTCATGAAGCTGCTAAATACCAAATCTCAAAATTTATACATAATTTCTATGTTATAGAATTAAATACAGTGAATGTCAAAATACATTGGATTTAAAATACAAAATGAAATACTGACATACGTAGATAGATGTGATGTCTTCACACTACAACAAATATGCCCATTGGCAACGTTGAAAAAACGCTGTTATATCCTTTTATAACATTTTGATGAACGTTGTCTACCAACACGTTGTTATAGATCATGGAAATACCACAATACATTCCAAAACGCTGTAGAAAAATGGCATACTACAGCGTTTTGATGAACATTGTCAGACAAGTTGTTATAGACTATGAAAATATCACAATACATACCAAAACGCTGTAGAAAATTGACATACTATAGCATTTCAAATAGTGTTGTTCTTTTATTTATACAGCGTTTTGTATTGTTTCAGATAGGTTGTCATCTTCCCTTTTCTACAGCGTTTTGCCACATATCAGAGCATTTCTGGAAGTTTACATGCTCTTTACTATCACAGCGTTTTACCACATCTATCAGAGCATTTACATATTGTAGTATCAAAATATTCATGTACATACATATAGCAACATATAAATATTTATCAACCAACTAATTATATAACACAATATTCATACACAAAGACATCATCGATAAACCAACTCTACATAATTTCCATTAAAAAAACACCATAAATTAAATTTACACAATATCCTTTAAAAAAGTCATGATATCTATAAATAAAACAAAATTACCATAAAACAAGTTTGCGCCAAATACCAACAAAATGAACATCTAAAAGTTATCGCTTTCTCCGTAATCAGATACAAGCGATCTTTTTGTTAAGGGATCTTCAGAAGCGCCTAATGATATTGTGATTATAGCCGAATGCACAACGATGCCCATCTCCAATACCTATACACATGTGTTCATGTTAGAATTTGGTCATATTTGGTAATATTTTACATTTTTATAAACTTTGTTAACTTTTATAAACTAAACTTCTAATTTTTTATAAATTTAGTAAACTTAGTTAATTTTATAATACTTAGATATTTTTTATAATAGTTAGTTAATTTTTTATAAAATTAGTAAACTAAGTTAATTTTTATCATACATAGTTAATTTTTATAATAGTTAGTTAATTTTTATAAAATTAGTAAACTTAATTAATTTTTTATAATACTTAGTTAATTTTATAATACTTAGTTAATTTTATAATACTTAGTTAACACTTAGTTAATTTTTATAATACTTAGTTAATTTTTTATAAAATTAGTAAACTTAGTTAATTTTTATAATAGTTAGTTAATTTTTATAACATTAGTAAACTTAATTAATTTTTTATAATAGTTAGTTAATTTTTATAATAGTTAGTTAATTTTATAATACTTAGTTAATTTTATAATACCTAATACTTAGTTAATTTTATAATACTTAGTTAATTTTTTATAAAATTAGTAAACATAGTTAATTTTTATAATATTTAGTTAATTTTTTTAATAGTTTGTTAATTTTTATAAAATTAGTAAACTTAATTAATTATTTATAATAGTTAGTTGATTTTTATAATACTTAGTTAATTTTATAATACTTAGTTAATTTTATAATACCTAATACTTAGTTAATTTTATAATACTTAGTTAGTTTTATAATACTTAGTTAATACTTAATTAATTTTTTATAAAATTAGTAAACTTAGTTAATTTTATAATACTTCGTTAATTTTTATAATAGTGAGTTAATTTTTATAATAGTTAGTTAATTTTTTATAATAATTATTTAATTTAATGATACATAGCTAATTTTTAATTCTTGCAATTATTATTATAGAATACTTGGTAATATTTTATATTTTTATATACTTAGTTAACTTTTATAAACCACTTCTTCGTTTTTATAAAATAAGTAAACTTAGTTAAATTTTTGTACTATTTAGTTAATTTTTATACGTTTTTTTTTTATATAAATCATCATTAATTTTCTACTATTATAAATCTTATTGTTATTATTATTATAGAAGTTTATTTATGTTTTGTATTTTTATGTACTTTGTTAATCCTACATGAATGCCATGAACATGTAGTGCGATGAATATAATTACTTACAGAAAAATATACAGAAGCATCGTCATCATCGTCGTCGTCATTGGAAAATCTCAAGGCATGTCTCATTAACAAAAGGGTCATAAGCTGCATAAGAAAAACAAGTAATAAGTTGACATCGCATACAACCAACCGGTCGATAGAAGGAAAACTAGAAACAACAACAAATTTCAGATGTTTGAACTTATTTTCAAACGTCTGACCTGGTTCAAACATCTGAAAATTGGTTTTAGACGTCGGAAATGGATTTCGGTCAATGCCCTGAGCCCATTTCAGACGTCTGAAATTTATTTCAGACGTCTGAAAATGTTCTCGGGCAATTCTTAGGCCTGGTTCAGACGTCTGAAATTTATTTCATATGCCTGACCTGCTCTTATGTTGTTTTCCACATGGACCTTTAACCTATGTAATGCTGTTTAATTTATGGTTTATGTATGCAGTCCTCGACACTGGTAAAAAAACATGCTTCAGATAATTCTTACCTTTTCTGTCATACATCATATTTAGGAGCATTTCCTAATTGTCTTGTTAGGACCCACAACTTTTATGCTTTCACCTCCAAATACACCAACAACAGTTTGCATTGTTCTGCAATAACATAAAAATAAATATGTGATAATGAAAATATAACAAGAAAACTCTTGTATCTCTCTGATGTGTCTACTGAAAAACACATCGCCTGAATACAATAAATGGATGGTAACACCTGCGATACATGACTCAAAAGCTCTTACTGGGCTTTGTGATTTGTCAAATTCACCTGGAATGCCTGCACAAGATCTGTTTGCTAAGCGTTCTACTAGAAACAAAACATGTACAATTAGTGCAATAATGGTATGAAAGGCATGTGTATGTGTTCTTAATCGATAGAAGAAATTGAAAACTATTGAACTACAGGAAGTATGAATTACTACTCTAAATCCCAACGTGTATGTATATACTGTAGGGAAGATCATCTATCGTCTCAAATAGAAAGTCAGAACAGTTTTTTTTTTTTTTTACAATAAGAAATTATCAGTTAAAGCCCAGGTAAATATCACCAATGTTTTTTCAATGTTAAGATAGATGAAACCTGAACATAAGAATTAAACTAAATTGTTTAATGTGCAACCGAAGTCCTGTATTTTCAGACTGAAAAATTTATGCACTTCATCTGTTACTGTACTGCCATAACAAAATACATGAAAGGATACATCCAGCATAACTACCTAAAAGACATGGCTCGAGCACGAGTATAGAAAAAAATGGTATTCTAGATGTTCCTTTTTCCCAAAGTGTCAATGGACATTTTTCATTGAAATTCTCCAAGGAAATTGTTGAAAGGAGAAATGGTCCGGTCAAGGGGAGTGAAAAACAAATTTTAATTGAACTTTTTGTTCTAGATTCATTGGCAGAAAAGCTACTATTCCAAGCTACTACTCATATATGAATCCCAGTAAAACATATATGGCATTGATTTACATGCAAAAGAGAAGCGTTAATCGTGTATGCAAAATAACAAGGCACGCTTCAATATGACAACTAAGGTAATTTAAAAATAGATTTGGCAAATATGCATTGAACAAGCAAGAGAACTCATGAAAAAAGGGAGTTGTTACCTTATCTGAAATCTCATGGGCTTTCAGTGATGTTAGAGCGAACAGAGAGTAGTACCTATTCTTCTGCTCAACAACAAACAGAGCGAGCACCAGAGTCTAAGAAAAAGGAAACATAAGAAGGTGAGGACAATGCCAGACCAGACTTGTCAACTCACATTTCCGTGGCTGTTTAGGAACAACATTAATAAAAGAAAAGAAAAAAACCATAGCCTACTTCTGGTAAATATACAGTTTCAAAAAGCAGACTATCAGCTAATGAGCAAAGACAAGTGAATGTCTCTGTAAAGAGACCAATTCGAAACACTGGAAAAGGACCTAAAAGAATTGTGAATATGAGAATAGCACCAATTATAACTCTTGCATCAAAGATTAACACTAATCATTATATTTATCTATACAGAATCACCGACCACTAAATACATATATTATCCTACCGTGTCCATTATTATTGGACCAATTATCCAAGACCCCGTATTCAAAAATATTATTATAAAATAATTAGACATACATGCATGCATGATGAAAAAAACCTCTGTTTAATTTGTAATATCACTTGAAATATGAGAGTAGCAACAACGTACACTTGAAATATCACTTACCTTTTAATTGAACTTTTTGTTCTAGATTCATTGGCAGAAAAGCTACTATTCCAAGCTACTACTCATATATGAATCCCAGTAAAACATATATGGCATTGATTTACATGCAAAAGAGAAGCGTTAATCGTGTATGCAAAATAACAAGGCACGCTTCAATATGACAACTAAGGTAATTTAAAAATAGATTTGGCAAATATGCATTGAACAAGCAAGAGAACTCATGAAAAAAGGGAGTTGTTACCTTATCTGAAATCTCATGGGCTTTCAGTGATGTCAGAGCGAACAGAGAGTAGTACCTATTCTTCTGCTCAACAACAAACAGAGCGAGCACCAGAGTCTAAGAAAAAGGAAACATAAGAAGGTGAGGACAATGCCAGACCAGACTTGTCAACTCACATTTCCGTGGCTGTTTAGGAACAACATTAATAAAAGAAAAGAAAAAAACCATAGCCTACTTCTGGTAAATATACAGTTTCAAAAAGCAGACTATCAGCTAATGAGCAAAGACAAGAGAATGTCTCTGTAAAGAGACCAATTCGAAACACTGGAAAAGGACCTAAAAGAATTGTGAATATGAGAATAGCACCAATTATAACTCTTGCATCAAAGATTAACACTAATCATTATATTTATCTATACAGAATCACCGACCACTAAATACATATATTATCCTACCGTGTCCATTATTATTGGACCAATTATCCAAGACCCCGTATTCAAAAATATTATTATAAAATAATTAGACATACATGCATGCATGATGAAAAAAACCTCTGTTTAATTTGTAATATCACTTGAAATATGAGAGTAGCAACAACGTACACTTGAAATATCACTTACCTTACTGCATAAAGGCATGCTTATAGATCTCAAAAACCAACCTCACTGTAATAAAGGCGCGCTTACAGATCTCAAAAACCAACCTCACTATAATAATCAATTCTACTATTGTCCTGTGTGCCATTTTGTGCATTTTTGACAGAATGCAGGGCTGACCCTGGTTCATTTGAAACAAAAGTGGGCCTGTGGCCTCACATTGTGTTTTCTGAGGTAAACTGTTTTGAGTTTACTTATTCTGCTTTTTGGGTAATGAGGTGTTTTCTCCTTGTTTGTAAGTTCACTTTGTTAATAGAAAAATAATAACCAATAAATTTTGTATTCTCACTCTATTCACTTTGTTGATCTGCATATGATTTAAGTACCTATGCAACAGACATTTTAGAAGCACATGCAAAAACCTCACTTACTTTCAAAAAATTTAAAAAATCATTTGTTCATAAGTACAAACAGACTTATAAGTTGTAATCCTCCTAAGTAGATGTAAAGATGTCTGCTACATGTGCATACCACAGCAATACCAGAAGGCAGAATACATATATGACATGGATTCTTAAAAAAAAAGGTATAATCCCCTAAGGTTGGAGATTCTCAGTCAAGCATATATTAAATTAGTCGCTTGCATAATTCCTAGTAATTAAACAACTGAATTTTTTTGCCTATTTTAATTATATCTGCTACATACCGTCCAAAAACAAAGTATTCAGTCAATTTTAATGGTTCACTCCAGCCCGCCTGTATAGGGTACAAATGTTTAAACTAATTAATTAACTTATGATCCATGCTTAAGAAATCATATGCTTCTATTTTTCTAGTTATATTATTATACACTACCAAACTGTAATATCAGCCGAAATACTAGTAAAACCAGAAGACCCCATCACATAAACCACTTATAAACTCCGAGAAAATCCCAGTATCCATTTTGAGATCCCAGAAATCATATATGAAATAATTTGGAGATAACAAAGTGATAGACCCAAAATGCTTGACATCAAATAAGTAAATCAAGCACATGTCTTTCCAAGTTAAGGGAAAACGTTAGAATAACAATATCTAATAAACATGCAAATACATTAATTGGTGATAGTAGTAAAATAGAAGCAGTTGTACATAATCCTGTGGAATATTGTTTATTAGGTTTAACCAAAGTAACCATTAATAGATGATGTAGGTAGAACATATAAAAAATCAATTACCATAACATGCACTCCCTCCTCCCACCTGTTTTTTAGCCCATCTCCTCGAATGTCTCTGTATTTACTTTTTCCTTCCTCTACATCCAGAATTGCAAGTTCGATGACTTTTAGGGTCTTTGGCAGCCTGTTCGTAACATTTCAAGAAAACAGGAATGTGTATTCAAGGATGAATAATTTCATAAATGAAGCCAGCCAGAAAAGGAATGTGATTATTAAATACAAAAATTAAAACACAGTATTGAATAATGTTAGTAACATTCTCAAATCTCATTTCATACAAATTCAAACACAGTTTTGAAAACAAATATTAAAAAATAACCTCAAATCGGCTTTCAGAAGAGAATCGATCGACAAGCCACTCTTGATTATCAAATGAATTCAAAATTGGTTTAATCCTCTAATGTTTCCGAGAACAAATAAAAAGGATTTAGGTCTCGAGAAATTGTTGACGGAATTGCCACATGAACTAAATTTCATCCAAGATTCAAACATTTTTTTAATTAATTTTAAAAGAATTATGAGAAAAAGGACGTGATTTTTGATTGAGAATGGGACCGTGATTTTTGCTTGAAGAGGGAAATGAATTATGCGCAGCAGTGAAAATTTCAGAGGAGGGAAGTAAAATAATTTCGCACTTGAATTTATCCCAGCGTTTCTCACATAAAACGACTTATTGACCTTCGTTTTCCACGACAAAGATAAGAAAACGTTGTCTTCTGGTATTGTAGATAACCAATTTTCTTGTAGTATCCAGCTCAAAAGGTGAAATCCCAATACTGTAATACTTGATCTGACCTGAAAGTAACAAAACACTCGAGTCTGGACTAATGTTCTCATGAAAATAAACTAACTTGAGTGTAATATTCAAATGAAATGCACAAGTAACTTAAAGGATATTTGGCATTCTCATCCTCTAATGATTCGTTTAACTACATATTTTATAATATAGTATGCTATTAGAATAGTATCTATGTTAAATATACTATTGAAAATAGAGCAAGCAAGATTATATTTTTGCCCTTACACGGTTTAAAAAGTCGTAGTCTATACATCACGACATAAATCAAAATCGTAGGGTGCTCGATAAGGATAATATGATCTAGACTATACCCAATGGTAGGATTCAACCAGATTGCAGACCCTGGCTGGTGGTAACGCATAACGACAACTATCGCCTCCCTTGAAAAATACTCCCAAAATCAAAGGCATGCTCAATCAATCACAGAGTAAGAGCTATGTTATCGAAGAAACATGTTTGATAAGGGGAACAAACTCAATTGGCCTGGGCATGATCCCTGTTTTATTTATTTTAATTATAACCAGAAGGTTGAGGCTATCAATCATCATTCTCTTACTTCATTCCAATAGCATTCACCTAACTATCCTACTTCATTCTAGATTCTCTACCATGTGTATAGTTGTTAAAGTTGTAACACCCCGTATTTTCGGTGGACATGAAAGTAACAAATCAAAGTAAAATTAATTTGTAAAAGAAGAATAAAGGGAAATGGGTTGCGCCATTGAATTCGTCTCGGAATTCTACTTGAGATAGAGTCCGAGTTTGCGTAAATCGGACTCCGTATGAAGAAGTTATGGCCTTCAGAAGTTACAGAATATATAAAACAGCTCGAAACTGAATTCAAAAATTCAAAACAGAACCCAGAAGCGGGCTGGGTGGGAAATTTCCCGCCCAAGACCCAGGTCGACCAAGGGGTCGACCTTAGTGTCGACCTCCCCCCTATAGGTCGACCTGGGGGTCGACCTGGGCCTGTTTTGCCAGATCTAGACTGCAGCAATTCTAACCTATTCTGGACGGACCGGATGGCTTCTAGGGACATCTAATGGCTCTAAAACACTCTCTACACCAATAAAAGAGTGCCTAGACCTAAGGTTTCTCCACACAAATTCTTTGAGGCGTCTCCATGTTGTTTCTCTCTATTCTGGCCTCCACTATTCAAATAAATCTTATTCTCTACTAAAACAAGTTATAGTTCTTCAAATTGGAGATTCAAATCAAGTTAAAGCTTCAAGAAGGGAATCAAAGGCTAATTCAACGGCTTCAAGCAACGTCACGCGAATCATAGCAAATCACCACAATGCTATCTTATTATCCTTTTCTAAACTGATCACTATAAGTTCGGTTATTCTTTGGATTTGAACGTGTAATTGGAATCGTGAATGTAATAAATCAAAATATAGAACTGTACCTATTTGCAAGTTAATTATCTTTGATTCATGCTTATGTCAAATCTAAAGTTATCTATGCCTTTGGACCTGATTCACGACTATGACTATGAGACTTTTGCCTAAGACTATGACCATGGAACTGTTGCCTATGACCATGATTCGTGACTATGAGACTGTTGCCCATGACTATGATTCATAATTATGAGACTATTGCCTATGACATTGATTAAGAAATATTGTGATTAGTTGCCCATGACTATTATGGTTAATTGCCTATAACTATTGTAGTTAGTTGCTTATGCCTATTCCCATTGTTACAATTAACCAATCATGTCGTACCTTGAACTAGCATTATGTTGGACCAAATCACCTATGCATATTTCCTTAATTATGTTGGATCTCATATTTAGTGTGTAACTTGGCTAGTTTATTCCTATTCACTATTATGTACATCGAACCTGTTGGAGCCATTATTTTTGCATGCCTATTCTTTTATATCAATTCTTGTGCTTATCCCCTATTCCTTTTGTTAGTGCCATTTCATGAGTACTTAGAAAATTTGTGAAATCATGTTATACGTACGATTATGATGCGAGGATTGGGCGTAGCTTAATTAAGTTAATTTGGCATAATAATTATGTTGCCATAATCTAAATTGGCTATAATAGCGAATAATTTACATGCATACTAGACTTGGGAATAAATTAATAAAATTTAATTGGCCGCAAAATATGTAATTGGCATGTAAACCAAGTTTTGGACATAAACGGTAAACTAGAATATTAAATCTAGTTTTGACATGAACTGTAAATTGGAATATTAATCTAGATTGGGCATGAACTGTAAAAGTGGAATATTAAATCTAAATTGGTATAAACTGCAAGTTGGGCTAATTGATAGGTAAATCAAGTTTTGGGTGTATAATATAAGTATGTTAATTGGCATGACAAATGAATATGATCTAGGCTAAATTGATTTATGGAAAATTTTGCATAAATAGTAAATATGTAAATTAGAGAAGAGGAAAATGCCTAACCCGAGGTTAGATTGAGTTGTGGTGTAAAACTGCCCGGAACCGCCCGACACATCCAGTAACCACAACAATACCTGTCTAATGCGAGAAGTTAGTGCATCAAGCCTAGGAAGGCCCGAGGTTAGACTGAGTTGTGGTGCAAAACTGCCCGGAACCGACCGACTTATCCAGTAACCACAACAATACCTGTCTAATGTGAGTGGTTGGTGCTTTAATTAATTAATTAAAGCTCATGAACTATCAAGCTAGAAATGGTGAGGTTAAGTAATTAAGGAAACACTTAACCAACTTAACATGTTAACAAGATAAGAAGGGTGGGGTTAAGTAATTGAGAAAACACTTAGCCAATTCAACATGTTAACTAGACAAGATTGATAGGGGTTAAGTTAATTTGGATACTTAACCAACTTAACATGTTAACAAGGCAAGATTTATGGGGGTTAAGTAACTAAGGAAACACTTAACCATTATAACATGTTAAATAGACAAGTGGGTAAGGTTAAGTAAATGTTTATATGCTAACTAGACTAGATGGTGTAAACTTAGAACACTTAGCCGTTATAGCATGATGAATAAACAGGGTTAAGTTAATGAGAGATACTTAACCAGTATAACCTGATAAACGAGTAGGGTTAAGGAACACTTAACCAATTTGACATGATATATGGGTAGGTTAAGTCAACGTGAACTACTGGATAACACTTAACCAATTTAACATGACAAGTGAATGGGTTAAGTTAACTTGAATTGACTGATGACACTTAACCAATCCAACATGACGAGAAGAGAAATAAGTAGTAAACCTTAGTTAAGAGAACTAAGTAGTAAACCTTAGTCAACAAAGCCACGTAGAACACGAGAAGGAGCGAACGTCCGTCTAATCATGAAGAAGGCTCCAACGAACTGGGGTACGAAGCACGCGGCTTCGAGAGGACGTGAGGGTACTCTTGGTATCCCTCTGTGAGGCTGCAGATGATCCTCCTGGGCACATAGAGGTTAAGGTCTGCGTTAGAAGAGCCAAGGGTATGCCTTGGTTGCAATAATAAGGCAACCTAAAGACTAGGATGGACCAGCGTGATTCGACGAGACCATTTTTTGCCCTGTGATAGAAACTCGTCGTCTACCTACCATCTTGAGTCAGTCGAGATACGTGAAGCGGAAAGGCGGAGAACTCCAACAGACCATATACTTGCTATCTAGTTATGGGTGAGGTCAGCCCATAGGTTTGTGGGGGCATAGAGGGGCCTGGGTACAGTTCTTATTCTTGATTTTCTTGGGTGCCTTTCATTTGTTAGTTGAGGGAGGGGTCTAA
Source organism: Allium sativum (assembly GCA_030737875.1). Classification (NCBI taxonomy): domain Eukaryota; kingdom Viridiplantae; phylum Streptophyta; class Magnoliopsida; order Asparagales; family Amaryllidaceae; genus Allium; species Allium sativum. Next base: position 966,681,824 of record CM060910.1, on the reverse strand, counting down.
TGGGACCATAGCCATTGCAAAAGCAGACCTTAGCATCTGCAATCGGCAGATATCTGAAAGCTCCCGATCGAGTTCCCTGTTTCTTGACTAGCCCTGCCACGGGACTCGGGTCGCACATATAGAGGACATGTGCATCTAGACATCGATAACGATTCACGACACATATGTGGGGAAAGTCTAGGAACATATACTGCTCTGGGTAGTGTGTCCTAGCCTAGGAGGCATCGTTCGATAGGTAGCATAATCCCTAGTTGGACCTAGGTCGCATAAACCCTGAATCCGAGAAGCGTTTAATAGGTAGCATAAACCCTAGTGCCCTTGGGTAGCGTAAACCCTGATTGAATCTAGGAAGCGCTCGATAGTAAACCCCAGATTAGATCTAGGTAATAAATGGAATCCCCATAATAGATGTACACCTGAAGGCAACTACAATTACGGGGATTGGGATCACGTTATCATATGATCGTTTTATATAGATTACTATTTTGGACACTAGTTAGGTAGTGCAGAGATATAGAAATCAGTATAACAGGGTAGTCGCGAAGCAGAGAAGGAGTAGAAGCGCATTCAGTTTATCATTATATTCAGTTTATCAGTATATTCGGTTTATCAGTATATCCACTTTATCAGTACATTCAGTTTATTCTTGCCATATCATATCCCATGCTTATCCCATGTTATCTTATTACTATGGTTTAGTCTTATATTTAGTTTATTCATGTCATGACCCTTTTCCTTGTTTAAATGCTAAGAATCACTGAGCTTACCAGGCTTTATGTCTAACCTAGTTTGCTTTCGCCTCTTTTCTTCTGTTCCCCCCCCCTAGGTAGCCAGGGAGGGAATAGCTCAGCTCATTTTGGACTGTTACTCTTTACAAGCATGAAGATTTATTGACGCATTGCTTTGAACTCCATTTTCTACTGCTATGGCTGGCTTATGCTTTATTGGGGAATATCATTGTCAGATTATGCTTCTTTATTTTAAACAAGACAGATGCTTTGTTGTAATAAGTATTGGTGTTGTAAAACAATCTTTGTACAAACTGTTTTTAATCAATAAAGGTTATTTATTTTCCGCTGCTTTATTTGTCTGTCTTGTAATTTTTCTGCATCTTGTACCAAAAATGCTCCACCGAAGTTAAGGCATTCCCTTTGTGAGTGACCTTAACGGAGGTGGGGTGTTACAAAAGTGGTCCCCGATATTGGCAAAGAGTATGACAATATCGGACCCTGGTCTCTTTAACAACCAAATGCTTATTTCACACCGTGGTCATTTACATTTAAAATTCGTATTCAAAATACCATAAATCAAGTAACAACAATACTGATTTATCTTCAATAGTTAATTTCAAATATTTTAACCATAAATAATATTCCGAGTCAATTCATTATTTGATTAAGTTCAAAATTTCAGATCTCATATTTACAAACCAATTCGTCAACAAAATCACATTTTGATTTCAAATTTCAATATATCAAGTATTGTTATACAAAATCTTCATACTAACATTCAGAATTAATAGCTCGGATTAGAAATAGAATTTCTTTTGAAATAGTAGATAAAATATAAAATAGTTAAATTTAAAAATAATTATACTAATATAAATATCTTGATTTAAAAATAATTATAATATGTTTAATGATTGAAAATTAAATAAAATAGTTACAAAATGTATAACAAGTAAATCAAATAAAAATAGTTATAAAATAATTGGTTATATAAAATAGTCTTGAATAGTTTAATTCAAAATAATATAAGTTTAAAATAATCTAGTTTTAAATAATACCCTAAACCGTACCATATATTCGTCTTCTAATGGTTCAATTTATTATCAATTCAGATTTCAAAACTTCAATTTAAACCAATTTCATCCTTAAACCGTATATTCTTAATTCCAATTCATTCAAAATAGTATTTAAGCTAGGTTTCAGTTTATTACTTCATTCAATTCCTTTAAGTTAATTTTCAGTTTTATTACTTCTACCAATTCCTTCCATTTCATCTCAAACTGATATTCAAGTTAGGGTTTCAATTTTATTACTTAAACCAATTCTTCTAATCCATATCAAATTTACCTTTAAATCACTTCTTAACGACTTCATACAAATCAAATCTATATTTCAAATTTACTGAATTCTAAATATTTAACTTCAACTGTATTTAGATTCCAACATTTACTTATTAAATTTATTATCGAATTAATTTATTAAGTTTCATAATCATAACAAATTTCTATAAAATCCATTTTATTATTTTCTAAGTCACTTCTTAAATTGGTTTAACTTAATTTGATAAATTCCATTTCAATTAAGTCATTTAAACGAATTAAACTGCATTTACATTTCTAATTCTATTTTAAACTTTTCTTAATTTTATAGTATTATGAAAAAAATACTTATATTAATATAAAAATCTATATTTATATTAAATTAAAAAATATAAATAATATTAAATTAAAATTAAAAGATTTATTAAATTACTTATAAAATAATTTAAATTATTTAACTTTAAAAAATAATCCTGTAATAAAAAATATAGTAAATAGCTTTATCAAACCAAAATATATTTATAATTTAGAAAATAAATTTCAAAATAGAGTAACGATGTCCGTATATAATTTTCTACCAAGGCCAAGTAATACATATATGTATCATTTCAATTTGTGTTAAAATTCGAATCCAGGAGATATATATATATACATATATATATATATATATATATATATATATATATATATATATATATCATTTCAACTTGCATCCCAAATCAAATCAGTTCATTTCTAAAATCTGTACATTGGTTAAAGTATGTATCATTTCAATCCATAATGATTTTCCTAAAACTACATAGAATTTGCGGCATGAGAACATAAAATTAAACATAACAATATTAATAAGTCACATAGTAAATTCATATCATGTCATTTGTGTCAATAACAGTCAAGACATATCATATATACCACAAATAAACATACATCATGAAACAACGCAATTCAATATCATAAATGCAAATTTAAATTTAATATAGTAATCATGTCAACTAAAATAGTCCTAACATTAAAATTTAATGATTCATGTACGTTGAATCATACTTTCATGAAATGTTAGTCAAGTGTGAGATAAACTCACATTTTGTGGCACAAAACGAATAGACATGGATATAGAAAACAAGATGCATAAATCCGACTACTATCATAACTACACGTTCTCTAGCACCGTGGCACGAATAATTTCATAAATCAATACTGCAAGCAATTTTAAAAGAATAGAGTAACGGATTTTTTGTTAGTGAAGATGGACTTAGTTTTTTTTTTAAAAAACCGAACCAGATTTTTGGTCATTTTGAATTAAATTTTTGGACCATCTTATCTTAGAAATTAAAAAAGCCATAAACATAAAAATTATTCAAAATTCTTTTATCTTCCATTTAAAAAAGATAAACTAGATTTCGATAAAATATGAAGAAAATATGACCGAAACAACGACAAACAAATTTTCAAGTTGGAAATCTAGATATGAAAATGTATCTGACAGATTCACGATTTCGACACAGAAGAATTTGAAATCTAAAAAAGTTGTCAATATGAAAATTGTTATTTCAATTTCACCCATTTTGAAAAAAAATAGTGGATTTGAGTTCTTTAAAAGGAAGTTACAGCATCGGGAATATAGGGATAAAATATGAAACATAATAAAACATAGAAAAGAGGAAAAAGGGATTAGGACATGTGGTTTGTTTGGGCTCGGGTTAGGTCAATAGGGGATGAGACAAGGCAAGAGAAGGAGGAGAAAGGAGAACGTGGTTTAGAATTTTGGGGATTTGAATTTTAGAGAGGAGAATATAAAATATAAAAATTAAGAGAGAGGAGATGATATTTTTGATTTGTTCCTGATCTAAAGAGGAGGAGGATAAATTAGAAATTTTAGATATTGGAGGAGGAAGAAGCTATGGACATTTCATGAAATTTGTACAAAGAAGATGGAGAATGAAAAGGAAAAAGAACACATGATTTATATTTGAGAGTTTCTCAAGAGAAGTCTTTTCATAATTTTAATGTTAGAAGGTCAAGAAACAAGATTATTGGACACATAAAAACCCAAAACAAACGTTCACCTAGTCCAAACACAAACACAAACATAAACACATATTACAAGAATAAGATAAAATAGGGGTGAGAAATACATACAAAAACATAGTCCATTTTGCGCATTTTTACACTTTAAATAGCAAATTCAGAGCTAATGAACGTGGATTTTGGTAAAATGAAAGATTCTAGATAACTCAAAATTAAATGTAGATTCATAAAAGATATATGAATATATAATTTTATCTTTTAAAACTTTTAAATTTTCATCTCGAATTCATTGTTTGACCAATTTTAATCAAAATTGACTTTTCAGAAAAAAATTCATTTCAAAATTTTTGGCAAACATATTACTCAATATTAAAAATTTATTATTTAAATTTAAATTTTAAGAATGAAATTAAATACAAATAATAATATAAATCAAGTTAACTCAATAATTAAGGTTTACATTGGCAACAATTTAATTCTCATAATCAGATTGTCTCTACTCATGTTTGTATATAGGAATCCAATTCATTTATTTTATATAAGTCAATAACAAATAAAATATTAAATATTTGAAAACTTAAATTTCAACTTATTTATCATTTTAAAAAATTCAAAACTACAGATTGTTACACCAGCTGTTCTGTGTTTCTACTCACCATTGTTGATTTCCATTCCCTTGGTAATTGAGTATTGCATTTAAAGCTTGCGTAAGTTTTACTTGCTTTACATTAAACATAGATTTGATGGCTCGACAACAACTTCTCCTTCCATCATTCAAAAACTTCAACAACGGGGTATTTTTCAAAATCTTCTAAGCTTCTTATACCATCACCTCCATTGATGCTAGATTTAGATTTTTATCATTCTTCAGCTACTTCTATAAATGTCTACATACTGTATAATTATAAATGTGAATATATTAGCATATAGTTGGTGCAATTGTTTCCAGCTAGCAAGGCCTTATAATTACCAGTGCCACCACAAGAAAAATAGTTTTTTATAACGTTAATACATAATGCTTTATTTCATAGTGTTATTGTTCATTTTATATTTCTATAAGAAAATTGGATTTGTCTACGTAACAACTAAGAAAAGAGGATTATCCAAATTATTTCAATGGCCGCCTATTCCTTAAATATTTTGTTTTCCCTTTTTCTCCAATATTTTCCCTGTTCCTCCAATATTTTTCCTCTTCATTATTTTTGGTACCATTTCCTTAAATCTTCAATCATAAATTCTACTTCATTTCCTCCACCCTAGCTGGTCATGTTGGTCTCGTGCTACCAACCGTAGCTTGCATCATGCACTCTGCTTATTAAAAGAGAGACAACCTTATTTTCCTTCTTACCCTCATTTGATTTTGCCCCATTCTTTTATCCTAATATTCAGTCTTACGCATCTTTCATGAAGAATGTTGCTCCTCGGTTTCCATTAGTATCTGATCCTTCATGGCAGTTTCGCAACAAGAACCAGATTGTGGGTAATGATTTCAAATCCCTTCTCTTCATATGTTGAACTACTAACCATAAAGATAGTGTTTGCCGTGAGCCATTTTGATGTTTCATTTGTGGTGGTTCAGGTCACAAGCGAACAAATTGTTTGTGGAAAAACAGTTCGATATTTATTCAAGTTCGGATCCTGCACTCCCTAAAAGGCATGATTTTCTTGTTACTTTAAAAATTTTTATTTAAAAATATTTTTCTAGTTGTTTCACGTAGGTAAAGGAGCAGGAGTTTTATCTGTTTGATAAAACCGGACTGTGATGTATTCAGAAATTCCAAGTTTTTGAAAACGAGGATCGTCAAGGTTTTCCTACCCTACCAAAACTTTTATCTACTGAAGGGCATAGTTTCTATTTTGGGCTTGAAATTCCTTAAACTCCACTCAGTTTTTTTTACATTGCTTTTCTAATGAGAGAGTCCGAGGTCTGCAGCTTTTCGATGAAATTTTTGGTCATTTTGAAGTCATCAATAGTGTAGCTTTATTCAGAGATTACCCTTTTGCTAATAAGTTTACTGAATCCTCTTCTTTGGTTAAACCAACATGAAATTCTTCTCCTTACTACCCCCGAAAACATGACCATGAGATGTTGTACCTTTGAAGTATCTCAAGATAAGCTTTACTGCTTCCCAATGTGATTTCCTCGGATTAGTCCTGTACCAACAAACCACCCCGACGACATTTGCAATATCGTGTCTTGTCCACACCATGGCATACATCAAACTTCCAAACACACTAGCATATGACACCTTTTCCATGTAAGCCTTGTCTTTCTTCTCGATAGGTGATCCCTTACTCGAAAACTTTACATGCAAAGGTAAAGGTGTATTTGAAGCCTTTGTATCCTTAATGCCAAATCAACAAAGCACTTTTCTAATGTATTCTCCTTACGTGTCAATTTCAACTCAAAATGCTTTTGATCACTTTCAATCTCCATGCCCAAAATCCTCTTTTCTTCTCCAAGGTCTTTCATTTCAAATTCCTCTTTTAACCTCAATTTCAACTTGTTGATTTCCGCCTTGTCCTTAGAAGCAATTAGCATATCATCCACATACAAGAGTAAATACACCCAACAATTATTTCCCAAATTCTTGAAATATACACAAGCACCTTTGATGCTTTGATGGAAGCTACTTTCAAGCATGAAATGATCAAACCTCTTGTACCGTTTCATAGGTGATTTCTTCAAACCATATGGTGATTTTTTCAACTTGCAAATCAATTTTGACTTACCATCTAAAACAAACCCTTCCGGTTGCTCCATATAACTGTCTTCATCCAAGTCACCATGCAAGAAGGCGGTTTTCACATCAAATTTCTCAAATTCCCAGTCATGAATAGTATTATCCTGATAGAAGTATATTTCACAACCGATGCAAAGATCTCATCATATTCCTTTTCCTTCCTTTGTGCAAACCCATTAGCCACTAGCCTAGCTTTGTATCTTCCATCTTCTTTCACTTGTATATCCATTTGCATCCAATAGCACGGTTTCCTTTAGAAAGTGGAACCAACTCTCAAGCTTGGTTCTTCATCAAAGATTGCATCTCTTCCTCCATGGCACAAATCGACTTCGAGCTATCACCCAAACTCATGACGTCATCAAGGTCCATATCATCTTGGACTACATGAAGGGCATAGTTCAAATTCTCACAAAAGCTAAGATATTTCCATTCACCATATCTTTCGGTTGGCCTTATAGCACGACGACCAACCCGACTAATAATACCATGCGTCACCCGGTCTTCTTTCAGCCTACCTTGAACTGAATCTTCTCTAGAATCATGCATATCACTAACACTACTAGAGGAACTCTGTAGACTATGTGATGTAACATCAATCTCTATCTCTTTACAAGCATCTCCAACAACTCTACTCTCTCTAGGCCTGAAAGTAGGAATAACTTCCTTCTCCTTTGATTCACCTCGAACCAAACCCCGAACATCCGTTGAGCCTTCATTCACCTTGAACAAAGATGACTCATCAAAAGTAACATGATGAGAAACTGTAATCTTCTTCATTTTCGGATTCCAAATCAGATAGCCTTTAGCTCCATCCATATAGCCAAGCAAAATCACATTGAAAGCTCTATGTGCAAGCTTATGACTCCCCGGATCATGCACATAAACAGGACTGCCAAAAACACAAAGATAACTCAAGTCAATGCTCTTTACCTTCCACACTTCCCCCTGATTTTTTTTATCAATAGCCGAGCTCGGAATTCAATTAATAATATGCATTGCGGTTGACAAAGCTTCGGCCCAAAATCCCTTAGACAAACCTGATGTCAAACTCAAGCATCGAGCTTTCTCCAGTAGAGTTCGGTTCATTCTTTCTGCTACTCCATTAGATTGCGGTTGCCTAAGTGCTGTAAAATGTCTCTGAATACCATGATGCTTGAAAAATTTCAGAAAATCTCCAAAAAACATATTCTCCACGACTGTCGTACCTAAAAACCTTCAAAGATTTCCACTCTCATTTTCAATAAGAGCCTTCCATTGTTTGAACTTTGAAAATGCCTCTGACTTGGCCTTCATTACAGACACCCAAGCCTTCCGAGAAAAATCATAATTAAAAGAAATATAATATCGTGCTCCTCCCAAAGAAGCTACTGGTGCTGGTCCCCTGACATCTGTGTGCATATACTCAAGAATCCCTCTTGAATTATGTTTCCCTTCGCCGAATAACACTCTGGTTTGCTTCCCAATAACACATTCCTCACAAAACTCTAATTTGTTGAAACTCTCATCATCTCTCATCTCCCTCCAACGAAGAAAATCCAAACTCTTCTTCGAGACATGACCCAATCTCAAATGCCACAACTGTGTCACATCTAAACCACGAGAACTATCAATACCAATGCAAGTTTCGCCATACATAGCCATGCCTTGAAGCAAATGAAAATCATGAGTTCTGGTACCTTTTATAACCACAAGCACACCCTTCGAAACCCTTAAGCTATCACTCTCAATAGTGATCTTGCAACCTAAAGAATCTAGCTGCCCCAAAGAGATAAGTCACTTCCGTACTCCCTGAACATAGCTCACATTAGTGAGAGAAGAAACCACTCCGTCAAACATCCAAATTTGCACGGATCCAATGCCTTTGACTTGCAAACTGCACCACTTCCCATAACAATTGAATTTTCTTCTCGATCAGCATAAGAAGAAAAAAAATCCTATTAGATGTCATGTGATATGAAGCCCACGAATTAAGCACCATTCGTTGCCCAAAACATTTGATGCTATAGCCGACAAAACATCTACGTCTCGGTCACCAACATCTCTCTGCACCGCAACTGATGAAGATTCTACTTCCTTCTTCCCCTTGTTTGGACATTCATTCTTCCAATGACCAAATTTCTTATATATAAAGCACTTGCTATTTCTTTCCTTCAACTTTCCTCTCTAACCGGGCTTTCTAGACTTGGAACGCCCCCGGTTTCCCTTCTTCTCATTGTTCTCCTTCTCCACAAATAAAGCATGACCATTACCTGCACCACTACTTCTATCACTCACCTCTTTCATCCGATTTCGCAATTCCTCACTAAGAAGACCTATCTTGACATCATCCAAAGTCAATGTATCCTTGTTATGTATCAAACTATCTGAGAACCTAGTATAGTGCTCAGGCAACGAACATAATAATATCATCACCCTCTGCTCCTCCTCAATCTTAAAATCTACCGCCTTCATCTTCATAAGGTAATCATCAAACACATTCAAGTGTGCCTTTAGCGAAGTTCCTTCCTTCATCTTATGAGTAAAGAAAGTTCGCAACAAGATCAATCGATTGGTGAGTGACTTCTTCATATACAACTCCTCCAACTTGTTCCAAATACCCTTAGCAGTCGTCTCACCACTAATTTCAGAGATAACTTTCTCTCCCATAGCAAGTTGAAGTGCAATGAATGCTCACTCTTTCTTTCTCCTCTCTCTATATCCGAGTTCTCCGTTGGAAATAAATGTGTATCAAACATTGCACGATGTAACCGATTCCGCCTGAGAACCGATTTCATCTTTTGTTGCCATTTTGCAAAATCATTGTTGCCATTCCACTTTTCAATAACCAATTGTGACCCAGAAGCTGTGTACAACTCACATACACAAGGAACTACACCACTTGAACCTACTATTGAGGCACTATTTGAATCTGATTATGGCATTTCTATAACTATCCACCCCCGGCGTATTGTCTCTGTTTTACTATTTTCATGGCGGTCTGGGGTTAGTTACGTGTTGGTCATCACCTAAGAATGATGAAAAAATGCGAGATGTCATTGATGTTGAACCTTGTTGTTTGTTTTGGGATGAAGTTCATGCCTGCATGTAGTTATTCCAGGTCTCGTGCTGCTGGTAGAATAGCCAATTTTGTTTAGCGAGTTATATGCTGTGATTGTTTCTGATTAATCGAGTGCAAGGTGTTCAAGTACTAAGTTGTTCATTGTTGTCACAATGAAACTAGAGATGCTATGTGTAACACCCCGAATTTTAGTCAATACTAAAATTCACTAATTACAGGATAAATAATCTCAGATGTGGGAATTGGGGATAACGGGCTGCGTTATTGCGTTCGTCTCGGAAAAATACGCGAAATAGAGTCCGAGTTTTCGAGAATCGGAGTCCGTATGGCCCGGTTATGGCCCAAAGAAGTTTGCAGAAAAAATAGAGCTAAAAACAGATTTAGGAATTTAAATTTAGATTTTAAATTAGAACCAGCGGTGTCGACAGGGGTGTCGACTTGCCTGTCGACACGGCGTGTCGAACCAGGGTGCTTGGGTGCACCAGATCTGGTTTTCTGGCTAGGGCTGGGCTTGGTTCTAGAGATTTCCTAAATCTAACGGACCTAAATTAATCTAGGGTTAATCTAAGGGCCTAAAACACTCTCTTGATCTATAAATACACCCTAAACCTACCTTAATCCATACTAAAAATAGAAATGAAGGCCTCATGCCGCCAAATTAAATCCTAGAAGGAGTCTCCATTAATCTAAGAAGGAAGTTTCAAGCTAATCCCTCTCATATCATTCTCTAATCATCACCATCTTCATAATTAGCAACTAATCCCTCTTCATAAGTTGGTTAATTTTGGGTTTGGTGAGTTTCTATCACTTTAACATCAATTGTTAAAGTAAGTAGATTGGGTGTAATGAGACTTATGGTCTTAAATGCGGATTAGTGAGTTTGAATCATTTATAATGATATGTTACTCTATGTTGTTCTATGTTTATGCATGTTTGACAAGTTGGTTTATGCATGCTTAATAAGTTGATTTATGCATGTTTAACAAGTTGGTTTATGCATGTTTAACAAGTGGGTTTATGCATATTTAACGAGTGGAATTATGCATGTTTAACAAAGTGAGTTATGCAAGTTAAGTATATGTTTAAATGCAAGTTTAATGTGATATGCAAGTTATGCATGCTTATGCAAGTGTATGGATGCTTATGCAAGTCATGTATATGTTTAAATGCAAGATTTATGTGATATGCAAGTTATGCATGCTTATGCGAGTATATGAATGCTTATGCAAGATATGTATATGCTTAAATGACATGATATGCAAGTTATGCATGTTTATGCAAGTATGTGAATGCTTATGCAAGTATGTGGATGCTTATGCAAGTATGTGCATGCTTATGCAAGTTATGAGTATGCTTAAATGCATGTTTAACATGTTATGCAAGTTATGAGAATGCCTATATGCAAGTTCAACATGTTATGCAAGATATGTGTATGATAATATGCAAGCTCATATGCAACATGTTATGCAAATCATGTGTATGATAATATGCAAGTTTGGGTTATATGTAGTTGGGTTAATATATGCTCATATATGCAAGTTGACATCCTCTTAACCCATGACAAAGTTGTATGCTAAACCCATGATATTTGTGATGATCTTCCCCTTATTTATGTCATGAAATGAGAACGATTTACGTGGGGAACGATGGGGTTGGTAAATATGTTAATAAATGAATGATTGGGTATGATTAAGCATACCATAAAAATAAATTACCATAAGTGGGAATTTACCTATTGAGTTAGGTCTACCCCATGGGAATTTACCTATTGAGTTAGGTCTACCCATGTTATGGAAAACTTGATATTAATTAGGGATAATTAATATGGGGGTGATTAATTAGGTGTAATTAATCGACTAAGAGACGAGGTTGGACTCATTTGTAGTGTAAAACTGCCCGGACCCGACCGGCTTAACCAGTTGCTACAAATGTCAGCCCAATGTGAGAGGTCTTATCCATGAATTAAATACGTGATTAAAGTAAAGACACGAGGTTAGGCTCTGTTATGACGTAAGACTGTCCGGACTCTACCGGCTTAACCAGGCGGTCATAACAGCCAGTCTAATGTGGGAGGTCTTTATGGGGGATCACGGTCTTAATTAATTAAGAAACACTTAACCATATTAGCATGTGGTGGGACATGAGGGGTTAAGTGGGTGCCTTGGGTGGCATGTGGAAATTTAATGGTTGCCTTGGGTGGCATGTGGAATCTAGTGGGTTGCCTTGGGTGGCAATAGAAAATACGATTAGAATACTTAACCAAGTGGAAACATGTAATTAAACATGATTAAAGGGTTAAGTGGGATACACTAGATATATGACAAGCTTAGGTGGGGGCCCATTTCAACCAATATCCCAAACGTATCTTTGTGGGCTCGACCCATGTCGAGTGACGGGACACGCATATTGGGCTTGATTATAAGAGGCCAAAACGGGTTAGCGGTGGCAACGCAAGTCCAACGGGTTTCATATGCGTGTGTGGGCCCGGGCTGGTAGATAAGCCGTTGTTGCATCGTGTAGATATAAAGCCGTGCACCGTTGATAGTATTGGGTAGCCACTTTAGGGGAGTGATACACCCCACTGTGGGACCAGCACGGGTATCTACGGTAGGGAGCCAATCGATGGGGAGTAGTGGGTACACCTAATAAAGATAGGGGCAGACGGCACCTATGTAGGGGTACACGAAACTACTGGGTAAGAATTACTGAGTACACCTAGTGGAGATAGGGGCAGACGACACCTATGTAGTGGGCTAGGGGTACACGAGACTACTGGGGAAATTTTCTAAGTCCTTGGAAGGGATCAACCTTTAAGTAGGAATGACTGGTGTGGTGCAGTTAGTAATTATCCTTGGGTGGGTAGATGCGTCCTTATGGTTATCTTAGTTTATCCTAAGTCTACCAAGCTGCTTAGTGTAGCCATTCATCCCCAGATATTACCGTAGGTCAAGTTTATGTCTTCTCTGGTTACTTTAATGATTGTATTGTTAAAGTTATAGGACTCACTCAGACTTATGTCTGACCCCGTTGTTTTATCTTTTTCCCAACCCTCAGGTCCTACGGTGGATCCTAGCGGTAGTAGAGCTTGATCGGATTGCTGTTCCAGTCTTTAGGAGCTTGGGTAGATAAAAAGCTCCAGTTATCCAGTTATCTTTTCTTTTGTTATGGCTATTGTATGACAGAGTGGGATTATGTACTTCTTTATTTTGATGGATATTGTACTTGACTTTTATCGTGGTTTTATGATGTAACCAGACATGTTTATTTCCGCTGTTGTGAGATGATATTTTTAAATTTCAAGTACTAATTATATCTGTCTTGTTGTAATTTTTCTGTTCTATATTCACTAAAATACTCCACCGATGCTATGGCATTCCCTTAGTGAGTGACCATAGCGGGCGTGGGGTGTTACACGTGGTATCAGAGCAAAGGTTACCGGAACAGATAAAATTTTTAGAAAGCTATTTTTCTAAAACATTTTTGGAAAAGATATTTTCAAAAACATGTCTTTTAAGAGAAAAGTTTTTGAAAGAAAAGCATAATCCCCAATAGCCATATCTATATCCTTCGAATTCTCCGTTTTGAATCTTTCCTTTTCCGTTTCAGCATAGCCGAGAATCTTAATCTTCCGGAGGGTGTGACGGTACCAGTATGGTATAGGAGATTGATGGAGGCTAGGGCCACCACTACGGGTCCAGCAAATGTTCCTCCACCAACCGTAGCACCCGATCTTCCTCCTCCCCCTCCTCCTCGCACGGATACTTTTGCTAAGACTTGCAAGGAATTTAAAGCTATGGGAGGGAAACCTTTTCAAGGATCTGAAACTTTTGTGGAGGCTAGAGATTGGCTTAAAGAGGTGGAAGAATTGATAGATATCTTTGAGATGGAAGAAGGAAAGAAAGTCAAGTTGGCTGCTTAGTTAATGAAGGGAGAGGCCTCATTCTGGTGGGAGGTCACTAATGGAGAACGCCCCGTTGACTCTTGGGCGGATTTTAGGCAAAGATTTGTGGCAAAGTTTCTCTCAAGGGCGGAGGAAAACTTGTATATGGAAAGATTCTTGACTCTAAAGCAAGGAAATCTCTCGGTGAAGGAATATGTCAACAAGTTTAATCAATTGGCAAGGTTTGGCCTAGATATGGTGAATACACCGGAGAAGAAGGCTTTGCGGTTCGTGAAAGGCTTGAATGAACCTATGCATGGGTTGGCTATGACTCATATCCCTATGGGGGCCACCTTTGAGAAGCTAGTTGACATGGCACTCATGTATGAGGAAGAGAAGGGTCCTAATGCTAATAAGGCACCCGAGAAGAAGGGAGATCAAAAGAGACCTCAGCAACAACAACAAAGCAAAGGTGGGAAAGGCAACGGTGGCAAGAGCAAGAAGAAGAAGTGTTTCAATTGTGGGACACCTGGCCACCTAAGCAAGGATTGTCGCAAGAAGAAGAAGACCGGCTGCTTCCACTGTGGCAAAGCAGGGCATTTAGTGAAGGATTGCCCTAAGAAGGGGCAAAGGACGGGATCTACCTCAGGAGGATAGGTGCAAGCTCTTATGGCACTGAGTCAGGCTAGGGGGCAAGTACAGGCTCTCGCGGTTCCACCGATTCAGGAGAGAGGTAGAACTATTTCCGTTGAAAGTCTGGTTTTTCTATTTGACCATCCTGTCCGTACATTGTTTGATTCAGGCGCATCGCATTCGTTTATTTCATCATCATTAGTTGAGTTACTGCACTTAGACACTAGTCTGGTAGATGATCCCTTGGTTGTTTCAAATCCAATTGGGGGCTCCACTTATTTGTCCATGATATGTTTGGGTTTGAAGATTTCTATACTTAGCATTGAGTTTAGATGTGATGCTTTTGTATTGGGCTTCACGGGCTATGGGTTGATTTTGGGCATGGACTGGTTATCCAGTAATGGTGCCGTTCTTGATTGCGAAAGGAGAGTTGTTAGGCTCATGACCCGCTTGGGTAACACTCTCGAGATTTCTTGTAATCCCATGGACTCTGTTATGCTAAGTTATCTTGAATCGCTTGGCGCTTCGGTCGAGAGTTTGCAATCTGTTAGAGTGGTCCGGGAATATCCGGATGTGTTTGAGGAGGTGAAGGGCTTACCTCCGAAGCGGGAGATTGACTTCCTAATATATTTGGTGGATAATGCTAAACCGGTATCTTTACCAGTGCGCCACATGGCTCCTCGTGAGAGGAGGAAACTCCATAAGCAAGTAGGGGAGTTACTTGAGAAGGGGTTCATAAGACGGAGCATATCGGAGTGGGGTGCTCCAGTAGTATTTGCTACGAAGGCGGATGGGTCCCTCAGACTTTGTGTAGATTATAGAGAACTCAACAAGCTCACAAAGAAGAATAGACACCCATTACCGAGAATAGATGATCTTTTCGATCAGTTGGTTGGCGCTTCAGTATTTTCTCAGTTGGACTTAGCCACGGGGTTTCATCGGTTGAGGGTGGCTGAGGATAGCATAGACAAGACTGCCTTTAGAACTCCGGATGGTTTCTATGAGTGGCTGGTGATGCCATTTGGGTTGACGAACGCCCCTGCATACTTTGTTGATTTGATGAGTAGGGTGTTCAGGGAGTTCCTTAATAAATTCGTGGTGGTCTTTGTGGATGATATCTTAGTATTTTCTAAGAGTGAAGAAGAGCATGCCCTACATCTTGGGGAGGTGTTGAAGACTCTTCGAGCACATAGCCTTAAGGCTAAATTATCTAAATGTCACTTCTGGAGGAAGGAAGTACGGTTCTTGGGGCACGTGGTCTCCAAGGAAGGGATAGCTGTGGATCCCGCGAAGGTAGTATCAATTCAGGATTGGAAGGTTCCGAAGAATGCTACCGAAGTAAGAAGTTTCTTGGGGTTGGCGGGTTATTATAGGAAGTTTATTAAAGACTTCGTGAAGATATCAGCCCCATTAACCCGCTTAATGAAGAAGAATCTTGTTTTCACATGGGACGTAGATTGTGATGATGCGTTCCGACGGTTAAAGAGAGCTTTAACCACGGCTCCAGTTTTAGTGTTGCCAGATGGGAGCAAGCCATTTGTTGTCTATACCGATGCCTGTGGGACAGGACTTGGCGCAGTCTTAATGCAAGAGGGAAGGGTAATAGCCTATGGTGGAAGGCAGTTGAGGGCACATGAGAAAAATTACCCTATCCATGATCTAGAGCTGGCCGCTATTGTTTTTGCGCTTAAGATTTGGCGCCATTATCTTCTTGGTGAGAGCTTCGAGTTGTTCACTGACCATAAATCTTTGAAGTACTTGTTCTCTCAGAAGGATCTAAACTTAAGACAGCAAAGGTGGATGGAGTTCTTAGCATCTTATGATTTCGAGATAGCGTATACCCCTGGCAAGGGTAACGTGGTGGCGGACGCCTTGAGTAGGAAGAGGTTGTCCTTGAGTCCATTGTTCGTGGAACGACGAAACTTGGAGTTTATCTCGATGTTTGATTTCAGACCTTCCATTGATTATGTACCCGGTTTGCTAGCTTCCTTGGAAGTTAGGCCTACTCTTTTGGGGCGGATTGGAGAAGCACAGAGGGGCGACCCACAGTTGGTTGAGTTAGTAGAGAAGCTCATGAGGGGGGAGTCGTCCAGCCATTTGAGTAGGTACACCCTAGACGATAGGGGGTGCTTGCGTAGAGACGGTAGACTTTGCATACCGCAAGACGAGGGTTTGAGGAAGGCTATTCTTGATGACGCACACCGTTCTAGGATGACCATTCATCCCGGTGGGGACAAGATGTACCAAGACATGAAGAGGGTTTTCTTCTAGGACGGTATGAAGAAAGATGTGGCCGAGTATGTCGCTCGATGTTTGGTGTGCCAGCAAGTGAAGGCGGAGCAAAGGAAACCAGGTGGGTTGCTTCACCCATTGGAGGTTCCGCAATGGAAGTGGGATAGCGTCTCGATGGATTTTATTGACGGGTTACCCAGATCGAGGAAGGGTAATACAGGAATTTGGGTGGTGGTAGACAGACTTACTAAGAGCGCCCATTTCATACCTGTGAAGAGTAAGAGGACTGCTCCATGGCTAGCTTCAGTATATCTTCGAGAGATAGTTCGATTACATGGGGTACCCTCTAGCATAGTGAGTGATCGAGATCCTATCTTCACTAGCGAGTTCTGGAGAAGTTTGCAAGAAGAAGTGCGGACTCAATTGTGTCTGAGCACTGCATATCATCCTCAGACGGACGGCCAGACTGAGAGGGTGAATCGTGTTCTAGAAGACCTTTTGAGGCTTTGTATCTTAGATTTTGGAGGTACATGGGAAGAGCATCTTCCATTGGTGGAGTTCGCATATAATAACAGCTTTCAGTCCAGTATTGGTATGGCTCCTTTCGAAGCTCTCTATGGAAGGCCTTGTCGATCACCTACATGTTGGTGGGAATCTACGGATAAGATCTTGCTTGGGCCCGATATGGTTAGGGAGACTTCTGAGAAGATTGACTTGATTCGAAGAAGGATGAAAGCAGCGCAGGATAGGCAAAAATCTTATGCGGACAAGAGAAGGATGGATCTTGAGTTTGAGGTTGGGGATATGGTTTTTGTTAAGGTATCTCCGTTGAGAAATGTTGTTCGCTTCGGATCCGTTGGGAAGTTAGCACCGAGGTTTGTTGGGCCGTTTCCTATCAAGGAAAGGATTGGATGGATGGCATATAGGGTGGAGTTGCCCGACAGACTTAGTGGTGTTCATGATGTATTCCATGTATCACATCTGAGGAAGTGCTTACATGAGACGGCAGAGGTGGTAGATCCAAGCTTCCTTAGAGATGTAGAGGTAGAGCGTGATGCGACTATTCGACGAGCTCCTACTCGCATCCTTGGGTCAGAGACTAGGAAGTTGAGAAACAGAGAGGTTCAACTAGTCAAGGTGCAATGGGGAGAAGATGAGAGCAACGCAACTTGGGAGACGGAAGCGAAGATGCGTTCATTGTACCCATTTCTTTTTGAGGGTATGTCTTTACTTTCTCCTTTATCACTTGTCTAGTACTTATCTTATCTTTGGTATGTCCTCTCGTTAGTACCTTTGACCTTTAGATAGGGTAAACCTATGGTTGAAACATGTGTTTGAGACATGTTATGGTTGATGGATGCAAGTGGATGCAAGTGTTTGCTAGTGGTTGCTCGTGGATGCATATACACACACTCTAGGCACTAGATCGGCTCAGTCACTTCATATTGCATATTGCATAAAATTGTGTGTAGGAAAATATATTTATGGATGTATAATGGTTGTGTTATCACATGGATGATGCATTTTGATGAATGATTGTGCACTCATGTAGATATTGTATGTGTCGATAGGGTTTTCTCGCATACATAATGGATGCATGGCACTATCATGGTTTGCATATGTTCATACATTAGATAGGGAACATATACACACACTGTTTGCATATGCTCATACATCATTAGAAACTGTTTAAGGACAATGGATGCCCGTGGTTGATGATTTGAGTAGATGGTTGTTTGGATGATAGGATATGCATTCTCCTTAGCTTAGAGATTTCGGGGACGAAATCCTTTAAGGAGGGGAGAATGTAACACCCCGAATTTTAGTCAATACTAAAATTCACTAATTACAGGATAAATAATCTCAGATGTGGGAATTGGGGGTAACGGGCTGCGTTATTGCGTTCGTCTCGGAAAAATACGCGAAATAGAGTCCGAGTTTTCGAGAATCGGAGTCCGTATGGCCCGGTTATGGCCCAAAGAAGTTTGCAGAAAAATTAGAGCTAAAAACAGATTTAGGAATTTAAATTTAGATTTTAAATTAGAACCAGCGGGCCAGGCGGGAAGATTCCCGCCCTAAGCATGTCGACAGGGCTGTCGACAGGCTTGTCGACAGGGGTGTCGACTTGCCTGTCGACTTGCCTGTCGACACGGCGTGTCGAACCAGTGTGCTTGGGTGCACCAGATCTGGTTTTCTGGGTAGGGCTGGGCTTGGTTCTAGAGATTTCCTAAATCTAACGGACCTAAATTAATCTAGGGTTAATCTAAGGGCCTAAAACACTCTCTTAATCTATAAATACACCCTAAACCTACCTTAATCCATACTAAAAATAGAAATGAAGGCCTCATGCCGCCAAATTAAATCCTAGAAGGAGTCTCCATTAATCTAAGAAGGAAGTTTCAAGCTAATCCCTCTCATATCATTCTCTAATCATCACCATCTTCATAATTAGCAACTAATCCCTCTTCATAAGTTGGTTAATTTTGGGTTTGGTGAGTTTCTATCACTTTAACATCAATTGTTAAAGTAAGTAGATTGGGTGTAATGAGACTTATGGTCTTAAAGCGGATTAGTGAGTTTGAATCATTTATAATGATATGTTACTCTATGTTGTTCTATGTTTATGCATGTTTGACAAGTTGGTTTATGCATGCTTAATAAGTTGATTTATGCATGTTTAACAAGTTGGTTTATGCATGTTTAACAAGTGGGTTTATGCATATTTAACGAGTGGAATTATGCATGTTTAACAAAGTGAGTTATGCAAGTTAAGTATATGTTTAAATGCAAGTTTAATGTGATATGCAAGTTATGCATGCTTATGCAAGTGTATGGATGCTTATGCAAGTCATGTATATGTTTGAATGCAAGATTTATGTGATATGAAAGTTATGCATGCTTATGCGAGTATATGAATGCTTATGCAAGATATGTATATGCTTAAATGACATGATATGCAAGTTATGCATGTTTATGCAAGTATGTGAATGCTTATGCAAGTATGTGGATGCTTATGCAAGTATGTGAATGCTTATGCAAGTTATGAGTATGCTTAAATGCATGTTTAACATGTTATGCAAGTTATGAGAATGCCTATATGCAAGTTCAACATGTTATGCAAGATATGTGTATGATAATATGCAAGCTCATATGCAACATGTTATGCAAATCATGTGTATGATAATATGCAAGTTTGGGTTATATGTAGTTGGGTTAATATATGCTCATATATGCAAGTTGACATCCTCTTAACCCATGACAAAGTTGTATGCTAAACCCATGATATTTGTGATGATCTTCCCCTTATTTATGTCATGAAATGAGAACGATTTACGTGGGGAACGATGGGGTTGGTAAATATGTTAATAAATGAATGATTGGGTATGATTAAGCATACCATAAAAATAAATTACCATAAGTGGGAATTTACCTATTGAGTTAGGTCTACCCCATGGGAATTTACCTATTGAGTTAGGTCTACCCATGTTATGGAAAACTTGATATTAATTAGGGATAATTAATATGGGGGTGATTAATTAGGTGTAATTAATCGACTAAGACACGAGGTTGGACTCATTTGTAGTGTAAAACTGCCCGGACCCGACCGGCTTAACCAGTTGCTACAAATGTCAGCCCAATGTGAGAGGTCTTAGCCATGAATTAAATACGTGATTAAAGTAAAGACACGAGGTTAGGCTCTGTTATGACGTAAGACTGCCCGGACTCTACCGGCTTAACCAGGCGGTCATAACAGCCAGTCTAATGTGGGAGGTCTTTATGGGGGATCACGGTCTTAATTAATTAAGAAACACTTAACCATATTAGCATGTGGTGGGACATGAGGGGTTAAGTGGGTGCCTTGGGTGGCATGTGGAAATTTAATGGTTGCCTTGGGTGGCATGTGGAATCTAGTGGGTTGCCTTGGGTGGCAATAGAAAATACGATTAGAATACTTAACCAAGTGGAAACATGTAATTAAACATGATTAAAGGGTTAAGTGGGATACACTAGATATATGACAAGCTTAGGTGGGTAGCTTGTTGGGGGCCCATTTCAACCAATATCCCAAACGTATCTTTGTGGGCTCGACCCATGTCGAGTGACGGGACACGCATATTGGGCTTGATTATAAGAGGCCAAAACGGGTTAGCGGTGGCAACGCAAGTCCAACGGGTTTCATATGCGTGTGTGGGCCCGGGCTGGTAGATAAGCCGTTGTTGCATCGTGTAGATATAAAGCCGTGCACCGTTGATAGTATTGGGTAGCCACTTTAGGGGAGTGATACACCCCACTGTGGGACCAGCACGGGTATCTACGGTAGGGAGCCAATCGATGGGGAGTAGTGGGTACACCTAATAAAGATAGGGGCAGACGGCACCTATGTAGGGGTACACGAAACTACTGGGTAAGAATTACTGAGTACACCTAGTGGAGATAGGGGCAGACGGCACCTATGTAGTGGGCTAGGGGTACACGAGACTACTGGGGAAATTTTCTAAGTCCTTGGAAGGGATCAACCTTTAAGTAGGAATGACTGGTGTGGTGCAGTTAGTAATTATCCTTGGGTGGGTAGATGCGTCCTTATGGTTATCTTAGTTTATCCTAAGTCTACCAAGCTGCTTAGTGTAGCCATTCATCCCCAGATATTACCGTAGGTCAAGTTTATGTCTTCTCTGGTTACTTTAATGATTGTATTGTTAAAGTTATAGGACTCACTCAGACTTATGTCTGACCCCGTTGTTTTATCTTTTTCCCAACCCTCAGGTCCTACGGTGGATCCTAGCGGTAGTAGAGCTTGATCGGATTGCTGTTCCAGTCTTTAGGAGCTTGGGTAGATAAAAAGCTCCAGTTATCCAGTTATCTTTTCTTTTGTTATGGCTATTGTATGAGAGAGTGGGATTATGTACTTCTTTATTTTGATGGATATTGTACTTGACTTTTATCGTGGTTTTATGATGTAACCAGACATGTTTATTTCCGCTGTTGTGAGATGATATTTTTAAATTTCAAGTACTAATTATATCTGTCTTGTTGTAATTTTTCTGTTCTATATTCACTAAAATACTCCACCGATGCTATGGCATTCCCTTAGTGAGTGACCATAGCGGGCGTGGGGTGTTACACTATGCGCTCATCTTTGCTGTTACTTCGGTGAGCTTAACATTCTATCCTTCCCTTCCCTTGACTTTGTCAGAAAGGCCATAATGTCAGATTCTCAAATGTAACTTGTGCATGTCTCTTCGGCGTGGTGCTCATGATATCTTTACAAGACACGTACCATACTTCTAAAGCTAGCATTGTTCAACCTTTGTTCTAAATGTGAGTTGTCATGAAATTTTTGAAAATCAGAAATATTTGTTAACGGTGTTGTGCTGTATTTTTGCATTCAAATATAATCACTTCATTTTGAAGTATGTAATTTATCTTCTCTCCCTGCATGGAGAGATAGGTCATAAGTGGATGTAAAATTGTGGTCTGGTTAGAATAAACTAGCTCTAGTACTAGTAGCCTGTTAGGTATAGTGGATAGAACACTATAGATTCCAAAAGAGGATGACAGTCCACCTTAAAAATCGATGTACCTGACTGTTAATTACAATCAATACCATATTGTGTTTTTTATTATTAGTTATATTAAATAGGTGTTTACGGTCACCTTAAAAACCAAACGAAAAAACTATTTACCAACACCAATGCTTTGATACCAAATGTTGTAGAGAAATTTCGACTCAAGACCGCTCAAATCAAAAAACCCTCAAATCAGTGGAACACGAGATCGTGGTAAACGTGCAAAAATAACCAATCAATATCTCAAAATACAATCTCAGCCCAATCTAAAATCCAATCACAACCACCACACGAGAGAATTAAATGTGCAATAACGAAAAGTAAATCACATAAGGATTTATAGTGGTTCCACTATTTGTTAGTGTACGTCCACTTGAGATAGATAGCCTTTTATTAATACCAAAGAAGAGTACAAGAGATTGATTACAATGGTCACTCAATTCACTTAAGAATTTGATTTGTGGAGATAAGAATTGAAGAAAATAGATTTAGGTTAGAGATCCTAACTTAATTTGGAGATAATTGAATGCCTTTCACTCCCTCTTTTGGGCTCCTTTTATAAGACCAGTTACTTCATACCTAAATTTACTTTACCCCCAAGTCATGTAAACTTAGCATCAAAGTTTTTTATCTATGGCAAAAGATCTTATCAATTATGACATCGAAATAGGGAAATAAATATATACCCAAATCTCATTAATTAGGGAAAGCAATATCTACCCAAATCCCATTAATTAGGAAAAGCAATATCTACCTAAATCTCATTAATTAGGAAAAGCAACATCCTCTCTTTCTCCCTTTAAAAAAATTTCCTTCCATTTAATGTGATTTAGCATCACCAAATTTAACAAATTGAATAATGTTTCTTTACTTTATTCATAGATATAAATATGTGTGGCAAGGAATCGCTATTGTTATGATGTTATTGTGTACGAACCTGCATTAGTATTTCTTCTACCACATTCAAGTTTATTGAGTGGAATTTATCGTAAATCATGCCTTAGTAAGTATTTGGTGCTTTCCTATCCATCTCTCTGACGGTTTCACTTTTGAAACAGGTGTTCAGGTGCTGGACATTTGAGAAACGACATACTTAATTATAGAGAAGAGCTGAAGAAATCTGTAAATACTGATGATGAAATTCGATCACACTTCATGGATATGGGTACAAAAGCACTAAGCTTAGTAAAACTTCTACACATAACTATTTAAGGATGGTGGTATGTTTATGCATGTTGTTTTGTGATTCATTACATAAGTTTGCTTTCTTCAAGTTTCAGTGGCTATCTCTGTTTGTTTATTCTCTTATTGTTTATTATGTCTTCCTCACTTATTTGTGTTCTTTGATAACGTTATCAGCAATAAAATTTGGAATTTACTTTCATCGAGAAGCCATCTCTACAGTTTCAGTTTTGTAACACCCCGCCTCCGCTAGGGTCACTCGCAAGGGAATGCACTAGCTTTGGAGGGGCATTATTGGTAAACATGCACAGAAATATCACAAGACAGAACATATAAAATAGCGAAAGTAAAATCAAACTTTCATAAACATTAATAATTAAGGTCTAAAGCCTTTTACATCAGAGTACATCAAAACCTGTCTTGCAATAGTAAAGAAGCATAAAGACTTTTTCATAAATTATTCCCCAAGTAAAAACAGTAAAGTAGCCATAGCCAAGAAAAGTCCAAGCCATCCATGATGACCTTCAAGCAGAAGAAGTCCGAACTAAACAACAGTATTTCCTCCCTGTAACCTGGGAGGGGGGGAAACGGAAGAAAAGAGGCGAAACAAAACGGGTCAGTCAAAAAGACTGAGTAAGCCCTATCTACTATTAGCATAAAAACTAGTAAAGTTAACTGACATGAGAAACTGAGATGAACATAAGCATGATGACAAGATAGATAAGCTAAATCAAAATAACATGATGAACTACTGAACTCAGATAAACTAAAGTGTCATGATAAACTACGATGTCAAGATAAAATAAGGTATCCCATCGTCAAGTTCCTGTCAAGTATAATATCCCCAAGATATCTATCACGTGTAACACCCCATGGTATCTATCCTGTACCTCTGCTCTGCACCTACCGTACTAGTATCCCAACTGTATCATGTGTTATCCGTGAATGACCCTTACTCAAAAGTCGTATAATGGTCCATGTCAACCTATATGCCGCATATATAGGTTACTCAACTCATATGTTCCTTTCCATGTATAAGTTTAGTCCCTTACCGTAGACCATACGGGCTTTCCCATGAGATTCTATATTACTTTAACATAGTTCCATGATCCTTAAGATCGGTTTGGACTGTTACCCTAAACCTAGCTAGGGTCTTCCAACATGAATTATCGTTTGTACAACTAGGACTTATGCTACCTAGGGCTACTAGGGATTATGCTTACCTATTGCACGTTTTCGTATCTCGGTTTTGGTTCAACCACCCAGGGCCACTAGGATTTACGCTAACCGTCAACCGCGCCCTTTTTCCCACGCATTCATCGTGAATCGTTTTTCCATGACTGTATGCACATGTATCACATCGTGCCATCCGAGTCCTGTCACAGGGCAGACCAGGAAATACAGGACTCGGTCGGGAGCTTTCGATTTATCTGCCGATGCAGATGCTAAGGTCTGTTTTTCTATTCGTGGCTATGGTCCCACGAGACCACTCCCTCAACTAGTGAAAGACAAGACAGGATAAATCCTGTATGAGAACACAACACTGGCCAACCCACATCCAAGCCTTACCGCAACCATAATTAGATAGCAATTATGGTCTTTTGGGTGTTCTCTGCCTTTCCGTACGTACACGCTTGACCAAAGATGGTAGGTAGCCTGATGAAAATGCTATCTAGGGTACGACCGTGTATCGTCGACTATCCCCTATCCATCCCCGTCTTTAGGTCGCTCGTATAGCAACCAAGGCATACTCTTGGTTCTTCTAACGCAGACCTTAACCTCTCATGAGCCTAGTATAATCACCTGGCAGCTCATAGAGGGATACCAAGAATACCCTCACGTTCCCCGAAGCCGCTGCTTCGTTACCCAGTTCGCTGGAGCCTTTATCTAAATCAGATACTTGCTCCTACTCGTATACTTTAACTTGCATGTTACATTCTTAAGCCCCAAAAACATGCATAAACCCAAACTTGGCACATAAGCAAATCATGGTGACAAAAGGCATGGAATGATGACTAGTAACTTGCATATATCATCATATAAGGGTTATGACTTCATATGCAAGTTGACATAAAGATTATGAAGGTTCTCATGTTGCATAATGCAACATTTCAACATAAAGGTTGTAGCTTTTAGCCCACAAGATCAAGATAATGACTTCATAAACTTGCATGACATGATAGCATGTATCATACTCAATGATCAAACCCGAACTTGCAACATGAACATTTAACTTCATAGTTAATATCTAAGAGTAAGGAAAGGGCTTACATTGCTATGAAGGCACAAAAGATATGACAAAGCCCTTATGCAATCAACTAGACCCAAAATGCAAGCTCTAACATAAAAACCCTTGGGCCAAAATGATCAAAACCCTTGCCTTATGATGCAAAGATAGAAACTTGACTTGAATGCAAGCTAATGAGGCTCATACAAGCTTGGAAACACTTGTATGCATTGAAAATCTCTCATAGGAATTTACTTAGGAATTTTATGAAGAGAGTGGAGGCCATGAGAGGTAAAATTTTGCCATAGTTTAGTTGTAGGGTTGATTAATAATGATTTAGGGTTAGGTTAGGGTCTTATTTATAGATTAGGCAAGTGTTTTAGGCCATAGGATTAAACCCTAGTTGCAATCCAAGCCCTCAAAACCGAATCTGGCCCCCAAGCTCAACACAATCCCAAAATGGTGCACCAGGCTAAACAGCTCGGCTGGACCAAGTCGACAGCCAAGTCGACAGGGCTGTCGACTTGGGTCCAACCAAGTCGACTCCCAGGTCGACAGGGCTGTCGACTTGGGTGCTCTGGCGGGAATTTTCCCGCCTGGCCCAAACTGGCCCAAATTTGCAATTTCAAACTTGAATTTGAAATTTGTTTATACTTTGAAATTTTCTGAAAACTTCGTTGGGCCTTAATCGGGTCATACGGACTCCGATTTTCGAAAACTCGGACTCTATTTCGCGTATTTTTCCGAGACGAACGCAATGGCATAGCCCGTTTTACTTGATTCAGAACTTAAAATTAAATTCTGCCTTGATTCTCGTTTTAACATGCTATCGAAATACGGGTTGTTACATTCTCCCCACCTTTTAGGATTTCGTCCCCAAAATCTCCAAGTTAGGAAGAACATATCCTATCATCCATCAATCATCTACTCAAATCATCATCCACAAGCAACCATTGTCCTTAGATGATTTCTAATGCTGTATGAATATATGCAAAACGTGTGTGTACATGTTCCTTAGCTAATGCTAATGATCAGGCCTGAATAATCTTTCTAATGCAAAATATGTATAGTGCCATGAATCCAACATGTATGCAAATAATCCTAGTCATATAGATACTATATGCGTGCACAATCATTCATTCATATGCAACAACCGCATGATAATACATTCGATTTCATCCATAAACAAGTATAAATACTCGTGCATATGCAATATGAAATGTGACCGAGTCGAGCTAGTATCTAATGTGTATTCGCGTATCCACGAGCAACCACTTGCAACCACTTGCAACCATATCAATCATAACATGTTTCAAATACATGTTTACATCCATAGGGTTCTACCTAGGATTCCCTGAAACAGGGTCGAGAAGATAAACAAGACAAACTCCTTACGGGGTTTGTAACAGAAAATAGGACCGAGAGGATGTCCACAAAAGATAGCCTACAAGTAGGCTCTACAGAAAACAAGGATCAAGGATATACTCCCTAAAAGAGATATTATGCGCGTATCTAGTCTTTGACCATCAAAGTCGTATTTCCTTGAGCTTAATTCCATTGTGCCTTGACCGTCCTTTAACTTCGCGATTTCGTAGCTTTTTATTTCCTGTTTCCATAACATGAGCTGGAACTCATTTCTTCGTCGCCTCTCGTTCCACTTGCACTTATCCTTTTTCTAGAATACTTGGCGCAAACATGGCTGCGTACTCATGATCTCATGCAAGCTTTCCAAAATTCACTAGTGAATCTCGGACCTCGTACCACAAGGTATTTCAGATGTCATCCAGGTTATCATGCGCACTTACTAGGATGACCTCTATAACCTATGCATAAATGAAGTAAACCATCCGTCTTATTGGCGAACACCACTCGATCGGGCTTCAAATTTCCAACAAAGGCATCAAGGGATTCTAAGTAACTAGTCATGACAGAACCTCAAAAAGGTTACACGATACTTCGAGGGTATTACCAAGGCTAGTCAAAAGGTCTAACTACCCTCCTATCAAAACCGAGAGTGGCACCCCTTACTGGATAACCACTTTATCCCTAGAATCCATCCATAGTTTATAAACATAAGCATTATTTCCCAACTCAATACTTGGGCATAGACATTCCCAAATCCAAACAAGCCATGAGTAAATGGACCGATCCTCCAATAGGACTTTGAGACAAAAATGGGATCCTCTATTACACTAGTACTAAGGTGCAGAGACTCAACTACCGAAGCGGACTTAAATGATACGAAAGACGAAGTCCTAACGGGATGATAGAGAAGAAAAGCTAAACCTTTAACAAGATCATTACCCTCCTTCCGAGGTACCCTAGAAATGAGAGCATACTACTGCCCTCCCGATGATCTTGTCCTTGTCCCATAATACTTAACTATCCGCCCCGTTTTACCATGCCAAAGGTACTCTCTCGTCATGAGTTTCATTGTTCATCTTTCTCCCTCCTTTAAGGACTAAGCCATACCAACAAGTTGCTCATCCTTAAGCTCGTATCCTTTATCCTCTTTCTCACTATCCTTTCTTATAACGCGGCCACTGGTCTCTCGAGAACCACCTCCATCGTATGGAAAGCACTTTCGTAGATAGAAAAGATTAGTCGCAGTTAAAACCACTGTGACTACAGATGGAGGAAAGAAAGGAAAAGAGGTTCTATTAAGGAAACAAGGATAATGCTAATGGCCTTTGGGGAATAGCGTTTTTCTTTTTAAAAGAAAATTTTCTTGAAAAATGCTTCTTTGTAAACGGTTTTTCAAATAGTTTTCAGAAGGTCTTTAAAAACTTTTGCCCAGTCTGGTAACCCTCTGCTCTGATACCACGTGTAACACCCCGCCTCCGCTAGGGTCACTCGCAAGGGAATGCACTAGCTTTGGAGGGGCATTATTGGTAAACATGCACAGAAATATCACAAGACAGAACATATAAAATAGCGGAAGTAAAATCAAACTTTCATAAAAATTAATAATTAAGGTCTAAAGCCTTTTACATCAGAGTACATCAAAACCTGTCTTGCAATAGTAAAGAAGCATAAAGACTTTTTCATAAATTATTCCCCAAGTAAAAACAGTAAAGTAGCCATAGCCAAGAAAAGTCCAAGCCATCCATGATGACCTTCAAGCAGAAGAAGTCCGAACTAAACAACAGTATTTCCTCCCTGTAACCTGGGGGGGAACGGAAGAAAAGAGGCGAAACAAAACGGGTCAGTCAAAAAGACTGAGTAAGCCCTATCTACTATTAGCATAAAAACTAGTAAAGTTAACTGACATGAGAAACTGGGATGAACATAAGCATGATGACAAGATAGATAAGCTAAATCAAAATAACATGATGAACTACTGAACTCAGATAAACTAAAGTGTCATGATAAACTACGATGTCAAGATAAAATAAGGTATCCCATCGTCAAGTTCCTGTCAAGTATAATATCCCCAAGATATCTATCACGTGTAACGCCCCATGGTATCTATCCTGTACCTCTGCTCTGCACCTACCGTACTAGTATCCCAACTGTATCATGTGTTATCCGTGAATGACCCTTACTCAAAAGTCGTATAATGGTCCATGTCAACCTAATATGCCGCATATATAGGTTACTCAACTCATATGTTCCTTTCCGTGTATAAGTTTAGTCCCTTGCCATAGACCATACGGGCTTTCCCATGAGATTCTATATTACTTTAACATAGTTCCATGATCCTTAAGATCGGTTTGGACTATTACCCTAAACCTAGCTAGGGTCTTCCAACATGAATTATCGTTTGTACAACTAGGACTTATGCTACCTAGGGCTACTAGGGATTATGCTTACCTATTGCACGTTTTCGTATCTCGGTTTTGGTTCAACCACCCAGGGCCACTAGGATTTACGCTAACCGTCAACCGCGCCCTTTTTCCCACGCATTCATCGTGAATCGTTTTTCCATGACTGTATGCACATGTATCACATCGTGCCATCCGAGTCCTGTCACAGGGCAGACCAGGAAATACAGGACTCGGTCGGGAGCTTTCGATTTATCTGCCGATGCAGATGCTAAGGTCTGTTTTTCTATTCGTGGCTATGGTCCCACGAGACCACTCCCTCAACTAGTGAAAGACAAGACAGGATAAATCCTGTATGAGAACATACCACTGGCCAACCCACATCCAAGCCTTACCGCAACCATAATTAGATAGCAATTATGGTCTTTTGGGTGTTCTCTGCCTTTCCGTACGTACACGCTTGACCAAAGATGGTAGGTAGCCTGACGAAAATGCTATCTAGGGTACGACCGTGTATCGTCGACTATCCCCTATCCATCCCCGTCTTTAGGTCGCTCGTATAGCAACCAGGGCATACTCTTGGTTCTTCTAACGCAGACCTTAACCTCTCATGAGCCTAGTATAATCACCTGGCAGCTCATAGAGGGATACCAAGAATACCCTCACGTTCCCCGAAGCCGCTGCTTCGTTATCCAGTTCGCTGGAGCCTTTATCTAAATCAGATACTTGCTCCTACTCGTATACTTTAACGATGACCTACCGTATCAGGTTACTCATCTCTCTACGAACTGGTCTAAATTTCCTTGACTAAGAATCATTACTTAGTTATTCTTCAACTAAGGTTTACACTTAGCCTTATTCCCGTTATCCTTGTTAACTACGGTTATCCACCTAATCCTCAGAACTAGGGTTTACATAATGGATTAAGTGTCACTTAAGTTCATAACTTAACCCGTCTACAAATCATGTCAAAATTGGCTAAGTATCCAAGTTCAAGACTTAACCCGTCTACAAATCATGTCAAAATTGGCTAAGTATCCAAGTTCAAGACTTAACCCTACAAACCATGCTCAAGTTGGTTAAGTATATATTAACTTGACCCTATCAAATTACTGAGTAAAATCGGTCAAGCGTATTTAAGCAATTCGTGACTTAGCCTTATCATGTTTTCACGCTAGATTGGTTAAGTATGGGTTAACTTAACCTCCATAAATTCACGAGTTAGATTGGTTAAGTATAGGTCACTTAACCACCTCAAATCATCATGTTAGATTAGTTAAGTGTTTAACTTAACTCCATTAAACTACCAAGTGGGATTAATTAAGTCTAGGCTAACTTAACCCCATCCGATTTCCATGCTTAGACTAGTTGAGTCTAATCTTAACCCCATCCATTAACTGTATTCTTCAGTTAAGTGTCACTAAGAAAACTTACTTAACCTTACCAAATTATCGTGTTGGATTGATTAAGTGTTGGTTAACTTAATCCCCGTCCACTAGTCGTATAAAAATGGTTAAGTGTCATTAGGCAAATCAAGTTACTTAACCTACCCAACCTTGTCATGTTTTGTTAAGTATCATTGGCCTAATCAATTTACTTAACCCATTGTCCATGTCATATTTGGTTAAGAGTCATTAATCAAATTAACTTAACCCTATCATGTGGCATTAATTACTTAATGCACCTCAACCTCTCACATTAGACTTTGTTGTGGTTACTAGTTAAGCCGGTCGGTTCCGGGTAGCTTTACACCACAACTTGGTCTAACCTCGGGTTTAAGAACAACATGACCAACTTCTCACATTGGGTCCTATTGTTTGCAACTACTAGTTAGGCCGGTCGGTTCCGGGTAGTTTTACGTTGCAAACTCAACCCAACCTCGAGTTGGCCACACTTATATTATCTAAGTGTCATGTCCATTATGTTTCCAAAACATATTACAAGTTTTCAAGCATTTGGGTAGACCTAACTTAATAGGTAAATTCCCAAAGGGTAGACCTAACTTAATAGGTAAATTCCCAAGCTTATGTTTTTATGCATACTTACATGTCCACTTTCATGTTATATTTCAAGTCATATTTTCAAGTATAAACACATGTCATATTTAACGTTACATGTTGTCATGTTTATACCCATTTACCCAAATCATGTTCATGTCATTATGTTTTCCCATAAGGTGACCCCAACGCTTTTAAACTCGCATAATGGATTCAAAGAAGGAATTTGTCAAAGGCATGACAAAAGGGGGTATAAAGCCACTAGTTGAACATGGTGGCAAATGAGACATAATGTGTTCATTAACTTGCATGTTACATTCTTAAGCCCCAAAAACATGCATAAACCCAAACTTGGCACATAAGCAAATCATGGTGACAAAAGGCATGGAATGATGACTAGTAACTTGCATATATCATCATATAAGGGTTATGACTTCATATGCAAGTTGACATAAAGATTATGAAGGTTCTCATGTTGCATAATGCAACATTTCAACATAAAGGTTGTAGCTTTTAGCCCACAAGATCAAGATAATGACTTCATAAACTTGCATGACATGATAGCATGTATCATACTCAATGATCAAACCCAAACTTGGAACATGAACATTTAAATTCATATTTAATATCTAAGAGTAGGGAAATGGCTTACATTGCTATGAAGGCACAAAAGATATGACAAAGCCCTTATGCAATCAACTAGACCCAAAATGCAAGCTCTAACATAAAAACACTTGAGCCAAAATGATCAAAACCCTTGCTTTATGATGCAAAGATAGAAACTTGACTTGAATGCAAGCTAATGAGGCTCATACAAGCTTGGAAACACTTGTATGCATTGAAAATCTCTCATAGGAATTTACTTAGGAATTTTATGAAGAGAGTGGAGGCCATGAGAGGTAAAATTTTGCCATAGTTTAGTTGTAGGGTTGATTAATAATGATTTAGGGTTAGGTTAGGGTCTTATTTATAGATTAGGCAAGTGTTTTAGGCCATAGGATTAAACCCTAGTTGCAATCAAAGCCCTCAAAACCGAATCTGGCCCCCAAGCTCAACACAATCCCAAAATGGTGCACCAGGCTAAACAGCTTGGCTGGACCAAGTCGACAGCCAAGTCGACAGGGCTGTCGACTTGGGTCCAACCAAGTCGACTCCCAAGTCGACACGGTTGTCGACTTGGGTGCTCTGGCGGGAATTTTCCCGCCTGGCCCAAATTTCCAATTTCAAACTTGAATTTGAAATCTGTTTATACTTTGAAATTTTCTGAAAACTTCGTTGGGCCTTAATCGGGTCATACGGACTCCGATTTTCGAAAACTCGGACTCTATTTCGCATATTTTTCCGAGACGAACGCAATGGCATAGCCCATTGTACTTGATTCAGAACTTAAAATTAAATTCTGCCTTGATTCTCGTTTTAACATGCTATCGAAATACGGGTTGTTACAAGTTTCAAAGAGAAATCATGGGATAAGTTTAAACATGAGAATCCAAAAACACAATCCTGCTTTTGTTTCATCTGGAAACTCAAAGCCTTATATATTAAAATATTAAAATCTTTTTTTTGTCCTCATTGAATGCGTCTGATCATCAATGACATTGTTATGATCTTATATGAACAAGCGTGTGTAGTATTCACATAAGCTAATCGTTGTATTTCTTGATTTTAGGCGGTATTTTTACCTTATCACCTTCAGGTCAAAACTTAATTATATTTCGCCAAGTGACAAAGTTGGTTTGATTACAAGCTTAAAATAACTTGCCAATGAATGATGGTGTTGAATGAAATCAGTTTATAACTTTGTATGGACGAAAGCACTGACATTATATATTAATGTGCAGGTAGTGTTGGAGGGGTGCAACTAAATTTTTTGTTTCTTTTTTTAATGGATTAAAGTAAGAAGGCATAGTTTTTTCACACTGATTTTAACTTATGATCACTGGTTTGAATTTTTATAAAGCTCTACCAATCACCGAAGATGTGCATGAAGACAGGCTTTGAGCAGTTGAAGTTCTTAATGATGCATTTGGTACTTGTAGTTTTAAATATGAACTATGTTTTGTCTTTGGTAAAATCAAATTGACATCAAGATGGAATTGAAAACATATGTATTAAATTTGGTAACTCATGTATTGAACTTATAGTTTGTTGGTTGATGTTTTATTTTGTTATCATGAATGTTTGTTACGTTTGTTGATTATTATATTTTTTTCGTTTACATATTGCTCTTTAAATTTTTATGCAGATCCATTTTGATTGATATAATCAAAATGTATTACATATGAACTGTAAAAGGATTTTGCAATACTATAACATGTTAATTTAATAGCGTCATATAGCTTCTACCGAATAAATATGTTATAGCGGCAATAATGTGTTTTCACGATTCTCACTTTCATTAAGATTTAAATGCATTATAGCGGTGAGAATGAGATATTGTCTTTATGTTACATAGCTGTAAATTTGTGCTATAAACCACTATAGTAATGATTAATAGCGGTTATATGCTGCTGTAAAAGACAATTTTTGTTGTAGTGAGCTAGTAGCACTGACCATAACCCCATACTAGTGAGTGTTACAGACAATCTATCAAGCATATTCTACTTTATCCCCTCTTTTCTTAGGTACAAATCCAATTATTAACTATCTCAATTTGGATAGGCAACAATTTTTTTTAAAAGCTAGCCAAACTGTAGGCAAAAGGTGAATGAATAACAAACAACAAAATTTTGTATGCCCTATATAAACCATCGATACTCATCTAATTACCACGTTGCCTTTTAAAAACAATACAAAGAGCAGTTCACTTGCTAGAAAATATGGAGCCAATATTAACATGAAGCTTGCCAAAAATAAGTCTTTCCATGCTTTTGCTCGTTTAGGATTACATTTGGAATTGTCCATTCCCTACATGAATAAATACAAATATATTAACAACTACACAATATTATCAAAAATAACCATAAAAGGATTAGTATGAACCAATTTTTTATATAGCCTAGCATAAGAATTTCTTCCCAATGTATGATTTATAGTATTCTTTCTTTTGTTGTCCGTGTTCATCTTGCATTATTTTTCTTTTTATCTGTATACTCATTGTCAATGACCACTTCCACTGAACTTTACCGAGGTCTGCAGATTGGTTTCTAACCGGAAGAGGCCTACACAAAATCTTTTTTTTTGTTTTGATATGTCTTCTTCAAATTTGATCTTTTTGTTCTTAAATATTATGGAAAAACTTCTCCAAAATAGATCGAGCAACATCGAGATTTATGTTCAAATCAAACTCCTACAGAAAGGGTAAACGATTTTGATTACAATTTTGTGTTTATATTTGAAAAATATATTATTTTAGAAAGAAAAATGAAAAATACCACGATTGCTCTCCATAAGTTGTTCTTGTAAAAAACACCAACTTTCCTCCAACCATCGTAGCTAATATGAATATGCATTCGAATCATAATGCCACGACGAGAAGCCCACTTTGATAAGTCTAACTTTTTACACCATCCGTTTCAATAATTATACAGTACTTTTTATTTGTTAGAGAAGGAGCAAGATCATCTTCTATGCTTTTTCTATGTTGTAATGCTTTACTACAACTAGCCGACATTCTACACTAGTAATAAATAGACCCAAGTCGTAAATCCATGCTTTTGACTCATAATTATTCGAAGGAAGCTTAAACAATAGGCCAGTGTTATTATAAAAAAAAAGTTAAGGTACAATGTTAGGCACATATTTTATTATAACCAGCAAATGACAGAGAACTTACCAAGCTTTTCTAGAATAGTATTCCAACACGACCAAGGTATAAATGCATGACAAAACCATTCATTTGGCATATACAACTACACACAATTTAGTAGACTGAAATAGAATTAAAGGCACAAATTCAAGTTACCAAATGCCATGTACAATTCAAATTTTGGATCAATTATCCCCAAACAACACAAACTGAACTCAACTAAATGCTAAGATATTGATAATTGGAAAATTTAAATGCTAGACATTGAAAAATGAAATTTTTTAAAGCATTATACAATTCAATTGACTGTTAGGTATATTGCATGCAATTTTTCGTATGATATATTATGTTAAGATTAATTCGATGTCAAACAACAATATTTGTTTTTTTTTGGTCACTTCTTTTATGTAACCCTGTACCTTTCAAGTAAACATTGAACTAGAGCACAAAAACTATCTTTTTTCTATTTGAGATATCAGACTTTTGTTTAGTCTATCTTTTCCGGTAAAACTATAGAATGGCATCAAAATAGGTAGAGCTGACAAAAACATTGTTTCTTATGATTAAAATAAGATAAAGCAGTGTTCTAATTGTATGAACGTTTAATGCAAAAATTTGTTTTTGTATGAAAACCAACGACGGTGTCTACCTGCTTGGGACCGTTTGGCAACCCAAAGAAAAAGTACTTATGCTTATATGATAAGTGCTTTTGCTTCTAAAATGTTAAAAAGCTAATAAGTTCGTTTGGCATGGTAATGACTTATAAGCCAAAAAGGTTAAAAAGCCAATATGGATTAAAGTTTTTTTTAGCTATTTGGCTTTTGCACTACAACATTGAAATAAAATGTAGGACAATTCTTATTTTTGAAAGTATGTGTTACAGCTAGTTAACAAAAAATCATGAAACAATTTGTAATCCTAAATATATATATATATATATATATATATATATATATATATATATATATATACACACACACACACACATATATAATACTAAATTGAAACATGACATAAATTCTTGCACGTTTTTTGCACATAATCCAAGCAGTTAGGTTCATTTTAACTTACAAAATCAAACAACAAACCACACAATAAATAAAAGATGATCCTTTACACAAATTTCAAGCATTACAATCGAAACATTAAAAATTTCTAAAAATCATATAAAACCTAAAGTGACAAATGATAAAAGGTGGCCATGCTTCGTCGGATTTGTTCTCTTTTGTTGTTGAAATCTTGTCTTTCTCCTTGAGTTGAATCCACTCCAACCAAACTTTGATTAAATTCAAGACTGTTTTCTTCAGAAAAAACCAAATCATCATTCTGAAATTCTTTAAAAATCTCATCATCCAAAGCGTGCTTTCTAATGTAGTTGTGAATTACACATGCAGCTATGACAATATTACGTTTTTAGCAAAGACTATATGGTGGCATCATCTTTAAAATAGGAAAACGTGCTTTAAGAACACCAAAACAACGCTCGATAATATTCCATAAAGATGAGTGAGTGTAATTGTATTGCTCCCTAACAGATTGTGGTGTCATGTTTACTTCTATAAAGTCACTGCGATGGTATCTTTTTCCTCTATATGGAGCTAAAAATCCAGGCATATTAGCATACCCCGAATCGACCAAATAAAATTTCCTTATCAAATAAAAGATAAATAATTATAAACTTATAGATAAATTTAAATTTGAGTTCATTATGGCATAAAGAACTACAAGAGCTATTTAATATTATGATTTTGAAATTCATATGAGAACTGTTGTGAAAACAAATAATAAATATTACCTTTTGGAGGCATCGGAAACTTTTTATTTGAATCATTAATTGTTTCCATGAGTATTCTTGAATCATCTGCACTACCTTCCCATCCAACTAAAACATACGTGAAACGCATATCAAAGTTGCATGCACACATTACATTTTAGGTAGGTTAACTTCTTCTTCCTCGATATGGAATTTGTGTCTTTCCCGCCACAGATGCACTAATGTGTGTGCCATCAATTGCTCCAATACAATTCTAAAAGAAACATATAATAAAATG
The DNA here is from genome assembly GCA_030737875.1 of Allium sativum. NCBI lineage: Eukaryota > Viridiplantae > Streptophyta > Magnoliopsida > Asparagales > Amaryllidaceae > Allium > Allium sativum. The sequence goes on along the minus strand of CM060910.1, from coordinate 966,644,666 downwards.
ATTGATTTGCACTTATGAATAAGAACCATTGATAGAAACATAAAATAAAGTTAGGATAATACATACCTTAAACCAAGGCCAATATTTAATGCAAGTAAATTCATATGCTGCTTGTTGGAAATTTAGAGGTGTATGAAAATTTAGATAGGAGGAGGTAGGTGGAGGACAATGTTTATCAAACTTTAATTACTTTCTTACTTGCTTTCTTACTTACTCACAACTAAATTGACCACCTATACATAGTGGACTAAACACCCTTACACATACTAATAGACACCATTTTATTAATAGACACATTACTTAATGGACATGACTCTTAAACTTAAAAGACACAACAATACAAATGACATTTATTCTACCAAAGCACATGTCTTTTATCTTTACACATGTCAATGACAATTAATGCTTGGTTTATTTTCCACACTGCCTCCCTCAAGTTGATATCTTCAAACGTTAAAGCTTTTGAGAACATCAGAACTTTGATTCCCCTTTTATATCTCACACGTTTTGGTAAAAATATAGAAATCGTCCAAGCTTTCTTTCTTCTTTTCCATCACAAAAATATTCGATGCAGTTTCTTGAATCCTTGCTGCTATCCATTCATATCGTCCTCCTTCATTGTCATAAAATTCTCCAAAAATTATGCTTATCATCTTTCATCTTGATCTAATGTCATAAAAGTTAAACGAATCATATATAATATCTTTCCATTCAAACTCTTTGTGTGTTTCAAAATTTGATTTCCGTAAGCATCATCTAATACGATCATTGGAGATTTTCCACTAAGTTCCAATGTAACAGGCTTGAGGTTGCTTTTTGCAGCCCTTTCGAGTACCACTTTACCAGTTTCAGTCGATTCAGTAAAAGCAAGCTTGTCGACATCCATGTGACTAGCAAGAGCTGCACCAGCTGCGAAACCAAAACCAGATATCACAATAAGAACACCATCTGTACCTCCTTTATATTCATTTTCCTTCTCCGCATTTTCGCAAGCATCCTTTTTTATTGAAGCATCATCGACCTCAGCATCATTAGGGTCACATATCTCGACATCTTCATTTTTATTATCGCCTTTGTTTCCTGTTTCTGCAACCTTTTTTATTCCACTGCAGCCTTCTCTTTCTTTGCCCTTTTTTTGTATCACCACTGTTGTCCTCTTTTATTTTAAGACAGCTTTCTTCTACATCTTTCATCTTCATGTCATCCTTTACTTCACCTTGTGCTCCCATCATTTAAGCTTCAGCATCACTCTCCTCCTCACTATTTTTCTCGTTCTCATCCTCAGGCTCGTTGTCCTCAAGCTCTAACTTTTCATTTGGTTCTTCCTCTTTAGCAGCTTTCTCTCCCATCAGCTCCTCTTCTTTTCTCGCCTTCTCCTCTTTATTATCTTCTTCGCCCTTCTCTTTATCTTCTTCTTCTACTTTTATGTTATCCTTTGCATACATCTCTTTCAATAATTTCCACAAATCTTTTACAAATTTTTCTCCAAGAATATGGTCTATAGCTTCTTGATAGACGTTCTCATACATCACAATACGAGCTTGGAAATCTTTCCATCTCAAGCTTTTAAATTCCGTACTCTCTTTCTCCATCATATTTTTAACATTTTTTGGCCATTCATAGCCACACTCAATAATCTCCCATAACCCTTTGGAAATTAACTCTTCTTTCTTTTTATTACTCCAGTCTTCAAAGTTTTCTTTTGTGAGAATGATCGACATAAAAATTGAAATACCATTGTTTCGACCAGGGTTCGATACCAAATTGTTTGAGGAAGAATTATATTACTTATAAAATTTATTATCTTGCTTCTTAACATACAAAATAACCACATATATATAGTGGTTTACATAACCTTTCACCGAATAGAGATGACTTTACAACAACCAATAGACATGCCTTTTCATTATTCTAGATACATGATTCCAATGAAAATATTAATTATTACACACATTACTAACATTCTCCCCCTTAGTATGTTGTTCTTGAACTCCAAGAGCTTCTCTGTGTGTTTAATTTTCAACAGATGCTTCATTGTTTCTAACACCCTCCCGTAAACTTGATGTGCTAATATCAAGTTTACAAAGCATTGAACTGCTGTTATTGCTTTTTTTAACCTAAAATATAATATAGGTGATTATCAAAAAATAATACATAGTTTCGCTTGGAACACCAGTGGATATAATATCAAAAAATGGTACTCCACATGCAGAAGAAAGAAAGAAAAATGTCTGAACATAAAACCATGGCCACAAAAGGTGATTACCTTTATGCAGCTTTTCATTCTGTTTGCAATGATAATCAATCTAAACATTTCTTTCTACGTTTCATGTTAATGATGTAGGCTATTTCCAATTTTATTTAGTTTTGCCTTTTAATTCTTTAAAATCTAGTAGCTGGAAACACCTCTTCGCTTGTATTGTATAAATGGTTTGCTTATTTTTCAACTGTCCTATTTTGAAAAAAGAAGCATATCAGTGAATGCATTTACGTTATAAAAATTAAAAGCATGATTTTGAAGTAAAATTTTGTTTATGGTTTCTGTTTGCAGACAATATGGAATGCGTGAAAGGAAGGAAGTTATGTATCGCAATTCAGTTTATAGTTTATGAGAAAATAGGAGAATATTTTGATTACATTATACACGATCATTCAGTTTAATAATTATATTTCCTTGCAATGAATAGATGCTTAAACTATATTGAATGTACTAAAAATATGCATCACCGCTTAGTTTTTCCTGTAACCAACGATGTACCCAATGTGAACAGGCTATGCAAAGGGATTACAAGCTGAGTTCATATTTTTTGAACTCTGTTTCTGCACATTTTCTTGGAGAACAGGTATATGTCTTAGTACCTAATTATTTAATTTCAAAGATGTTGTTTTGCCAACATCACATTCTCTTAGAAGTTATGTATTTAATATATGAGATGCTAATATAATTGAAATCATATTCTTGTAGAAACCTCTATTGTTAGCGACATTGCACTAATTGAAATCACATTTTGGTATTTAATATTTGAGATGCTATTATAATTAACATCTTATAGTCGGCTTTCTGCCTTTATCATAAGTTCCAGACAACCATCATTCAAATTCTATAATAAACAACTCATGGTTATGACACATTAGACTCTGTAAACCGACTCCCACCCCCCTCCCTGCCCCCCCCCCCCCCCACCCCAAAAAAAAAAAAAAAAAAAGAAAGCAAAATCGCTATTGGTGAAAGCCAACATTTTTAGCATATGATTCACTACTTTATTTCATTTCTTGGCTGTACCAATTTAAGGTTAGCCTTGTGCAGTTGTGGCATAAATATACATAATTTACAGCCTATATCCTTGATTTATTGAAATTCGTCATCAGGTAACTACATATAATGTCTATATAGCTTTTGTTTCTTTGTATTCCTAACGCATTAATGCTATCCAAGAAACTAAAAAATAACATGTTGCATACTGAAATCCCTTAGTTATATTACCAATAATTGATGTATCTGTCACTATATAAATTATATATATGTTGAAAACTTGTAACAGAAAGTTAGTAAATTATCAATTTTTTTAGTTTCCAAGATAAAGAAGCATGCATTTTTAAATCATGTTATAATCACTTTATCTAATAGACTACTCAACTTAGGTGTCTGAAGTAATATGTAAATATCCATTTGGTCTACATAGATTCAATTATCAAAAAGAAAATTCTACAGGAACGTAATTACCTATAACAAGGGCATATCTAGTTGATTAGCGTTAATATCATCAAACACAGAATTCCTACTGTCAATACTGAATTTGGGTATAATACCAACTCAAATCAATTACGATTTGCCAAATCATAATATCATCTAACACCAAAAATCACAAATTAAATAAATAAACCTCTGTAAATCGAATTTGGATATAACACCAACTCAAATGAATAAACGTCTACATCAATCGAACGAAGAACAAATAAATGAAATATCAATAGATTTAGAGTATTGAGAATGAACCAGAGAAGAAAAATGGTACCTTTATCCGAAAGAATATAGAGAATAAATGGCATGTCGATGAGACGACCCCAAACCCCGTACTGACGGCGGCAAGGGTAATCCGTGAAATATAACACAGAAACAGATAATAGCAGAACAAAAATAAATAAATACATCTGAAAATGTACAATAGAATATACTGGATAAAAGTAATCATCAGAGTTACACAGTATACAGGATCTTACTTAGTACAAATACAGTTCAGCTATACATAAATGTCTACAGCGGAAGCAAACAAAATATGTACAATAGGAGCTGAACAGCATAAAAAGAGATAAATAATAGAATCCATCTTCAGCTCCAGCCATCCAGAAAGAACCAGCTAAACCTGAATACAAGGCTGCCCGTGTAGAAAAAGGGGCACCCGAGTTTGAAAATGAAACAAACTACGAGTCAGTCATGTGACTGGTATGAGAAATCTATTCAACACATTTAACATATGGCTAATCACAGGACCACGCCACTTTCGTGGAACGGGTTTACTCCATTGGATTGCCAGTGCTTTAAAACAAATCCTTATTTCAAACATCGCTATGCTTTTTATAAAAATGAAGCCGTTATAAGACTCAGTTCCCATCACACAATGCAACGCAAACCGGAGGATAGAGTTTTTACCTTATAACGGCCAAAATATGCTTGATACGAATAAAACAAAGGCATTTGATATTATTGCTAGTGTTTATATGTTTTGAAAACAATTTCAAATCATAACTATCAATCATAGACGACATTAATGCCCCATACCACTATGTCGCCATATATAGGTATACAATCAAAACCGCATGATCACGTATTTGGAAATTGGATATCCGTCATGAACCAAGGCAAAAGATAGTCCTTACCGAATTCGTGACTCTCTAGCCCGAGCCACAGGCAAGTACTCAGTCAAGCCTTTGGATCGTCAGGGCCGTTCCACCGATGTGAATTAAAATGCCTGAACAATACGTTTCCCCGCCCTTTGGGGCGTAAACGAGCCAACGAATGACTCCATCGAACCCGGATCGTCCGATCTAACCGAGGCGCCTCGCAACAGCAACAACCACATAGGTGAAAATTATATAAATGTCAGGGCTGGTAGGTCACTGACACCACCCTAGCTAGAAAGAAATGCATGCCCTCCCTGATGTCCTCTCTCGTTTCTGGTTTATACCGGGGTGTGAGGCTCGCGATTTTACGTTATACACAAAGCTACGCCACACAGGCGGTGCTTGGATCATCACCACAAGACTTTGCTTTTCAACAGAAGCCCTGATCACTGCATCTTAGCATGCCACACAGGCGATTCATGCCATGCGATTGATGTTCATCGATATACAACCTCTGAGCTCGTGCGTTTCAGAGAAGGGCGTCAAGCAAAAGAATAAATTCTCCGCCGCCAAACAGATGTTTATTTAATAGAGATCAATCAACACAGAATAAAATCCAATGTCAGACACACAGTCCATTTACAAGTCCGTCCTGGGTCTGAACGAAACTGGAGGCACTAAATACCTCGCAAACCCATCGATCACCACGTACGTCTGGACGATCACCACTCATTATCCATATTTCGGGATGCCTCCCAATCAGGACCTCGGTTACCATCCAAACGAGGTGAAGATCTCCGGTCTTCGACCACCGTCTTCATCTTCGACTTTCAATCGTCGGTCAATTATTTGAAATGAGAATTAACTCGGCCTTTTCAAACAATTCACGTATATTTAGAATTTCAAATCAATTTATTTCAATGGTTAAATCATTCGACAACACCAATTTTGTTTTTTATGTAATTTTCACACCAAACACATTCAACCATCAAATACTACATAAATCGAGCAAATTCAGTTTATTTCCATTCCATATCGTTTACGATATTTTATAACGATTTATCGCTATTTTTATTTATTTTAAAATAGCCAATTTATTCAAAACGACGCTTCGGGCCATAACGCGGCCGTGGCTGTAACACCCCACCTCCACCAATGCCACTCTTGCAAGGGCACTGGCTTTGGAGGGGCGTTAAACAAGGTAAACATGCATGCAGATATCACAAGACAGAACATATAAGTAAAAACAGAGTAAATAAAACAGCGGATAAAACTAACATTTCAAAACCATAGTCAATTGGTCATTGTTTTCCACAAAACATAGTCTAGAAACATCAACTGAAAACTGGAAAGAAAATCATAAAGTAACTATCCCCAAGGTAGAATAAAGCCATAGCGTGCTCAAGTCCAAACCGTACATGAGCTATCCAGAAAAGCAGCTAAAGATCCAAGCTAGGTACCAGTGTTCCCACCCTGTAAACCTGGGGAGGGGGGGGGGGGGACGGAAGAAAAGAGGCGAAAGAAAACGGGTCAGTCAAAAAGATTGGTAAGTCCTATCTACTATTAGTATAAAAAAGCTCATAAAGTTAACTGAGCATGTAAAACAGAGATGAGATGTAGGGTGATAACTGGCATGGTGAAAAGTTAACAAGATAGATCAAGTGTGGCATCGCATATACAAGGTTAAGTTGCACCAGGTGTGTACTAGTATTCCAATCCATGTCAAGTATAAACAAGAAATGATCCCTTGGCCCAAAGCTGGCCCACATCATGAGATGACCTAAATCAAGGCCCAACTACTCGGTCTAGTCGATCGGCTCCCTAAAAGCCTAACTCGTCAAGTGTCGGTGTCATACGGCCCAATCACGAAGTGTAGTCAAAACTGTGCTAGGGCCACCCTAGGGTGTATCAAGCCCTAGGGTGCCAACCACAGACACAAATCAAGCACGCACAGTCTAAACCTACGGGTGCCCGTGTCTGCTTTTTCAACTCCGGACTATGTGCACGACCATAGTCCGCCTGAACCTACACCGGCGCACCTACTCAGCCGTCGTTTTGGTCGCTTACATGTCAGCCCAGTAATCGTGCCCCACCCTAGCCTAGTCCCTAGGGTATCATGATACAATCAAGAGGGTTACTGGTGAAAAAGACCACGTAACTAGGGTTTCTAGCAGGTTAAATGTGGTTTACCCTACCCCATCAAGTTGGTTAAGTGTACCCAAGGTTCATGACTTAACCCCATCAACCCATCGTGTTTCGTTGGTTAAGTATTTAAGTGGTCCATGACTTAACCCTATCATGTGGCATTAATTAATTTAATGCACCCAACCTCTCACATTAGACCTTGTTGTGGTTACTAGTTAAGCCGGGCGGGTCCGGGTAGCTTTACACCACAACTTGGTCTAACCTCGGGTTTCAAGTGCGACATGACCAACTACTCACATTGGGTCCTATTGCTTGTAGCCACTAGTTAAGCCGGTCGGTTACGGGTAGATTTATGCTACAAACTCAACCCAACCTCGAGTTGGCCACTCTCATGTTTTCTAGAAGTCATGTCCAAATTCATGTTTACAAACATAATCACAAGTCAATGTTCATGTCATATTTTAAAATCATGTTTCATGTCATTAATATTACCCAAACCCAACGCATTCCCCTCGCATGTACGTTTCACATAACATAACATAGATCAAAAGAGGGAACTTGACAAAACATGACAAAAAGGGCATAAGGTAATAAGGTTGGCCACAAGTTAAACATGGTGGCATATGAGGCATACATATGTTCATAAGTTTGCATATTACATCATAGGCCTCAAAACATGCATAATATCAACTTAAGCAAATAGGTGAAACATGATCATAAATGACATAGGATGATGGCTAGTGATTCGCATATAACATCATATGCAAGATAACACAAGGTTTATGAGAGTTTCTAGGTTGCTTTATGCAACATTTTCAATTAAAGCTCATAGCTTTCTATGCATAAGGCAAAGGTGATAGCTTTATAAACATGCATAGAATATATTTATGCATAACATGATAGGATCAAAGCACATATCATACTTAGGCCCAAACTCAACTTGCAACATGTCATATTTAACTTCATAGCTAGAATCTAAGAGTAGTATAGGGCTTACAATGCTATGAAGACTAGAATTAATATAAAATAAGATTGAGATGAAGCCACACTAGCAAATCCGCAACCAAAGACGATAAACTCCACTTCAAGACTTGAGAACAAGAAGGAATAACCCCAAAGACAAAGAAAGATGGCTCTTTTACTTAAGAAAGATGGCTCCTTTATGACATAGATTGATTTGAGACACTCATGCTCTCATGAAGAAGGTGGAGGCCATGATTAGTGAACGTTTGGGCAGCATTTAGTTGTAGGAATGATTAATGAAGGTTTAGGCTAGGTCTAGGGGTCTTTTTATAGGTGATTAGGTTAGTTTAGACCATAGGATTAACCCTAAAACACATCAGGTCCGTCAAATCCCGTCAGAAACTTCTAGAACAAGACTCAACATGTCACAAATGGTGCACCAGAAAAACTGGTTCGACCAGGGGGGTCGACAGGGGTGTCGACCCATTGGGGGGGGTCGACACTGGTGTCGACCCCTGTGTCGACCCTGCCTGGGGCGGGAAAATTCCCGCCCATTCTGCCTTGGTTGTAATTCGAATCTGAATTCGAATTTGAACTGTTTTCGGGTTTAGAATTTTCTGAAAACTTCATTGGGCCATAACTTGGTCATACGGACTCCGTTTTTCGAAAACTCGGACTCTATTTCGCGTATTTTTCCGAGACTATCGCAATGGCACAGCCTGTTTCCCTTGATTCAGATTTTAGAATTTAATTCTTCCTTGATTTACATTATAACATGTTATTAAAAATACGGGTTGTTACATTCTCCCCTCCTTAAAGGATTTCGTCCCCGAAATCTCCAAGTTAGGAAGAGCGTATCCTACCATCCATCATCCATCTACTCAAAACATCATCCACAAGTAACCATTGTCCTTAAAAAGATTCTAAATGCTGTATGAACATATGCAAAAGGTGTGTGTATATGTACTTATCTAATGCAAAAATCAGGCGGTTACTGATTCAGCAAACCTCCTTAATGCAAAGTATGTTAGTGAAATGAGTCCATATGTATGCAAATTCCTAACATAATTTATAACCTCTACATGAGTGCACATAACATTCATTCATATGCAATATCCACGTGATAGCACAACAAGTTTCATCCATGAATAAGTATCAGCACTCATGCATATGCAATATGAAAGTGTGTGAGGCGATCTTAGTGCCTAATGTGTGTCATGCATCCACGAGTATCCACTTGCAAACACTTGCAGCCACTTGCAAACATCAAGCATAACATGTTTCAAATACATGTTTCATCCAAAGGGTTTCTACTTAAGGTTCTCATGACAAGGTTAACAAGATAAACGGGATAAACATGGATAGCAAAAAGAAAGATATGTTGATTAGGAAAGGAGATTGAGAATGTACCCTCAAAAAGGAATGGGTAAAGCCCACGCATCTTCTCCTCGGTTTCCCAAGTTGCATCTTCATCGGCTTCACTCCACTGAACTTTCACCAATTTGACTTCCCGATTCCTTAACTTCTTGATCTCTGTTCCCAAGATACGAATCGGAGCTCTCCTCAAGGTTGCCTCTTTCTCTACCTCCACGTCTTCAAGAATGCTTGGTTCAACCACCTCAGCGGACTCATGTAGGCACTTTCGGAGATGCGAGACATGAAAGACATTATGTACTCCGGCTAGCTTCTCGGGCAATCCCACCTTATAGGCCATCTTTCCAATTCTCTCTATGATAGGGAAGGGTCCTACAAACCTTGGTGCCAGTTTCCCAACTGCTCCAAAACGTACCACATTACGCAAAGGAGAAACCTTCACGAAAACCATGTCTCCCACTTCGAATTCCAAATCTGCCCTTCGCTCGTCAGCATAGGATTTCTGTCTGTCTTGGGCCACTTTCATCCGTCTTCTCACCCATTCAACTTTCTCGGATGTGTCCCGTATCATATCGGGCCCAAGTATAAGCCTATCCGTTGTCTCCCACCAACAAGATGGTGACCTACACGGCCTCCCATACAAAGCTTCAAATGGTGTCATCCCTATGCTGGCTTGATAGCTGTTATTATAAGCAAACTCTACAAGAGGAAGGTGGTCTTCCCAAGTACCACCAAAGTCAAGAACACAAAGCCTCAAAAGATCTTCTAGCACTCTATTCACCCTTTCGGTTTGGTCATCCGTCTGGGGGTGATAGGCTGTACTCAGATTCAATCGCGTACCCATCGCTTCTTGTAAACTATTCCAGAACTGGCTAGTGAAAATTGGGCCACGATCGCTAACTATGCTAGAAGGAACTCCATGTAACCGCACTATCTCTCGAAGATAAATAGATGCTAGCCATGATGCGGTCCTCTTGCTCTTCACTGGGATGAAATGAGCACTCTTCGTAAGTCTATCAACTATGACCCATATGCTCGTATTTCCTTTCCTTGACTTAGGCAATCCATCCACAAAATCCATAGAAATACTCTCCCACTTCCATTGCGGGACCTCCAATGGATGTAATAGCCCACCAGGTTTCTTCGACTCGGCTTTCACTTGTTGGCACACCATGCACTTTGAAACATACTCTGCCACATCTTTCTTCATTCCAGCCCAAAAGAAAATGCGCTTCATATCCCTATACATCTTATCTCCTCCAGGATGTATAGTCATCTTCGAGTGATGTGCTTCTTCGAGAACTTTATGCACCAAGTCTCCTACTTGTGGAACGCATAGCCTTCCATCACGCCTTAGCCAACCCTTGTCATCAATAGTATATCTAGCAAGGTGACTAGACGTCTCACTACGGATCAACTTGCCCATGATCTCCACTATCCGCGGGTCTTCCTTCTGGGAAGCCCCAACTTGATCAAGAAGTGTGGGTCTAAGCTCAAGGGATGCTAATGAACCCGTCATCGACTCAACAGCCGTCGTGAAATCAAAGGTTGCCAAGAACTCTAAGTTCTTCATCTCAATAAACAAGGGGCTCAAAGTCAACCTCCTTCTATTTAGTGCATCTGCCACAACATTACCCTTGCCAGGGGTGTAAGCTATCTCGAAGTCATATAATGCCAAGAATTCCATCCACCTTTGCTGCCTTAGATTCAGATCTTTCTGTGAGAAGAGGTACTTGAGTGACTTGTGATCAGTATACAACTCAAACCTTTCGCCTAGAAGATAGTGGCGCCAGGATTTGAGTGCAAAGACGATCGCCGCCAACTCCAAATCATGAGTGGGATAGTTATTCTCATGAACTTTAAGTTGCCTACCCCCATAACATATCACTCTTCCTTCCTGCATCAGAACAGCACCTAACCCCGTGCCACATGCGTCGGTGTACACGGTAAACATCTTACCGCCATCAGGTAATGCCAAAACTGGAGCTGTGGTAAGAGCCCTCTTAAGCCTTTAAAAAGCAAGCTCACACTCTAAGTCCCATGCAAAGACTAAGTTCTTCTTCGTCAACTTAGTAAGTTGGGCCGAAATCTTAGCGAAGTCCCTGATGAACTTCATATAGTAGCCCGCCAGACCGAGAAAGCTTCATACTTCGGTTGCATTCCTAGAAGTCTTCCAGTCTTGAACTGCAACCACTTTCGCGGGATCCACAGCTATGCCTTGCTTAGAAACTATATGTCCAAGAAATCGAACTTCCCTTCTCCAAAAATGGCATTTGGAGAACTTGGCTCTCAACTGATGAGCTATAAGCGTATCCATCACTTCCTTGAGATGTCTAGCATGTTCTTCCTCATCCTTTGAGAAAATCGGAATATCATCCACGAAGAAAACTACAAACTTGTTAAGGAACTCCCTGAACACCCTACTCAACAAATCTACGAAGTAGGCGGGTGCATTAGTCAAACCGAATGGCATGACAAGCCATTCAAAGAATCCATCTGGAGTCCTAAACGCAGTTTTATCAATACTATCCTCAGCCACTCTAAGCTGATGGAATCCGGTGGCTAGATCAAGCTGAGAGAAAACAGAAGCACCAACAAGATGGTCAAAGAGGTCGTCTATCCTCGGTAACGGGTGCCTATTCTTCTTTGTCAGCTTGTTTAACTCTCGATAATCAACACATAGACGAAGCGAACCATCCGCCTTAGTAGCGAATACCACAGGAGCACCCCATTCAGAAATGCTTCGCCTAATAAAATTCTTCTCAATCAACTCCTTGATTTGCTTACTGAGCTCCCTTCTTTCACGTGGGGCCATGTGCCTAACGGGCAATGATACTGGCTTGGCATTATCGACTAGATTAATGCGGAAATCTATCTCTCGTTTAGGGGGTAACCCCTTAACTTCTTCAAAGACATCAGGGTAGTCTCGGACCACCCTTAAAGATTGCAGATCATCGATGGACGAGTCAAGAGATTCAAGATAACATAACATGACGGGACCTCTAGGGTTACAAGAAATTTCTAGGGTATTACCGAGGCGAGTCATGAGCCTCACCACCCTATGCTCACAATCGAGGATGGCTTCATAACTGGACAACCAATCCATGCCCAAAATCAACCCGTATCCCGTGAACCCGAGAACATAAGCATTACACGTGAATTCTACGGTCAAGATAGAAATCTTCAAATCCACACAAATCATAGATAAATGGGTAGAACCCCCAATTGGATTTGAAACACTGACGGGATCCTCAACTAGACTAGTACTTAGGTGCAAACTTTCAATAATGTCAGAGGAAATAAAGGTATGCGATGCGCCAGAATCAAATAAAGTGCGAACAGGAAAGTCAGAAATATAATCAAGACTTTCTACAGAAATACTACCTCGGCCCTGAACTGGAGCAGTGTTGAGAGCATGCACTTGCCTTCCAGAAGGTCCTGCACGCTGATTCTGCCCTTGCCCTTGTCCTTTCTTCTTGGGGCAATTCTTGCTAAAGTGTCCAGTCTCTCCACAATGAAAGCATTCGCCCAACTTCCTCTTCTTCTTTCTGCAATCCTTGGCTATGTGCCCATCAATCCCACAGTAGTTGCATTTTCTTGGGTCCTTTGCCTTGGCCTTGTTGCCCTTGTTGTTCTTGTTGTTCTGATTGCTCTGATTTCCTCCCCACTTGGAGTCCGTCTTCTAGGCTTGAGTCTCATTAGGCTTGACTTCTTTCTTGCCATTCTTATCGTCTCCTTGAAGCAATGCCATGTCTACTAGGCCTTCAAAAGTGGCCCCCATGGGTATATGAGATAGGGCTAAACCTTGTAATGGCTCATTCAACCCTCGTGCAAATCGTAAAGCCTTCTTCTGGGGAGTATTAACCATGTCCAAACCGAATCGAGCGAGCTGGTTAAACTTATTCACATACTCCCTCACTGTCATGTCCCCTTGCTTCAAAGATATAAACTTCTCCAATTGCAGATTCGCCTCAGCTGGTGATAGAAACTTAAGCCCAAACCTCGTCCTAAAGTCGGCCCAAGTCTCTATAGGTCTAGTAGCATTGGTGACCTCCCACCAATAAGCAGCTTCTTCTTTTAATAGCCATGCTGCCAATAAGACCTTTCTATGGTCTTCCACATCAAAGATAGCGAAGAGATCTTCAGTTTCTTTCAACCTATTTCATGCCTCCACAAAAGTCTCCGTCCCAATGAAATTCTTGCCACCCATCGCCTTAAAGTCCTTGCAAACCTTTGCGAAATTCGCCTGTGGATGCTGAGGAGGAGGAGGAGGGACCTCAGTTACGGTGGGGGTGTTTGCTGGGCCCACATCGTTGGCCCTAGCTTCCAAGTACCTCCGGAACCATCCGGGAATGGTTACTCCCTCGGGAAGGTTAAGATCGGCCATACTGAAAAAGAAAAAGATAGATTCAGAACGAGGAAACGAAGGATAGTGCTAATGGCTTTTGGGGAATAGCATTTATTTAAAATAACTAGACTTTTCTTGGAAAATACTTAATTGGCTTTGAAAATAGTTTTCCAAAAAGGTAAGTTTTAAAAACACTTTTGCTCAAATCTTGTAAACCTTATGCTTTGATGCCAAATGTAACACCCCACCTCCACCAATGCCACTCTTGCAAGGGCACTGGCTTTGGAGGGGCGTTAAACAAGGTAAACATGCATGCAGATATCACAAGACAGAACATATAAGTAAAAACAGAGTAAATAAAGCAGCGGATAAAACTAATATTTCAAAACCATAGTCAAGTTACATCAAAGTACTTGGTCATTGTTTTCCACAAAACATAGTCTAGAAACATCAACTGAAAACTGGAAAGAAAATCATAAAGTAACTATCCCCAAGGTAGAATAAAGCCATAGCGTGCTCAAGTCCAAACCGTACATGAGCTATCCAGAAAAGCAGCTAAAGATCCAAGCTAGGTACTAGTGTTCCCACCCTGTAAACCTGGGGAGGGGGGGGGGGACGGAAGAAAAGAGGCGAAAGAAAACGGGTCAGTCAAAAAGATTGGTAAGTCCTATCTACTATTAGTATAAAAAAGCTCATAAAGTTAACTGAGCATGTAAAACAGAGATGAGATGTAGGGTGATAACTGGCATGGTGAAAAGTTAACAAGATAGATCAAGTGTGGCATCGCATATACAAGGTTAAGTTGCACCAGGTGTGTACTAGTATTCCAATCCATGTCAAGTATAAACAAGAAATGATCCCTTGGCCCAAAGCTGGCCCACATCATGAGATGACCTAAATCAAGGCCCAACTACTCGGTCTAGTCGATCGGCTCCCTAAAAGCCTAACTCGTCAAGTGTCGGTGTCATACGGCCCAATCACGAAGTGTAGTCAAAACTGTGCTAGGGCCACCCTAGGGTGTATCAAGCCCTAGGGTGCCAACCACAGACACAAATCAAGCACGCACAGTCTAAACCTACGGGTGCCCGTGTCTGCTTTTTCAACTCCGTACTATGTGCACGACCATAGTCCGCCTGAACCTACACCGGCGCACCTACTCAGCCGTCGTTTTGGTCGCTTACATGTCAGCCCAGTAATCGTGCCCCACCCTAGCCTAGTCCCTAGGGTATCATGATACAATCAAGAGGGTTACTGGTGAAAAAGACCACGTAACTAGGGTTTCTAGCGGGTTAAATGTGGTTAACCCTACCCCATCAAGTTGGTTAAGTGTACCCAAGGTTCATGACTTAACCCCATCAACCCATCGTGTTTCGTTGGTTAAGTATTCAAGTGGTCCATGACTTAACCCTATCATGTGGCATTAATTAATTTAATGCACCCAACCTCTCACATTAGACCTTGTTGTGGTTACTAGTTAAGCCGGGTGGGTCCGGGTAGCTTTACACCACAACTTGGTCTAACCTCGGGTTTCAAGTGCGACATGACCAACTACTCACATTGGGTCCTATTGCTTGTAGCCACTAGTTAAGTCGGTCGGTTCCGGGTAGATTTATGCAACAAACTCAACCCAACCTCGAGTTGGCCACTCTCATGTTTTCTAGAAGTCATGGCCAAATTCATGTTTACAAACATAATCACAAGTCAATGTTCATGTCATATTTTAAAATCATGTTTCATGTCATTAATATTACCCAAACCCAACGCATTCCCCTCGCATGTACGTTTCACATAACATAACAGTAAATGTGTACCTATTTGTGATTATGTGTACCTATTTGTCAAGCGGCTAGCCAACAGGCTCATAAAATCATCACCCAAACAAAACAGTAAATGTGTACCTATTTGTCGGGCACAAAATTTTATTCCTCTTCTCTAGCCACTTTGCTATAACCTGTTCAATAAATATGCATGTATATATACAGTTCTTACCACTTATCATTTCCTATTCAACTTCATATTTGATTTCCATTTGGTTTAAAAACACCATTCATTCTAATGTTGCATGCATAGGCAAAAATCATATCATTAGCTAATTAATGAATATTTCAACTCATGCATATTTATTTGAACGAGTTGCTATTTTTAACACTTCACATTTCAACAATTCTTGTATATAATAAAAATGTGATTTTTATTGTAAAACAATTCTTTTCAAAACACTATTATTTTATATAGTCTATATAGGTGATAAAAAGGTGATTTTTATTGTAAAACAATTTATTTAAAACAAGGTCATTCTACATAGTTCATATAGATGATAGAAAGGTGATTTTTATTATAAAACAATTTATTTCAAAATATGAATACCATTCAACACATGAATTTCAATTCAACGAATGAATATCGATTCAACACATGAAGGTTTTCTATAGTTTCTATATATAGACAAAAATGTGATTTTTATATTTAAAACACGAAGACCATTCAACACATGAATTTCAAATCAACGAATGAATATCGATTCAACACATGATGGTTTTCTATTCAATGAATAAATATAGTTTCAGCAAATGAAAATAATTCAAACACATGAATATTATTCAAAATTTTGGCAGCATAACGGCAGGGTAGTTAAAACCGGGACCGTCCCTAGTACGGCTCCTCGCTCTACCTTAAAACCTCGCGGTTTTTGACAATGGGGATCATGCATCTAGTTCGCACGCAGGCGGCATGTATATATTTATTTCGTTTCCACAAACTAATCCTATGTGGTTTCAACCAAATATTTCTCAACCACAAATGGGTATTTTTCAACCACAATCAATCAATATCAACCACAAACAATCCCAAACAACCATTCGCTATCAATCAATTTTCACACCAATCACAACCAATAAATATCGTCCATGGTTTGTGGACGAGGGGCGTATATATATATGTATATATATATTTATATATAGCAATTCACTTCTATTTCAACAATATATAATTTTTACAACGCATATACAACTTATACATCGACCGTACAACTTATACAACGCTTATACATGAGGTGTACAACGCTTATATAACTCATACATTGACTATATAATTTATACATCGTCGTTTTCCATATCGTTTATAAATTAGAAATCTCACATTGGGTTCCACTCCACCAAAAATAGCAGAAGGCTCAGAAAAATATGCGGTCTCTTCTAAAATGTTGAAGACGTTCACACGGTCACGATGTTTAATGTTTCATCGAATTTCGTTAACGAACGAAAAAGATATGATTTTTCAAAGGTTTGCAACACTTTAAAGGTGTTAAAATCAATTTAAATAAAATCAGCCGATACTTGCTTGATTTCTTCAAAACTAGGTTTTAATTTTTCTTTCGATCCGTGCAACTTGGAGACGATCGGAGTACACCACCTTGTAGTGCTCGGAACGGCGCTCAGGCGGAGGTAGGTGGGGCCCACTTCGACGCAGGGAGGAGGATGCGGCGGCGGTTCGAAGTGCTGAACTTCGTGACGTCGGTTCTTTCAATCCACACAATGAAAAAAATCCAAACTATATATGGATTTGAAGATCTTCTCGTGCTCTTCAAGATCTTCAACAAGAGGAAGGCTTAATTTTGCTTGTAGGAGGAGGAACGGAGGAGAGAAGGCACGAGCGGTTTTCCGCCGTGAATCGATATCGGGGAGAGAGAAAATTAAAGGATTTTTTTTATATAAAAATTTTGATTGGCCGTTGGGTTTTATAAGGGGTTTTCTGACGCGACCACCAATCTAAACCCAACGAGTGTCGTCTCTAGCGTTTTACCCCCATTCCGAACACAATGGAATATGCTTCGTAGGCCCATTCAACTGTTTCAGCCAGTTTTCCTTCAAATTAAAATATATAACATTCAATATTTAATTTGAACATACATTTCAATTTACCAGGGCCACAAACTGATTCGAAAAATTCCAGAAAAATAAATCTAGCTATGTTTTGACGATACGGTCCAAACAAAACTAGTTTCGTCGAATTCTGAGACCGTTTGCAAAAAGGCCCATTTCTGGTCGATCCAATTTAACTGTAATTGACCAAAACACATTTTCCTTTGCCACGCTCACATACTAGCTTCAAAAATTGAAATTTGAAACCTAGCGATAACTTCACATCCCGGATCCAACAAAAGTGGTTTCGTCGAATTCCGAGGTGGTATGCAAAATGGTAAATTTCCCGGGCTATATGAATTCCATAGCGACCTTTCTGAAATTTCATTTGGCCATAACTTTTGCTTTCCGTTATGAAAATTCAATTTTTCAGATTCGTTAGAAAGGTATTCACTAACAGATTTAGATATTTTTGGTTTCACTAAAATCCGTTTTGTTTTGCACCCGGTACAGTCCGACAAAGTTTGAATTCAATTTTTGAAACTACAGCGCCTTTTCAGGCCTTGTTTATAATTATAATTAATTATATTCGTTTTCTATTGTCGATTCAAACTCACTTTTCATTTCCATTATTTAAAATATTTATTTTAAATATTTAAAATCCATTATTTCAGCCAATTTAAAAATTTTAAATTGGTTCAGATTTTCTGGGTCGTTACAATCTCCCCCACTTAAAACTTTTCGTCCCCGAAAAGGAACAAAGTCGAAAGTGGTTTGATCAATCAACTCTACATTCGATCCGGCTTCAATTCTCTAACTTTTCAGTTTCTGAAAAATTTCAAATTCTTCAAAAATTTGGCTAACACCCGGAATTTTTGAAAAATTTCGCCATACCCTCCTTTGTACGGAGAGAGGTTTGGAAATTTATTGGGCCGTATTAGGTACCCAATAAATCCTAATAAGCATACACATATTTATAGTGATATATTCTGGTGTTTACAGGGGAGCATGTATTGATAATAACTCCAGAGAATAAATTCTCGTCACCCTGCCCTGTATGGGAAACAAATAGTCCATGTGCCGTATCTAATAACTAGAGAGACGTGATTATTGTCAACTCCAGACCCGTGTGGGTTTTTTATTAATCTGGCTATTTAATCGTTACAATTTAAATAGTCCATATCAGTCATCAGTTCAACCTGTAAAATATAGTCATCGCCATACAAGCCTCTCGCTCGTATGGTAAATCTTCCACCTCGTCACACAAGCTCCAAATGCTTATGTGGTATATGATGAAGTATGCCTATCTTCCAGAAGTATGCCATGCAATGTAGTTCAAAATTAATTGTTACTATCCTATGGCGACGTTTATTATTTCACACAGAATAACCAGCACTCCGCATCCAATGGCATTCACAGGAGTTGATATAATAATATTTCGCATCCAACTCATTAAGGTTTACCTATTTGTCGGGCACGCAAATAAAATCTTTACTCAACAGCTATCCATTTACCTGTTCAAACATATATAATGCACATGTATATATTTTTATTTATTTTCCAATCAGTTCAAGGTGTGATATAATCGAATAAATTCTACCATTATTCTATTGTTGATTAAATTAACTATCGTTTCAATAATTTAATAAATCAAATCTACTATCACACAATGCAAACAACAAGCAATTTGTTTTTAACTTTTCAAAATCATACAAATTAATTCATATATTCTTTTAAAATCATTCAGACTATAGAATTTAAAAGTGCACATCCATGGAAAGAAAATAATCAACGGAGTGGAGAATTAAATGGTAATGCAAAGTATGGTAAATGTACCTTGCACCGGAGTCAAATAGAGATATCTACTCGGCATCTAGGAAAAGCTTTCTGAATGCTCTCCTCAGTTTCCCAAGTACAATCTCGTGGATCTCCACTCCATTGCACTTTGACTAAGTGAACCTTCTTGTTCCTCAGCTCTTTGGTTTCTTTGCCGATAATCTTTAGCGGCTCTCTTCTCACAGCTAATTCTGGGGTAATTTCAATGTCCTGTTGAGCTGCTTCTTCCACGATCAAGTCTGGATCATGAACGCGCTTTCGGAGTTGAAATATGTGAAATACATCATGAACTCCAGGCAACCAGTCAGGCAGTTTGACCCTATAAGCGAGAGTTCCGATCCGTTCCAGAATAGGAAACGGACCAATGAATTTGGGCGCCAAGTTTCCAGTTTTACCGAACCGGATAACTCCTCTCATCGGCGATACTTTCAAATATACATAGTCGCCAACAGCAAAGGATATATCCCTTCTTCTTCTATCGGCATAGCTCTTTTGTCGGCTTTGAGCGGCGAGTAATCGCTTCTTAATAAAATCGACTTTGTCGGAGGCTTCTCGGATCATATCAGGACCCAACACAAGTCTATTTCCGGGTTCGACCCAACAAGCAGGAGATCGGCACGGTCTACCATAAAATGCTTCGAATATTTTCTCAGCCAAGCGAATCCAAGCTTGTGTTTTCATAATTGATTCTTCACCCGAGAAAGGTTTTCCACCCAGATTCCTATATTTCATAAATAGAGCTTCTATACCCGGGTCAGTATTACTTTTCTGTTTCTGGCACTCATTTTCTAGTTCTTCTACAAATAGCAGATCAAGTGTCAGGTCACAGAAAATATATTTTAAAATATAGAAACATATACTTTAATGTAAATGTGTCTATCGAGGTGTAATTTCATTCTGCTTTACTCATACTAGGATATTACTGATCCTATCTGTATTGAGTTGCCCGCCCTAGAACACTACTGGTTCTATTTCTGACGAGTTCGTTAATATGTTATATCCCAGAACTAAGCTTAACCAAAGCTCTGATACCAAATGAGACGACCCCGTACTGACGGCGGCAAGGGTAATCCGTGGAATATAACACAGAAACAGATAATAGCAGAACAGAAATAAATAAATACATCTGAAAATGTACAATAGAATATACTGGATAAAAGTAATCATCAGAGTTACACAGTATACAGGATCTTACTTAGTACAAATACAGTTCAGCTATACACAAATGTCTACAGCGGAAACAAACAAAATATGTACAATAGGAGCTGAACAGCATAAAAAGAGATAAATAATAGAATCCATCTTCAGCTCCAGCTATCCAGAAAGAACCAGCTAAACCTGAATACAAGGCTGCCCGTGTAGAAAAAGGGGCACCCGAGTTTGAAACTGAAACAAACTACGAGTCAGTCATGGGACTGGTATGAGAAATCTATTCAACACATTTAACATATGGCTAATCACAGGACCACGCCACTTTCGTGGAACGGGTTTACTCCATTGGATTGCCAGTGCTTTAAAACAAATCCTTCTTTCAAACATCGCTATGCTTTTTATAAAAATGAAGCCGTTATAAGACTCAGTTCCCATCACACAATGCAACGCAAACCGGAGGATAGAGTTTTTACCTTATAACGGCCAAAATATGCTTGATACGAATAAAACAAAGGCATTTGATATTATTGCTAGTGTTTATATGTTTTGAAAACAATTTCAAATCATAACTATCAATCATAGACGACATTAATGCCCCATACCACTATGTCGCCATATATAGGTATACAATCAAAACCGCACGATCACGTATTTGGAAATTGGATTTCCGTCATGAACCAAGGCAAAAGATAGTCCTTACCGAATTCGTGACTCTCTAGCCCGAGCCACAGGCAAGTACTCAGTCAAGCCTTTGGATCGTCAGGGCCGGTCCACCGATGTGGATTAAAACGCCTGAACAATACGTTTCCCCACCCTTTGGGGCGTAAACGAGCCAACGAATGACTCCATCGGACCCGAATCGTCCGATCTAACCGAGGCGCCTCGCAACAACCACACAGGTGAAAAGTATATAAATGTCAGGGCTGGTAGGTCACTAACACCACCCTAGCTAGAAAGAAACGCATGCCCTCCTTGATGTCCTCTCCCGTTTCTGGTTCATACCGGGGTGTGAGGCTTGCGATTTTACGTTATACACAAAGCTACGCCACACAGGCGGTGCTTTGATCATCACCACAAGACTTTGCTTTTCAACAGAAGCCCTGATCACTGCATCTTAGCATGCCACACAGGCGATTCATGCCATGCGATTGATGTCCATCGATATACAACCTCTGAGCTCGTGCGTTTCAGAGAAGGGCGTTAAGCAAAAGAATAAATTCTCCGCCGCCAAACAGATGTTTATTTAATAGAGATCAATCAACACAGAATAAAATCCAATGTTAGACACACAGTCCATTTACAAGTCCGTCCTAGGTCTGAACGAAACCGAAGGCACTAAATACCTCGCAAACCCATCGATCACCACGTACGTTTGGACGATCACCACTCATTATCCATATTTCGGGATGCCTCCCAATCAGGACCTCGGTTACCATCCAAACGAGGTGAAGATATCCAGTCTTCGACCACCGTCTTCATCTTCGACTTTCAATCGTCGGTCAATTATTTGAAATGAGAATTAACTCGGCCTTTTCAAACAATTCACGTATATTTAGAATTTCAAATCAATTTATTTCAATGGTTAAATCATTCGACAACACCAATTTTGTTTCTTTTATGTAATTTTCACACCAAACACATTCAACCATCAAATACCACATAAATCGAGCAAATTCAGTTTATCTCCATTCCATATCGTTTACGATATTTTATAACGATTTATTGCTATTTTTATTTATTTTAAAATAGCCAATTTATTCAAAACGACGCTTCGGGCCATAACGCGGTCGTGGCGCTGTTTTTCTTCAGATTTGATTTACACATATCTGAAAATCTAACCGTTGGAA
This sequence comes from Allium sativum, assembly GCA_030737875.1. Taxonomy (NCBI): domain Eukaryota; kingdom Viridiplantae; phylum Streptophyta; class Magnoliopsida; order Asparagales; family Amaryllidaceae; genus Allium; species Allium sativum. The sequence goes on along the minus strand of CM060910.1, from coordinate 966,622,299 downwards.
CTTCACAAAATTTACATCATTAGAAAGAACTTTTCAAAACGAATCCAACGGTTCCAGTTTCGGGAAAATCCGACGGTCGGATCTCCCGGTACAATCGTTTAAAATTTCGATTTCAAAATACGAAATGCAACGTCGTTATTCGATTTAAGTATAATTATATATATATATATATATATAAATATAATCGATTCTGGCGTTGTTTTTCTTCAGATTTGAATTAAACATTCCAGATAATCCAACCGTTGGATTTTTACAAAGTTGGTGCCATTGGAAAAATTTTCCAAAGCGAACCCAACAGTTGCGATTTCAGGAAAATCCGATGGTCGGATCTCCCGTACTAATCGTTTGAATTCACGGTTTCAAAATACGAACTGCAATGCCTCGTTTCGTTTTAATTTTATTTATATTTATATATTTATATAAATATAGTTCATTCAACTATTTCAATATCGTTTTCACTTCAAATATTTCACTAACGCCTTTAAATTTTGGAAAATTTCGCCATAACCTCCTTTGTACGGGAGGGGCTGGGAAAATTCCCAAATAGCCACACGGGCGTCTCATGTCAAAAAGAAAAAGAAAAAGCCAAGCGGCTAGCCAACAGTCTCATAAAATCATCACCCAAACAAAACAGTAAATGTGTACCTATTTGTCGGGCACAAAATTTTATTCCTCTTCTCTAGCCACTTTGCTATAACCTGTTCAATAAATATGCATGTATATATACAGTTCTTACCACTTATCATTTCCTATTCAACTTCATATTTGATTTCCATTTGGTTTAAAAACACCATTCATTCTAATGTTGCATGCATAGGCAAAAATCATATCATTAGCTAATTAATGAATATTTCAACTCATGCATATTTATTTGAACGAGTTGCTATTTTTAACACTTCACATTTCAACAATTCTTGTATATAATAAAAATGTGATTTTTATTGTAAAACAATTCTTTTCAAAACACTATTATTTTATATAGTCTATATAGGTGATAAAAAGGTGATTTTTATTGTAAAACAAATTATTTTAAAACAAGGTCATTTTACATAGTTCATATAGATGATAGAAAGGTGATTTTTATTATAAAACAATTTATTTCAAAATATGAATACCATTCAACACATGAATTTCAATTCAACGAATGAATATTGATTCAACACATGAAGGTTTTCTATAGTTTCTATATATAGATAAAAATGTGATTTTTATATTTAAAACACGATGACCATTCAACACATGAATTTCTAATCAACGAATGAATATCGATTCAACACATGATGGTTTTCTATTCAATGAATAAATATAGTTTCAGCAAATGAAAATAATTCAAACACATGAATATTATTCAAAATTTCGGCAGCATAATGGCAGGGTAGTTAAAACCTGGACCGTCCCTAGTACGGCTCCTCGCTCTACCTTAAAACCTCGCGGTTTTTGACAATGGGGATCATGCATCTAGTTCGCACGCAGGCGGCATGTATATATTTATTTCATTTCCACAAACTAATCCTATGTGGTTTCAACCAAATATTTCTCAACCACAAATGGGTATTTTTCAACCACAATCAATCAATATCAACCACAAACAGTCCCAAACAACCATTCGCTATCAATCAATTTTCACACCAATCACAACCAATAGATATCGTCCATGGTTTGTGGACAAGGGGCGTATATATATATATATATATATGTATATATATATATATATTTATATATAGCAATTCACTTCTATTTCAACACGTATATAATTTTTACAACGCACATACAACTTATACATCGACCGTACAACTTATACAACGCTTATACATGAGGTGTACAAAGCATGTATAACTCATACATCGACTATATAATTTATACATCGTCGTTTTCCATATCGTTTATAAATTAGAAATCTCACATTGGGTTCCACTCCACCAAAAATAGCAGAAGGCTTAGAAAAATATGCGGTCTCTTCTAAAATGTAGAAGACGTTCACACGGTCACGATGTTTCCTGTTTCATCGAATTTCGTTAACGAACGAAAAAGATATGATTTTTCAAAGGTTTGCAACACTTTAAAGGTGTTAAAATCAATTTAAACAAAATCAGCCGATACCTGCTTGATTTCTTCAAAACTAGGTTTTAATTTTTCTTTCGATCCGTGCAACTTGGAGACGATCGGAGTACACCACCTTGTAGTGCTCGGAACGGCGCTCAGGCGGAGGTAGGTGGGGCCCACTTCGACGCAGGGAGGAGGATGCGGCGGCGGTTCGAAGTGCTGAACTTCGTGACGTCGGTTCTTCCAATCCACACATTGAAAAAATCCAAACTATATATGGATTTGAAGATCTTCTCGTGCTCTTCAAAATCTTCAACAGGAGGAAGGCGTAATTTCGCTTGTAGGAGGAGGAACGGAGGAGAGAAGGCACGAGCGGTTTTCCGCCGTGAATCGATATCGGGGAGAGAGAAAATTAAAGGATTTTTTTTTTATAAAAATTTTGATTGGCCGATGGGTTTTATAAGGGGTTTTCTGACGCGACCACCAATCTAAACCCAACGACTGTCGTCCCTAGAGTTTTATCCCCATTCCGAACACAATGGAATATGCTTCGTAGGCCCATTCGACTGTTTCAGCCAATTTTCCTTCAAATTAAAATATATAACATTCAATATTTAATTTGAACGTACATTTCAATTTACCAAGGCCACAAACTGATTCGAAAAATTCCAGAAAAATAAATCTAGTTATGTTTTGACGATACGGTCCCAACAAACTAGTTTCGTCGAATTCTGAGACCGTTTGCAAAAAGGCCCATTACTGGTCGATCCAATTTAACTGTAATTGACCAAAACACATTTTCCTTTGCCACGCTCACATACTAGCTTCAAAAATTGAAATTTGAAACCTAGCGATAACTTCACATCCCGGATCCAACAAAAGTGGTTTCGTCGAATTCCGAGGTCGTATGCAAAATGGCCAATTTCCCGGGCTATATGAATTCCATAGCGACCTTTCTGAAATTTCATTTGGCCATAACTTTTTCTTTCCGTTATGAAAATTCGATTTTTCAGATTCTTAGAAAGGTATTCACTAACAGATTTAGATATTTTTAGTTTCGCTAAAATCCGTTTTGTTTTGCACCCGGTACAGTCCGACAAAGTTTGAATTCAATTTTTGAAACTGCAGCGCCTTTTCAGGCCTTGTTTATAATTATAATTAATTATATTCGTTTTCTATTGTCGATTCAAACTCACTTTTCATTGCCATTATTTAAAATATTTATTTTAAATATTTAAAATCCATTATTTCAGCAAATTTAAAAAATTTAAATTGGTTCAGATTTTCTGGGTCGTTACAGTCGATCTGATAGGAAAGGAAGAAAAATCGCCTAAGGCTGCATTTGTTTTTGTTTAGAAGTTTTGAATTCACCTTCTGAATTATAAATCAGAAGATTTTTGTTGTTTGTTTTTTAATCAGTGTTTTGAATATATAATTTACTCAGACGTAATCATTCAGAACTTTTTCCCTTCTTATTTCTTGTTCTGAATGCTGAATGAATTATTTTTGTTCTGAAAGCTTAATGTAATCAAACGAACAAGTGATTATTCAGAATTCAGCAGTCAGCTTTCATAATTCATACAGTAGAATTCAACAATGAGAATTCAAAATTTAGCACTTTAAACAAACAAAGCCTAAACCTAATGTATTTGAGTAAGAAGAAACACGGCCTGGAAGTCGTTTATTTCTTTTAGATCAGAAGTCGAAAGCAAAAATAATCGACTTTCCAAATAAGCCGAAAAGCAAATTTTGAAAGCCCATATATTTGATGAAACCATATGGGCTTTTTTGCTTTGGAATTTAAAAAGTAGCTTATTTTAAGACATCCAAACGGGCCCTTAATTTGCATACATCAATACAGAACTTTCAACCAAACTTTCAGCTAAAATGTAGTTTCGTTCTAAGACGTAACCCATTTTGATATATCTATAAAGTAACATGAGAACACTAAAGGACGCAGCCGATATTATCTCTTTTATATTACATACTGGCTTCTATTTCATTATGTTATTTTGGGCATATATTGTTTTAGGCCCAATCTTTTTTACCATGGTATTTGCATGTATAAATACATGTCTAGCCAAACTTGTACAGACAATTCAAGCAATAACAAAAATTACATTTCTGCTTTCATTTACAATTTCAATTTGGTATCGGAGTGAAATTTCTTCACTGCCAAATGTCTCTATCCTCTTCAACCCGATCCTGATATCCATCTTTCACCATCACTATAATAGTGTGTGTGAAATATTACTTCTCGTCAAAGAGTTTTCATCACTGGAGAAGTTTTTAGAAGCCAATCTGTGCCTTGCCTAATCCCATACACTGCTGCATCTAATTGCCATTGTAATGACCCAGATTTTTAAATGTTTATTTAAACATTTAAAATTGATTTAAATGTTATTTTGTAATTTGATAATGTGAATTTACTTGTTTTGAACATTTTAATAATCTAAATAATATAATAATATTTTAATAGTCGAGAATCATTGAATTTGCAATATTATTTGAATTGGCAATATATAAGAATTTAATTCAGTTTGTTTTTGAATTATATTAACGGAATCGTTTATTAAACGACGTTTGAACAGTTAATTTATAATTTAATTATAAAACGAGTTGTGGTTGCGCGGTAGTTTGTAATATAACCTTTTGAACTTTAAATGGTTGTACAGAATCCAATATAAGTCAGATTTCTTTGAAACAAGAAATGTCCGAATCTATGGGATAATAATTTCTAATGGAAGAGAAAATTCGAGTTTTCATCTTGTAGTTTTGTTTTATGTCCGGGTCAGATTTTCAAAAAGTCGCTATGGGATTTCGTTGATAAATTATAACGTTTTATATATAATATAAAGGACTTTTATTATGAAATTAATATTGTTTTAACCTAGAATTTATGTTATAAAATACATAATAGTCCATTACTATAAGATTCCCAATTTCACATGAATTGGAATTATGTGACTGTGTGCGATGTACACGCATATAAATTAACCGTTCGAAATAACTTAGTTATAATCAATTTAAACAATGATTATAATTTTATGCCTTGTCGCTACGGTCGAATTAAATCTTGAAACTGGTTCCAATAATATTTAAAATAACGGTTAAAACTAAGATCATCGGTTGTGGTTGCTTCGGTTGTGGTTGCTTTTATAGGAGTATGTAACCGCGAGATATTTTATAAATGTCATTTTTAGTACATTGTTTTCATATCATTAAATATCTCACTTTATAAATCTTGCAAAATCTCGACGCATCTTTGGAAATCGTGCGCTGTCCATAAATTCAGGTAAAAGGTTTGGCATCCTTGACCATTTTTTAAATATATATTTATTTGCAAGCGTTTCGCAAAAATCTTTGAACGTGCCTGGCAAAATGTTTTCTGAAGCCAAACTATAGCAAACTTACCCAATCTTTTATAAAGTCGTTTTCAAATCCTTACTGGATATAAAAACAAATCAAAATCTTGGTATGCCACCATTAAAAAAATATATGCACATATCTTTTTCACCTCTGCCCTAGATCTTATCTAATCCCTGTTTTAATGACCAGCACATGTTTTTGAATATCTTTGAGTCAACTATTTCGCCTAGTCTATAAAAATATATCACTATAGACCTGTACATAATCAAAACATATCTCTGCGCCATTCTTTCTTTGCATTTCTCTAAACAAATATTTATGCACATGCAAAAGCAATCTCTGCCACCTTATGACACACATGTTCTTTCTTTTTATATTATTTTTATTTTACTTTTATTTATTTTACGTTGTTGACGGCAAAAAATATCGTAAACACCAAAGATTCCCAATTACGAGGAATTATAAATAAGGTCGCATAGACAAGAACATAAAATAGAACATAAGCAGTAAATAACACAAGGAATTTATAGTGGCTCGGCCTTAGTGAGGGTCTACGTCCACTTTGAAGAGTAGTTGGAATTTAATTGATCACTTAGAAGATTACAAGGTTGAGACTATATCATGATATCTTATTACATTCACTTTTCATGATATATGATGTCATAATCATCATATATTGAATAAATAAGGAAAAAGACATTTTTGTCCTTCTTCTTCCTCAAAGAGGAGATGCCATTGATGAAGCTCTATGGAGGTTTCCAAGCTCAAGAATCCAACCCTTTTGAAGTGTGAGGCCATGGGGTATTTATAGGAAGTGGTTAGGAAGGGGTTAGGTAGGAGTAGGTAGAAATGGGGACCATCTACAGGAAATTCGCGCCTCCAGCTGTCGGCCACCAGAAATTCGTACCTAGACAGAGGTGCGAAATTTCGCACCTGCCAGGTGCAAAATTTCGCACCTGGCTTGGTGCGAAGTATATTTGGTGAGGTATGTGGTCGAGGCTCATTGGCGTGATCTTTCTTCGGTCTTCCTCCTGCACTTATTGAGCTTCGCCCTGTCTTCATGCAATGAGTTGAGTCGAGCGTGTCTTGAGTACTTTTGGTAATCAGACCAAAAGGCCGGTCAACATTTGCCCCCAAAAGTACATCTTGTCTTGATATGATGTGCTTTGGAATGAAAGTTGAGATGGTAGTTGGGTTGCAGATTATCCTGCAAGTTATAGGAAAAGACATGTTAGCTAGCGTGCTCGCTCGCTTGGGGACGTGAGTGAGCCGCAGTTGGTGCCACATTCACGTTGCTAGGTATTCGCATGGTGTCGGCGTTTCGCGTTTTTAGGCGATTTGACACTTGAGGGGAATATGCGTACGCGAGCGTGAGGGCTGAGAGGGTATATATGTACCTACTCTCTCTCTCTCTCTCTCTCTCGTTTTTTTGGGTACAAAATTCCGAACCACTAGGGTTCGAAATTTCGAACCGTATAGGTTAGAAATTTTGAACCGTGGTGGTTCGAAACTTTGAACCGCAAGGCTCGGAATTCGAGCCCTGGAGGTTCGAAATTTCGAGCCCGTAGGTTCGAACTTTCGAGCCTCGGGTCGGAATGCGAAGGGACTTTTCCATTTTATCATAAATAGGATCCTCCCCTCTTCATTTCTCTTCCTTCTTTATTTTTACGTCATCAGCTGCCAATATTCTGAAAGTTTCATTAATCGACCCTTTCAAGAAAAAAAATTTAGGTAATAGACTCGATCGAAGGAGGGAAGGAAGAAGGGAGGTCAAAGTATAGTGGTCATAGGAGGCTCGAGATTTCGAGCCAGGCAGGGGAGGTTCGGAAATTCGAACCTGATGGGGCTCGATTTTTCGAACCCCATAGGGTTCGAAATTTCGAGCCTTGGGCTCGAAGTTCCGATCTCCTGCGCCCAAGATTTTTGGAGCACTGGGGCTCAAGACTTCTAACCCTAGACCTCGAAATTCCGAACCCCGAGGACCTGAAAGTTCGAATAAGAGGGGTTCGAATTTTCGAGCCATTGTGGTTTGAATTTTCGAGCCACGTAGGTTCGATCCAGAGTGTTTCGAATTCTCGAGCCACCTAGGCTCAAATCTTCGGACCTAAGTGGTTCGAATTTTCGAGCCCGGGGTCAGGCTTGATAGTGTTGCCTTGGCTGGATGCCGGTATTTTCCGCTTCGAACTTCGATTTCCGGACTGCCTATCCTTGGACTCATATACTTCCTGTTTGACTGCATGAATGTACCAAGGCGCATATAGAAAGCTGTATGGATAGGGACTTGAATATTTCACACAGGATAGAGCATATATCTGGACTGTAACCGAACTGCTAGGGTCTTTAAAGTTTCTGTGTACATTCTGATTCTTGCATGACACCGCACGCACTTTTTAATTTTCACCAACGCTAGGGGTATAGGTTATGTCACTGCGATGTCTAATACTGGTGTATTTAAGTATAGCGAACCATGCAAACAAGATCGAGGACCGGGAAACTTCTAGAAGCCGAGTCTTTCCCGCCATCGTCTCACCCTTCTAATTCTACGAACAACACCAGCTCCGAAAGCAGCCAGCTTGAGACTACCGAAGAGTCGTTTCCTTCCCAATCGGGGAGCTCACCTGAAGTGTCGGAGCACGGGGAACATGTTGAGAGGCTACATTCTCCAGTGTACAGGCCGAGATGGGGAATGTGGATATTATGGACGGTGGCGAGCCGCCTGCCCCAGTAGCTCCGGACATGCTACTTGACGCAGTTATTTTGGACAATCCACCAGACTCGATGCCGTCACGTTTTGGATGCCACGGCAGTTAGGAAGTTGGCATTGTGGTTTAGCATCCCGGAAGAAGATGCTCATGCCCTTGGAATGAGCGAAAGGGCCCATGCACCGCCAGAGGGCTTTACTGCTTGGAATCAACATACTTGCTTTGCGGGGTGCATGCCCCCGGCCAATGACTTTATTTGGGAAATGCTATTATACTTCCGCCTTGCCCCTTCACAGCTACACCCAAATGCTTATTCTTCGCTCTTGGGTACTCGTGTTCTTTATCGAAAATTTCTACACCAGGATCCTACCGGAGAGGATATTCAGTATCTCTTTCACTTTAGGCAATCAACTGGTGGATTGCCCTCCCAATGGTTCTCAGAAGCATCTCTCACTACTAGATTCTTTGTTGGAAAGTGGCCCAGGCCGTTTGTGATTAAGCATGACTGGTTCTTCGTTCGCTGCCCTCCCGGGTTTGCGAGGAGGTGGATACAAGGAGGTGAGTACCTTCGATCTCTTCTTATAACGTTGTCGGGCTCCGCGTCTCATTGTTTTCTGATTATGGCATGAAATCCCGAGGCGCCTGCTGGTGATGAGTATCGGCAACGTCTCGATGCTCTGCGAGCTATTCCTGAAGGCTCTCGAAAGACGGATGTTGTGGTTGATCAGGACCGCCTTCGGCGTGCTGGGTTGCTTCCGGCCAACCGGGCCATAATCAGGTCTGGCGTGGCGAGTAGTGCATTGAAAGGGAAAATGATGGAAGGCCCTACTGTTTCTGGTTTTAAGAGGAAAATAGCTTCTACTGGGCCCAGACCAAAAAAGGGCGTTAAGTTCCAAGAAGATGTTGGCAGTGCCAAAGCTGGTAGCACGGAGACGGCTGCTCGGGATAAGGAGCTAATTGACGCTTCTGTCCCGCCCCCGGTGGGAGGGACGAGAGAAGAAGCGTTGGCTAGCCCTCATTCTCTTGTGACCTCTCTAGATGCTACTACTTCCCTCGAAAAAGTGGATCAGTTTGCTCGTCTGGGTACCGTCCTTATGGACTTGTCTCAGTGGCCGAGCGCAGCTAGTATGGAGGATCTAGCTTGGGCCGCATAGGGGCTAACTCCCTCGATGGGGGAACAATCTGGTCTGTTGAGAGAGCACTTAGGGCATAAACTTATACAAACCACATCGAATGAAAGATTGCTTGCGCGTGTTGCATGACTGGATTTGCTTCATTTCTTTGACAGGTGACATGGCCAGAGGAAGTGGAGGACGAGGTCGCGGAGACCGCCATTGCCCCGAGAGTGCTTTTATCAGCTCCCTCAGGAAGTGGGCCAGCTTATATGGTGATGTTCCGCCCCCACGGGGTCGCGGCAGCGGGAGTCATCACCTGAACAAGCCTCGATCTTTCCTGACTCCTCTCCCTCCTCCTCCGATTCGGGTGCCCAAAGGGGATTCACGGCTTGATCTAGGAGGGTCAAGTCATACGTCTTCAACAACTTCGCCCATTACTTCTCCGTTGGCTCCCGTTCAGACTTCAAAGGGGAGAGAGCCACCGCTTGCCCAGCCGAGGTCGAATAGGGTGACTATGGAAGAAACGCAAGATTCGACGGAGCCCTAAGTTCAAGAGCTTTCCCTAGAGAAGAGGAAAGCGTTCTTGAAGCATCATTTCCCTCGACTTTATTTTGATGAGCTATTGTCTCTCCCAGATCTTCGCCCAACTCCTAATAGGGTATCTAGAGAGATATGGATGCATGTGGAGGTCGCGTATCACCAGGTCAATGAGCTCACCAAATACTCTCACCATCTATCAGACCTGATTAGGCAGAAGAACCTGCACCTCCTGAACCATCAAATAACTATTGATGCTGAGAAGACTTCTGTTACTAACTTGAATACAGAAATTGGTAGGTCTTCCTCTTCCTCCTCCTCTCTTGTTTATTAGAAGTCTTTTGTTTTTGTATCTTTAAACACTGGCTTATGGGTCTTGTGGTCTTTCAGCTGAGCTGAAGCAGGGGTACGAGACGCTAAAAAAGGAGGCCGATGATTCTTGCTCCGTGTTCACAGAGACTATAGCCGACTTAAACACCCAGAACATGACTTTGAAGAAGGACAAGGCTGAGGTAGACCAGGCTTGCATTGACTTGGAGAGAGAAAATGCAAAGGTCTTCCAGCTTCAGGAGGATAATAAAGCTATACAAGCGGAGAATGACCGCTTAAAGAGGGAGCTTGAGGCGGCGAAGAAGGCAAAGGAGGACATGGAAGCCAGCAATCGGGATGTGTTAGGAATCATAGATGTAACACCCAACCTCCGCTAGGGTCACTCACAAAGGGAATGCACTAGTTTTGGCGGAGTGTTATCTAGGTAAACATACACAGAGATATCACAAGGCAGAACATAAATAAAGCAACAGTAGAAATTAAAAACCAAATTTCATTACTTTCAAGAAAAGAGTCAAAACCTCATATATACAAAGTACAAATTATTCCATTACATCAAGTTCTAAATAAAAAAGCATAAACTTAAGATAACAAATGTAAATTATTCCCCAAAGATAGCAGAAGTGCAGCCATAGCATAGCTCAAGACCAAACCGTACATGAGCTGACAGAAAGCAAGCTAAATCCAAGCTAAGAGCTAGTGTTTCCTCCCTGAGAACCTTGGGGGGGGGGGGAAACGAAAGAAAAGGGGGCGAAAGAAAAAGGGTCAGTCATAAAGACTGGTAAGCCCTAGTGACTTTCAGCATAAAAACTAGTAAAAGTAACATGACATGTGAAAACTGGAATGAAACATAAGGATAATAACAGGACTGGTATGACAACTAAGATAACAAGATAAGTCAAGTCTAGCATCGCATATTCAAGATTCGCTGCACCAACTGTACTAGTATTCTAACCCATGTCAAGTATTAACCATGAAATGATCCTTTGGCCCAATATCATGAAATGACCCATTACGGGGTCCTACAGTACGATCTACTAATCGATCGGCTCCCTACAAGTTCTAGCTCGTCATGTGTCTGTGTCATATGGCCCAACCACAAAATGTAGTCACCTGTGCTAGGTCCACCATAGGGTGTATCAAGCCCTAGGGTGCCAACCATCGACACGAATCAAGCACGCACAGTGTAAACCTACTGGTGCCCAATGCCTACTTTTTCAACTCCGGACTACATGCACGACCATGGTCCACCTGAACCTACAATGGCGCACCAACTCAGCCGTCGTTCTGGTCGCTTACAATCAGCCCAGTAATCGTGCCCCACCCTGCCTAGTCCCAGGGTATCGTGATACTTCTAAGTGGGTTACTGCTGAAAAGGACCACGTAACTAGGGTTTCTAATGGGTTAAGTGTTGTCATTCAAATTCGTGACTTAATCCTATCCAGTCATGTATCAAGTTGGTTAAGTGTTGTCTTTCATGTTCATGACTTAACCCTATCATGTAGTATAAATTCATTAATGCACCCCAACCTCTCACATTAGACTAGTTGTTGTGGTCACTGGATTTGCCGGGTGGTTCCCGGTAGATTTACACCATAACATAGTCTAACCTCGGGCTTTAGGTGTGACATGACCAACTACCCACATTGGATCCTATTGTTTGCAGTCACTGGATTCGTCGGGCAGTTCCGGGTAGATTTACACTGCAAACTCAACCCAACCTCGAGTTGGCCATTTTCAAGTTCGTTCTAGAGTCATGACCATGTTCAAGTCTCATATCAAGTTCATGAAAAGTTTCAAGGTAAGTTTTCATGTCCATATTCAGATTCAAGTTATAACAATGTTCATATTCCAAGTTCATGGTAAATTCAGGTTTGCCTAAACTACCCAAATCGTATTCCCATCGCATGTGAATTCGAATTGATACAAACAAATCTAATTAGGGGATAACATGGAAAGAACGGGCATAAGGTGGCAAAAGTGATTACAAGTCAAGCATGGTATAACTTGAGATAAACGATTACAACAATACTGGCATATGGAGTAGTGGACTCAAATATCAATTCTAGCAAAATAGGGTGATAGTCATGGTAACAGTTGACATAAGATAATAACCCCAACTTGTGAATAACAAATAATTCAACATCGCAGGCATGAATATTATGGGCATTAGGGGTTTTAGATCTACAACATATATAGGCCCCAAATCAATTTCATATTACCACAAGTCAGGATTCAGGATGAATAGATCCAAGGTGAACAAATAGTAGATCCAAAATACTAGATCCAAAATGAACAATGATAGATCCAAGATTTACAATGATAGATCCAAGATAATTGTCATACTTAGGTTAAATTTCAATTTACAACATGTCCATATTAAGTTTAAAGTTTAGATCTAAAAGTAACTGGGGCTTACAGATCGTGGTTTGAGAATTAGAAAACAAAGAGGCGATGTTGAATCTCGAGTCTAACAAAAATCCCCCAAACAGCAGTACTTTACACGTAGCCTTGTTGGAGAAGAAGCAATCCCTTTTTCTCTAACATTTCAACCAGAGTTTTTGCAGCATAAGGTCAGGGAGAATTTGTGTAGAGAGACTAGAATTAGGGGTTGTTTATATAGGGTCAGGCCAACGAATTTAGACAGAAATCGGACTAGAAACATCAGAGTGAACTCTGACTCAAAAATAGGCTCGACAACTGGGTCGACACCCAGGTCGACTCTATGGTCGACCTGGTCCTGGGCAGGTCAACACTATGGTCAACCCCTAGGTCGACCTGGTCCTGGGCGGGAAATTTCCCGCCCAGTCCGTTCTGGGGTTTGAATTCGAAATTTGAATTCGAATTCTGATCTGTTTTTGAACTTGAATTTTCTGAAACTTTGAAGGGTCATAACTTGGTCATACGAACTCCGATTTTCGAAAACTCGGTCTCATTTCCAAGCAGAGTTTCGAGACGAACGTAATGGCGTAACCTGTTGCCCTTGATCCTTAATTTCAAAATTAATTCTGTCTTGATTTATTATTATAACACGTTATTAAAATACGGGTTGTTACAATAGAAGGATCGAAAGCTGAATTCCAGAGAGATATGGAGCAATTAAGAGATGAGCTAGCGGATGCAGAATACTGGGCACAGTCGTCTGTGGAGGAAGATATTAAGGACACGCTTGTTAAGGTTCTTAAATTCCATGGAATTTCTTGGATAGACGACTACTCCCGTGAGCTAGCTCGAACCTGGGATAGGTTGGTTCCGTATGAGGCCTTCTTGCGCCGAGTGGACGTTGGGACCTTGGACGAGCGACAACTTATGATTGACCTCTTGACCGAGGAGGAACGCAAGAAGGTGGAGGAGGGTAGGAAGTTGCTGCTTGAGGATGCGGAGAGAAATAGGTTGGAAAGGCTTGCTGCCGAAAAAGGGAAGTTTGTCCTCAATGATAGCGTTGTGGTAGCGGAGGATCCTGTAGAGGGAAGCTCTTATCGGTCATCCGCTCTTGAGCTGGTCACGGCGATTGACCCGACAGCTCTGACTCGGGTTTCAACTGAGCACGATCCGAGCATCTGGAGCCAGGGGAGATGGGCTTTACATTGTCCGTTACGCCGGGGGCCCTTTCCGCGCTTCCTACACCACACTTGGCCGGAGGTAAATTTCCTTTACAATGCATCCCCGAGGATGACGTGATTACTGAGTTTGCGGACTAAAAGATTGTGTTTTCATTGTGCAGTCCCTTCTGGATTAACTACGGCATCGGATCCTGCCCCCTCCCCCTCGATTCTCCAACTGACCGAGTCTGGGCTAGGACTCGAGGGGATACAGTTTGGAAAGAGCGGAGATCGTCTTGATACCTTCTCGGGGATAAGGATAACTCCCAGCCTCTATGATGTCCTTATTAATGAAGGAGAGGAGGTAAATGGGCAAAGTGCGATTGTCCGAGGTCTGGTGGAGGAAAAGTTAGGGAAGGATAAAGCTACAAGGCAGGAGGTCATAACGCAGACCTGGGAGGATACTGTGGAGAAGGCTGATGTGACTTTTTCCCAGGAACATACTGATGAGGAAGCAGAGAGGAAGAGGGCAGCTGATGAGGCTCAAAGGAGACGAGATGATGAGGAGGCTCAGCGGAACGCCCTTGAAACTCGCGAAAAAACCCAGGGTCGGTGATCCAAATATTATCTAAGTAGTTGGTTGTAATGTGTGTTTGTGTGTTGTAATGAAATATAAATTAGTAAAGATCGCACTTTCAGTTAAATGTTTGGATGTTCTTCCCATGTTTTCAGGCATCCCCTACTTGCATAGTAACAAAAAAGTGATTGTGAGTGTTGTGCCCTGGATCGATGGTTCAAGGGAGGAGTGATAGTGCGCAGGCTTCTAGTAAGTTTCCATCGGCTCAAGAAACCCGTAGTTTGCGAAGCCAGGCAAAGTGCCCTACTGTATTTGGGTTGCCGGGGTTAATCCCAAGTGTAGTGAAGGCATATAACATCGCGTTGTGCGGTCCGTCTGGTGTAGGCTCTCCCGTCGTTCATCGGGTTGAGACGAGCCTGTAGGCGTCGTTGTTCGCCTAGGAAGAGAAGCCCGGATCATCAATCCGTAGGGTCTGATCGTGGCTGTGGGCTACTCTTTAGCCTTGAGAGCTTCGGGGAAGTAACGATTTAAGGGTCGGTATCGGTGCTGTGACAAGATTCGACCATCACCCGTAGTTCGGGGGGAGCTTGTATCGCCCCATCTGGCTGTTGGGTGGCCCCAAGTCACGTGGGACTTGGGCGAATGATTTATCCTCGGCCTCGTCCTTGGGCCTAGGTCTGAGTTAAAGGTTATTTATACTTGGTCGCGCCACGGGTCGGCGACTTGAGTAGCGTTGCCAGCTCCCGTGCTCGGGGTGCCGGTCGGTGCCAATGTGATTAGGCCACGAGGTTGGCTCATGACTCGGACGGCGATGTCAGCCCCTATACTAGAGGTCGACACAATGGTCGGGAGTTTATACGAAAGCTAGCTGTTATGATTAATCAAACATGTCACTCTAGGAGTAAACACAGAGTAAAGAGAAAGAAAGATGAACATCATTTCCACTAAAAACTTTTGGCATGAATAGCCTTTACAATGCCTTGAATTGCTACAAAACATCGCTGGAAAGCGTAAACAACCATGTACTAAGTTATGTGAAGTAGCGGCGGAGATGTTCACTGTTCCAAGCCCTTGGAAGTTCAGCTCCGTCGCTGAGCCTTCATAGGATAGAGTACGAACCTTCCCTACGAGGAGCGAGGCCTGTTGGCAGAGGGAATACCCATTTTAGGATGAGGTCGCCAATGTTGAGGTCCTTGTGGCGGACTCGAGAGATGAAGTACCGGGTGACTCGTTGTCATTGGGCAGCGGCTCGGAGGTCGGCTTCGTTCCTTTTTTCTTCAAGCAGGTCGAGTGATCCCACGAGTAAATCTTGCTTCGTCTTTAGATCAAAATAGGTGACTTGATGAGACTGAAGCTCAAGCTCGATGGGGATGACGGCTTCGGATCCGTAGGCGAGGGCGAAGGGAGTGTGCCCGGTCGTTGTCTTGTGGGTTGTCTGGTAACCCCATAGGGCTAAAGGAATTTCATCTGCCCACATGCCCCCGGCCTTCTAGAGGCGCTTCTTGATGATGAATTTGATAATTTTGTTAACTGCCTCAACTTGTCCGTTAGCCAGGGGGTATGCTACGGCCGAGAACCTTTTTTCGATGTCGTGCCGCTAACAGTAGGATTTGAATTCCACGCTCTCGAATTGAGTGGCATTGTCTGAAATGATGGCCTAGGGGACCCCGTATCCGGTGATGATGTTGCGTACCACGAAGTTGATCATTTTCTTGGTAGTGATTGTGGCGAGGGCTTCAGCCTCTGCCCATTTGGTAAAATAATCTACAGCGATGACAACGTATTGTGCCCCGCTTCTGGCCATGGGAAGAGTCCCAATGATGTCGATTCCCCACATGGTGAATGGCCATGGGATGGTCATTTGCGTCAGTTCCGTAGGCGGGGCTCTCGAGATCTTTGAGAAGCGTTGGCACTTGTCGCACTTGCGAGCATAATCGGTGGCGTCTTGGTCGAGCGTGGGCCAGTAGTAGCCGTGTCGGAGTATCTTCCTGGCCAGGGTTTACCCCCCGGTGTGGTCACTGCATTCTCCTTCATATACGCTGACTAGAACCAAGATGGCATCCTCATGGGCCATACATATGAGTAAGGGGACAGAGAAGCCTCTTCGATAGAGTACCCCCATCCATAAGGAGATAACAGGTTGATTGGTGGGTGAGCACTCGCCTTTCCTTGCGGCTTTCTGGGAGGACCCCTAGTCGCATGTAGTTTTTGATTGGCATCATCCAAGATTCCGTCTCGGATTCGGCGCCCATGGCCGTACTGGTTTGTGTTGGCTTGGTACTGGGGGTGTTGAGCAACTCGATGGGGGCGAACCCCAACAGTTGCAGATCCTCAAAACTTGCTAATTTGGCCAGTGAGTCGGCCCTTTCATTTTACTTTCGCGGAAAGTGAGTGATAATGAAGTGGTCAAAGTGAGTGAGTAGTTCATGTACTTGAGCTAGGTATAGAACAAGTCTTTCCCCCTTAGTTTGGATTTCTACCTTCACCTAGCGCACGATGAGCTGTGAATCGGAGAAAATTTGAATAATCTTTAGATTGAGTTCGATCGCAATCCTTAGTCCGGCTATCAACGCCTCATATTCTGCATCGTTGCTGGTAGCAGGGAAATTTAGCTTTAGCGCGTAGTGTATCGAGCGCCCCTCGGGAGTGATGAGTACGATGCCGGCTCCTAACACTTGTTGCTGGAGGACCCATCCACAAACAACTTCCACCTACTGTCGGGGGCCTCAGCGTTCTCTGTTGAAGTTTCCTCTGGGGCCGTGAACTCTACTATGAAGTTGGCGAGGGCTTCTGCGAGGATGGCTCGACAGGGGATGAATCTTGATCTAAATCAGTTCCATGCTCCACTTTAGTAGTCGACCAGATGCCTCGGGTCGTTGTAGAACTGGACGCAGTGGCTGGTCGGTGAAGACCTTTATGGGATGAGGCTGGAAATATGGCCGAAGCTTCCGAGAGGAGATTAGTATGAAGAATGCCAATTTTTCGAGCTTCAGGTAGTTCTTTTCTACTCCGTTCAATCGCTTGCTTATGTAGTATACAGGTCGTTGAATGCGATCTTCAAGCCGTATTAATGCCGAGCCGATTGCCTGTGCAAAAACATCCAAATAAACATATAAATCTCGATGGTCTACAGGCTTAGACAAGATAGGTGGTCGCTCTAAGTGGTCCAGGAGTTCCTTGAATGCAGATATGCACTCATAGGTCCACATGAATTTATGCTTCCCCATTCGAAGCAAATCGAAGAAAGGGATGCACTTGTCAGTGGCCTTTGAGATGAATCGACTTAAAGCGGCGACCTTACCATTTAAAGTTTGAACATCTTTGATGTTTTCAGGGACGTTGATGTCCCGAATGGCTTGGATTTTCTTGGGGTTAGCTTCAATGCCCTGGGCGTTGACGATGAGACCCAGAAACTTTCCTGAAGCGACGCCAAAGGAACATTTCAGAGGGTTGAGTTTCATGTCGTATTGACGGAGGACATTGAACATTTCGGAGAGGTCGTGGACGTGGTTTCTAGACACTTTTGATTTAACTAGCATGTCGTCCACATATACCTCCCTGGATTTCCCGATTTGATTTTTGAAGAATCGATTAACCACCCGCTGATACGTGGCGCCGGCGTTCTTGAGGCCGAAAGGCATGACGTGATAGCAATAAAGTTCGAGATCGGTTATGAAGGAGGTATGGTCCTGATCGCGGAGTTTCATCGGGATCTGGTTGTAACCGGAGTAGGCAGCCATGAAAGATAGCAATTGGTATCCAGCAGTTGAATCGACTAGCCGATCGATCTTTGGGAGAGGGAAGCTATTCTTGGGACATGCTTTGTTAAAATCAGAAAAGTCGATACACGTTCGCCATTTTCCACTGACCTTTTTGACTAGGACCGGATTGGAGACCCATTCAGGGTAATCGGCTTCACGGATGAAATTGTTGTTTAGCAGGCGATCTACCACTTCCTCGAGTGCCTTGATCTCTTGGGTCCCAGGAAGCGACGCTTTTGTTTGACTGGGGGCATCGTAGGATCTATGCATAGGGAGTGGCAGGCGATTGCCGAGTCTATACCTTTCATGTCGGAATTAGTCCATGTGAATATGTCCAGATTAGCCTTTAGGAAATCCACTAGATCGTCTTTGACTGCTGGGTGAAGGTGTGATCCTATCTTTAATACTCACGATGGATCTTCGAGGCTGACGGGTACATCTACTGTGGGCTCGACAGGGGTAGGTCTCTCATACTCGGGCTCTTCGTCTTTCCTTGGATCGAGGTCATCGGAAAGACAGGAGTGGCGTCTGAGCCATGGCCCAGACGCCACTGATTACTTTGCGGAGGCAGACTTGGCGCAAAAGGCTACGGGCACTGCCTTTCCCTTGTCCTTATTGTGCGCGTTCTTCCATTCTATTGCATAACATTCTCTAGCATTGACTTGGTCGCCTCTAATCGTTCCGATCCTGTTTTCTATTGGAAACTTCATCAGAAGGGACCATGGTGATAGGCAGACACGAAATTCTGTGAGGAATAGATGCCCAAAGAAGACGCTATATAGCGAGATGATGTCGATAACCATGAAGGTGAAGATTCGGACTCGGTCCGATCCCCCATACTGAGTTCGACGGGTAGGTCGAGGACTCCTACCGGACAGCTGGTGCCCCATTAAAACCGTGGATCGTGGAATGGCATGGTTTGAAGTCTCTTGCCTCTAATTTCATCTGGTCATAGGCGGCTTTGAAAATGATGTTGAATGAGCTTCCTAATCGACCAATATTTTTCGAATAGTTGCAGCGCCAATTTGGGCAGGGATGACCAAAGGATCGGTGGTCAGGATTTCAATTCCCGTGGACTCCCTTCCATTGAAGATAATGACGTCCCGCATGGTTTTCCAGAGCTTGGCCTGGATAGACTCATCGGGAGCAGAGCAAGACTCGTAGGTTGCATGCTTAATGAAGCCCACATATTCCTCCATCTTTCGGAAGCTATCATGCATGGGGCCAGGCCCACCGCATATAGTGTTGATCATGATTCCTCATCTCGAGTTAGACTGTCCTAGGGATGTCTTGGCGGCTGTTTGAGGAGTTGGCGCTGGAGGTTCTGGATTGGTTTCGGCGAGAAAAGGCTCGTGGATGTATTGTTCAAGTCGGTTTTCTCGGATAAGCTTTTCAATTGCATCCCTTAGCTGGCGACACTCATTCGTATTGTGCCCATACATATCATGATATCGGCAATATCTCCCCGAGTTCTTCTCAGTGTTGGTTGATTCCCTGACGTAGGGCTTCTTGTACGGCAAGGTGTTACATGTCTCTAGGTAAATATTTTTTGGATCTTCGTTTAGTAGAGTGTATGTCTCGTAGGCTTGGTAAGGACCGGGGCTTTTTCTGGACCTAATTGTTGCTTTGGCTACCTTGCCCCCCCCCCAATGTTTGGTCTTTGTCTGGGTGGTCCTGCCACTGTGTTCGGATTGGAGTGTCCTCGTGCTTCTTGCCCCATAGGACGGTTATTGGCAGTGTCCGCTCAAGGAATATTGGGGCGACTGGTCTCGGAGATGCGGTTTCGTCTTGCCTCTTCTTGGCATAAGAACTGCCCTGCTTTCTCATAGAAAGCATCGAGGCTCTTTGGTTGTTTTCGGTTGATCCATTCCCCAAATTCAGAAGTTGGAAGGACGCCTTTAACTAGCTGGAAGAGTACAGTACGCGGATCTGGATTCTCGACCTCGGTGAGGGCGATGTTGAACCTGGAAAGGTAGCTTTTGAGTGACTCTGAGGGCCCTTGGTATAGATTGGAAAGGGTAAGGGCATTCTTCGGAGTCGTGATATGCATCTTGAACTGCTTAACTAACTGTGTCACCAATTGGCCAAATTTGTTGATGGAGTTATGCGTAAGGCGAGAGAACCATAATAGAGCGGTCCCCGATAGGAAGAATGGAAAGCATTTGCACTTGACAGGATCGTCGCCTTTGCTCGAGTCCATTTGCCATTCATAACGGTACAGGAAAGCACAATGGTCAGCGGTGCCATCATTGAGCGGCATCTACGGCATGCTGAAGCGCCGCAACCATTCAGCTTCATTGACTCTTCAAGTGAAAGGGTTGCGCCTAATTTGTGCTTCCCATGAATCATGCACGTTCCCTCGCATCTCCCTCATGATCCTTCGGACCATGTCAGGAAGATAGGTCGGATGGGGGTCCGCCATCGGGACCCATGGGTTTTGGCGAGGTTACGGAGTTCTGGCGCAAGGGCATCTTCTAGGGTGGATGTTTGGATCGTCTTCTTCCGTGTCCTCGACATCTATAACGGGATCCCGGTGTGCGTGATGATGTGGAGCAGGGTCACGCGGATCCGGTTCCGGAAAGGTACGAGCCGTCAAAATAATAGGTTCATCGTCTTGACGGGCGGTGGTTGAGTCTTGTCGAGGAGGAGGTTGGTTAGTAGGAGCGGGTCCTTCATTGATGACTAAGTGAGAATTGTCCCGATATTGGGTGCCCTCGCTATAGGTAACCGTGGTCCGGTCGTCGTCGTCGTTGGCATACCCATGGCCATTGTCGAGGCGTTTGTTCAGAGGGCGACATTGTTGATGAGACTAAACCTCCTTCTTTGGTGCGGGCCCCTAGACTCGGAAGAGGAAGTTTCCGATGTTGGTGGTCAAGGTCGAGCATTGTTTCGAGCTAGTTGTAGCCGAGCAACGATGCGCTGACTTTCCTGGAGTTGTCGCATAAGGTCGATGTTGTTCCTTAGCGCTTGGTTAAGCTCGACATCTGTATTTTCTTACTTTTCACTAAGCGCACGGACTTGCACTTGGGTTGCGGGAACTTCGGGGTCCGCAGCTGGAGGTTCACTTTCATTAGTGGCCGGGATGTGCGCCGGTCGAGGTTGTTGAGATGTACCGGCCTCGGCTGCGACTTGGGTTGCGGGAACTTCAGGGTCCGCAGCTGGAGGTTCACTTTCATTAGTGGCCGGGATGTGCGCCGGTCGAGGTTGTTGAGATGTACCAGCCTCGGCTGCGACTGAAGAGCCAATCATTGCATTCTTTGACTTTTTTACCATCGTAAGCAGACTCGACGGCAGGTTAAGCAAGGAACCTTAAGCTCGGCGAAGTCGAGATGGTAATGTGCGAGAAAGACACAATATCCGAGTTTTCTCAGTGAAAGCACCAAATGTTGACGAAAAAAATGTCGTAAACACCAAAGATTCCCAATTACTAGGAATTATAAATATATTCACATAGGCGAGAACATAAAATAGAACATAAGCAGTTAATAACACAAGGAATTTATAGTGGTTCGGCCTCAGTGAGGGCCTACGTCCATTTTGAAGAGTTGTTGGAATTTTATTGATCACTTAGAAGATTATAAGGTTGAGACTATATCATGATATCTCATTACATTCACTTTTCATGATATATGATGTCATAATCATCATATATTGAATAAATAAGGAAAAAGACAATTTTGTCCTTCTTCTTCCTCAAAGAGGAGATGCCATTGATGAAGCTCTATGGAGGTTTCCAAGCTCAAGAATCCAACCCTTTTGAAGTGTGAGGCCATGGGGTATTTATAGGAAGTAGTTATGTAGGGGTTATGTAGGAGTAGGTAGAAATGGGGACAATCTACAGGAAATTCGCGCCTCCAGCTGTCGGCCACTAGAAATTCATACCTGGACAGAGGTACGAAATTTCGCCCCTGCTAGGTGCGAAATTTTGCACCTGCATGGTGCGAAATTTCGCACCTTCCAGGTGCGAAATTTTGCACCTAATAGGTGCGGAATTTCGCACCTAGCAGGTACGAAATTTCGCATCTGGCTTGGTGGGAAGTATATTTGGTGAGGGATCGAGGCTCGTTGGCTTGATCTTTCTTCGGTCTTCCTCCTACACTTCCTGAGCTTCGCCCTTGGCCCTGTCTTCACGCGATGAGTTGACTCGAGCGTGTCTTGAGTACTTTTGGTAATCGTACCAAAAGGTCGGTCAACGTACGTGGTATCAATGTTTCTGTCCCTGTGTAACACACTGCGACTTTTGTCTTTTACTCATTTTCGAAACCCAATATGCTGAATACACGAGCAAATCTATTCTTTCAAAAATAAAAATAAAAATAATAAAAGAAATCGAGATCTCCTCTAACAAACTTAGCAAATAAGATCTTTCCCATTTCTAAATAAAATCCAATAATTTTTAGGTCCAACGAACTCCTCTCATACGCGATAGCTTCACACTCACACACTGTTTATAAGGGCCAACGCTTAATGGCTTGAACCAATTATTAAGGCAGCGATACTGCATGGGAGGAGATAGACGGGTTCTAGGGGATAGTCGAGGTCAAGGGAGCATCACGCGTGGGCTGACGCATTTCTCTTTGGGTTCGGCTTTTTCTTTTTACGGCGGAATTTCATATAGCCTGGCAACACAACGGGATAGGGAGTTGTGCGTGTGTCTGCATGGGGGAAGTTGGTTAAAGAAGTGATGTTTTTCTTTCCATTCATATGGTTGTAGCACGCAGTGGCAGAGCCACATGTGGCTTGGGGTGGGCACGTGCCCACCCCTGAGAAAAAAAGGTAATTGTTAGAGCATCTCCAACGGTGAAGCAACTCACCTTCTTAATGCTGAATTGGACCAAAAATGGCACCCAACAAATGTTCCAACACTGAATATTCAGCAAGATATTACGAGGCCAATTCTGAATGCGGAATTGGCCCCGCTAGCCGATTTTATCGGCTCGCGACGTTACGAGCCTATTTTGTCGGCTCGCAACGTCGCGACCCTATAAAATCGGCTTGTGACACCAGAAAATGCCAAATTAATTTTTTGGCATTCTCTTCTGTCGCGAGCCAATTTAATAGGCTCCCAATGTCACAAACCGATAAAATAGGCTTGCAACGTCGCAAACCGATAAAATAGGCTCGTGATGGACTTTTTTTCAACTATTAGGAAAATTCATCTTCCTCCCCGTAATCTTACAGTGCATAATATTCTTACCCTGAATTCTGTTGGAGATGCTGTAAACCAGAATTTAAAAAAAAAACAGAGAGGGACAAACCCAAGTGCTAATATGGATCAAATCCAGAATGATGTTGTTCCACCTGATACATCAAGAAATCAAGGTGAAAGTGCAAGAATCGATCATATTAATGATGACAGCTGGTACCCAGATTCTGGATCAACCAATGATCTCACAAATAGTCTTAAAAATCTTAATCTTGGCAATAGAGACTACAAAGGTAAAACTTCAATCTGTATGGGAAATGGTAAGCACATAAACATATCTCATGTTGGTAAAGGTTGTATTAATGGTAAAAGGAAGTTATTTCTACATAACTTATTAAGGGTACATGAGATCAAGAAGAATTTAATTTCTATATCTCAATTTGCTAGAGATAACAATGTATACTTTGAATTTTTTTCCCCAATTAATGTACTGTTAGAGACATACTAACTAAAACTATTTAATTGCAGCGTGATGCAATTAGAGGATTATATAAGTTTAACTTGCAAAATTGCAATAAAACTAAATATAATACTGCATCACATTGCAATCTGTCTGAAACCAGCAGTATTACTAATAGAAAATTGGTATTCGATTTATGGCATTATAAACTTGGTCATCTAAATGCCAACATTGTAATGAAAATTCTTCTTGATAACAAGGTACCTTTTGATAATGTTCAATAACCATATATTTGTGAATATTGCCAAATAGGCGGAAGTCACAAACTTCCCTTTACTGATTTTATGACTACCTATTCTAAACCCCTTGAGCTATTTGCAATTGATTTATAGGGCCCTACACCCATTAGTTCAGACTTTATATTTGAATACTACATCTTTTTTATTGATGCGTATTCTAGGTACATAGGATTTTATTGACTTAAGTCTAAATCTGATGTTACTAATGCTACTCTGAATTTCATTAAGACGGCTGAAAACCAATTCAGAACTATTGTTGAAATCTTCAATCTGATGGAGGATCAGAATTTAAACCACTTAGAAATTTCTTTCAAAATAAAGGGATTATCCATAGAATTACTTGTCCCTATACTTATGAGAAAAATGGTTTGATTGAAAGGAAACACAAACATATAGTTGAAACTGGCTTAACACAATTAGCTCAAGCTACTCTACATTTAAATTTTTGGCTAGAGTCATTTAACTCTGATGTATTTCTAATAAATAGAATGCTAACCAAAACTTTAAGTGGTATAAGCCCTCTAGAAAAATTATATAGAGTTAAAAAGATTACAAGAGTTTTAAAAACTTTTGGATGTTTGTGTTATGCATATATCAGACCATATTATACAAATAAACTTGATTACAGATCAAGAACATGTACTTTTATTGGCTATTGTACTCATCGAAAAGGATATAAGTGCATTAATGATAAAGGAATTTTTTTTCATAAGTAGACATGTCATCTTTGATGAGAATATTTTTCCTTTTAAACAACATGATATAAAAACAACAATGAAGGTATATAGCCCGAAAGTCACTATACCCGAGCTACCGATACCGAGTGAAATATGGGAGAAAACCAGCAATGTTGAGGCTGTTAATGCTCATAATGATCACCAGTGCTTTACTGATGGCCACAATGAGTCTCTTAGCCCCGACTTTCAGCAATCTGATTTAAGAAGCAATAGCAGAAATCAAATTAGTTCAGATCAACCTGCTGTTACCAATAATATCAATGAAGATTACAATGCAGATACTATTTAACTTGATCAAGAAGTTATACCTGTTGTTCCTCCTCCCATTCAACCTACTCATCACATGATAACAAGGGACAAAAGTGGAATTTTCAAGCCAAAAACTTATACTACAAGTATAAGCTTTGATGTACCTGACAATTTTAGTCAAGCTGTCAACTGGAATGCTGCTATAAAAGAGGAATATGACACACTCATTGAAAAATAATACATGGGAACTTGTTGATCCACCAAGCAACAAAAACATTATAGGATGCAAGGGAACTTTCAAATTAAAAAGAAATGCAGATGGTCCTATCAACAGACACAAAGCAAGACTTGTTGCAAAATGATTCACTTAAGAATATAGATTCGATTCCAGTGAGACTTTCTCACCAACGGTGAAACTATCTACAATCAGGCTCATTCTCTCGATTTCCCTAAATATAATTGGAATATAAATCACCTATATGTAAATAATACATTTTTGAATGGTTATTTGCAAGAAGAGATCTACATGCAACAACCACCTAGCTTCATTCAAAATCAAAATCTAGTCTGCAAATTGAAAAGAGCTCTCTATGGACTCAAACAAGCAACAAGAGTGTGGTTTGATAGACTCCACACTCAATTATATGGGCTACAGTCCAAAAAAATCCATTTCATCCTTATTTATAAATATCAGCAAATCTTTTACTATTTATATTCTGATATATGTTGATGATCTTATCATAACAGGCAATAACAATGATGAAATCAAAAAGTTGACTGAGTATCTGAATAAGCAATTTTCAATCAAAGATCTTGGTTGTGCATCCTACTTTCTAGGCATAGAAATAAAGAGGATCTCTAATACGGAAATACATTTATGCCAAAAGAAATGCATTATTGAACTACTTACTAAAGCAAAGATGCACGAAGCAAAGCCACAACCAACACTTATGGTATCAAATCAGCATTACATTAAAAACATGGGAGAAGCCATAGATAACATAAAACAATATAGAAGTGGATAGGGAGCATTACAATATGCTACATAACATGTTCTGATATATCATTCGGTGTTAACAAAGTTTCCCAATTTTTGCAGAATCCTTTGGATGAGCATTAGAAAGCCATCAAAAGAATTTTGCGCTACTTGAAGGGAACAATCACTTATGGACTAATCCTCAAAGCCAGCAACAACTTCAACATCACTGCCTACAGTGATGCTGATTAGGCCACTGACAATAATGATAAGAGATCTGTACTGGTTACTATGTCTGCATTTGTAATAGTTTAATTTCATGGCGTTCAAAGAAACAAACAACCATTTCCAGATTTAGTACTAAGGTCGAATGCAGAAGTGTAGCCAGTACTACAGTTGAAATTTTATGGCTGCAATCTCTACTGAAAGAGCTAAATATATCATCTAGCAAAAATCCTATTCTATGATGTGATAACCAAAGCACAATCTACATGATTGCTGACCCAATACAACACGCATGAACCAAACACATTGAAATTGACTTATATTTCATGCATGAACAAGTACAAAAGAAGAACTTGCAAGTTAATCACGTCCCTACTTATCATCAACAAGCATACATCTTCACTAAAGCTTTATCATCAAAGAATTTCACAAGACATAGAAATGAATTTAAAATTATGGAGCAATACAACCTGTCTAAAAGTTTTGAAGATAAAAGTAGCTCACAGAAGACATATTAGAAGACTCTTGAAGATGGAAGCAGCTTATCGAAGATAGATATGAAGGATGGCAGTCAGAACCGCCAATATGTTTGCAAATCTACTTCCAATAGTTCAGATTGATGATGATACCTGCTGATCTATGAATATGTCATTTAATCTTTGTTGAAGATGGAGGACGTCTCCTTCAATTGATGAGCAAATTAGGGTTACGATCTGAAACCCTAACCCTAGTTTGAGAGAGGGTATAAAGTATTATGAGAACATTAAAGGATGCGACCAATATTATCTCTTTTATATTACATACTGGGCTTCGGTTTTATTGTGTTATGTTAGGCTTAATATTGTTTTAAGCCCGTTCTTATTTCCCTTCTTTTTGACCGTTGTATTTGTGTGTATATACACGTCTAACCAAACTTGAACAGACAATTCAAGCAATAACAAAAATTACAATTTTGCTTTCATTTACAATTTCAATTATGACCATAATTATTGTATCACTTTACGTTCAACGAAAAATGATACAGCCTCTATTAGCCATCTTAATAATGCTTGTACATGATATGATTACCACGGTTAGGTTTCACTTTTTCGGCATATACAGCTGAGTAGTGTCAAACCCTGTCCCTAATAGCAGCTTCAACACCAATATTTAACTATGTGTACTTGTTTGTAATGGTTGCCCGGTAATTTACAGTTCATTATATAATAACTCGTGTCCTCATTTTAAATAGTATTCCAACATGGGGATTATTGTAATGTGCATGTGAAGTTCGATTTTCTTACACGTAATATGGCAAAATATTTACAAATGACAACAACTGTTTTCCTTTGGGTTTGTTGATAAAAACGAGTATGGCTTTGACAAACTGACAATAAGTATTTCAAAATGAAAAACTTAAATGACAAATCGACAATAAGTAGAAGATGATTATTAAAAATGAAAAATAAGGGAGCAGATCATGTGGATCCAAATACCTTGGTCCTCTAGACCCAGCCAATCAAAGGAGTCTGATTTCAACATTTTGCAATTAAATCCAAGTATGCTTCAGGGGTTTAATTGCAAAATTTGAAATCAGGGGCCCCGAATGGTTGGGTCCAGGGGACCAGCCAATTTTGTGTCCAGGTGATTTCAACCCGAAAAATAAGTAATCAAAAAATTGTTTTACGTAGTTTAAAGGGAAATTTTTTTGTAAAGACAAATCATTTAATTTTTTTGGCTATAAGGACAAGGAACTAAAAAGTTACTAAGAATGACAAAATTTTAGCCCAACCAAAAATTATTCACTGTCCCTTCATGCATATTCTCGTTCTTCAACAAGATATTGATACCTTTTTAATTCGTATAACAAAAATCATGAAATTAATCAACAATGGCAACCTCGCGATCAGAATCTTCTCCTGCTAACGATTCAACAAAAGTAGCCGAAAATCTAGCAGATACTGCCGAAATCTTAATTGGACTTCAAGCCGAATCACGAAAACCTACCCAAACCCTAACTGATACTGTTAAAAATGTACAATCTAATGTTGAAACCCTATGTGGAGACGAAGGACACACAGATGACCATCAACATCTAACAGACGGTCAAAATACGGAAGAAACTGGAACTGAAAAAAAAAATCTGATATTGTTGATGTTACAAAAAGAACTAAAATGCTTGTGATCAAAGAAAAAAAGATGCTAAATAGGGAAAGAAGATCTCAAAAGTTTAACGATCCAAATCACAGTGCAAAAGTTAGCAAGACAAAAAACAAAAGATGAAAAAAAAGTTAAATGATACCTAAAATATTCAAAACTGATGTTGTTTTTGTTAAATGTGTAGTGATAATATTCATATTCAACAGAAAATTGGTCAAATGAAAGGAAAAAAAATATAAGGCCAACAACATGAAGATAATGATGACAATTCGGTAAGAAAAATATTTTTTGTTAGCAAACTGATACTATTGACATTTTTATGGTAAATGATACCTTAAAAATTCAAAACTGATACTGTTTTTGATAATTGTCTGACAATAATACTCACCAACAAATGATACCCAAAAACTTATACTTTTGTATTAGTAAAAATGATACCGATAAACTGCAAGTAAGAAAATACCAATAACTGATATCTACCTAGGCACTAAACTGATACCTATACACTATAAGAAAGAAAAGAAAAAAAACTAACTAACACCTACATGCATAGAAAATTGATACCTATAAACTGTAGACATTAAAATTAGTAGAAACTGATACCTAGAGTGATAAGAAACCGATATTCACCTACTGTAAAAAAAAAAATCATACAAAACTGATAATTACAGGATAGTAAAACTGATACCCATAAATTATGCATAATACTATTACATATGGAAGAATAATTCTGATTCATTGACTAATTTTTTGTGTAGCAGTACATGCAAAACCGATATTAGTTAACCATAGCATTCAATTGTATACTGATTTTTTTTTTATAAAAAGCAGGTTGATGACTTCGTGAACCCACGACCTAGAGACACTGAAGTGATCGAAACAACAAAACAGAAACAAGGACATAACTGCATAGGAAGAGAGTAAAACTGATACAGCGTATAAATGTGTTTGCAAGCAGCATGCAAAATGATCAAACTGGTAAAGAATAAAAAATCTCTGACCAAAAAACAAATTGAGTTCTTGAAGCGCACTCATTTCTTCAAGTTTTTCAGTGTTTTCTATGATGAGAAAATTGCTTTGAAAGAGTACCAAAAAAACAAGAGAATTTAGATGCAGTTTATGCTTGCTACTCGCCAACGGAAGAAGCTTTTTTGTTTGGTAAAGAAAAACTGAAAATAACGGAAAATGATATTGGCTTACTGTTCTATATGCCACTGGAAAGAAGCAATATAGAACAAACACCAAAACAGACAAATCGGACAATACTATCGGACTGCAAAGATTTTTTTTTTTAGTAACTTCGGATCAGCAACCTTAATCACAAGAAATTTGATAGAGGGACGAATAAAGCAAGAAGTGGGAAAGAAGAAAAAACAGAACGAAGAACACCTACCGTTGCTTCTAATCATGGAGATACTACTTACTTTCTTCTTCTCAAATAACCAACAGAAGCTGCGATGGGGATTTGTACCGCTCTTGTTGGATATTAACAAGATGAATTTTGTTTGATGACCAAAAACAATCCAATCAAACTTTTTCTAAATTTGTAAAAAAAAAAATCATCTACAAGCGTAGGAACATGTCAGAATGCTCAATGTTTCATTTGGTAAGAAAAATTTTTTACAATATTTTTTTTAAAATCCAAACATATAAAACACTACAGAAATAATCATAGACACAGAATCAAACACAAATGCAAAGATAAACAAAAATAAAGTACAGAAAGGGAAAGAACATACCGGATTTTATACTGGTTCAGAATTGCCTATACGTCCAGTCCCGCACAACGCTGGATTGTGCAGAGTTTTATTACTATATCAATATCCAATTACAATTGTCCTTGATTTCACGGTTACAAGGGATACCACTGATTCCACACATACATTTGATCAAGTATACCTTCCTTGATTTCACGATTACAAGGGATACCACCGGTTACCCGTCCTTGATTTCACGGCTACAAGGGATACCATTGATTCCTTTACTCAACCCAAACAATTACAAACAGCCCTATAACTCTTCAGTAGCACTTGATTCAGAGAGTAATGAGTAGAGAGTGTAGAGAGAAGAAGATTAGTGAAAACAGAGTTAAATTTTGTAGAGTATAGGTGTAGAGAGAAGAAGATTTGTGAAAATAGAGTTGAATTTTGCAGAGTATAGGTGTAGAAAATATAAAAATGATAAAGAATAATGGTGTAATGAAAGGGAATGAAATGGAGAAGAAAAAGTGATTAATAATTCGAAATCAGCCCCTTTTTATAATGTATGAAAGGTTGCAACGTCTCAGAACTATCACAAATAGTGAGAAGACACTTCCATTCAAATTTGAAAAAATGACAATTATATGTCGACATGTATATATATATATATATGTATGTTGACATATATATGTACAAAATTGAAATTTGAATACTTTTCAAGTGTTTTGATATATATATATATACATATAATTCTGGGAATTCTTGAATTAAAATATAGTGTTATAAATAAATATTATAAAGTAGAAAATCATATGAAAACATAAATATAGACATAATTATAAAATTATAAAGTTTAAAACTATATAACTATAAAATATATAGAATATAAATATATAAGACTTATAAAGTATAAATCTATAAAACTCAAGTTTAAAATCAAATAAAAATAGAAAGTAAAATAGAGAAGAAAGAGACTAAAGATAGAATTTGAAAACAGAATTTGAAAAAACAAAATTTGAAATTATTTTTAATTTGAACCTAGAGTGTTATTCAGAGTCTTATATAATCTAGACTTTATAACTATATTTGTCTTGAACTTTTGAAATCTTGAATACTCATGAGTCTTAAATCATCTCTAAATTCTGAATCTCTAACATCTTTAAACTATACAGTCTTCAGTAATAATTCCAGTATATAAATCTTGCATATGTATATATGTATATATATATATATTCTAGACAAAAGTGTTAGTATATATTTTATAATCAATTATTATTGAAATAAGGTTGTTGTCATCAAAACTCCATTCTCCAACACAATAAACTCCCTCGTTTTGCAAGGTGGGATCTTAAGGGTTGAAGAACATTGTCAACAGAAAATTCTTGAATGAATTAAAGCATTGAGAGGTATGAAGTTTTGATTTAACTTACTATTTCATCTCTAGTTAATATATAAAATAAAGTTTTTCAGAACTGATACCTTATACAAGTCAAAAATGATACCTCAGTCCCCTGTCATATTGATATTTTTAAATACCGATACCTAAAAATGCTAAAACTAATACCTAAAAATCGAGTCATTAAAAGTGATAAATGAATTCTGCTAAAACTAATAGCTAAAAAATGCTAAAACTAATAGCTTTTAAGTGACATTATCAAACTAATACCTAAAAAATCATAAAACCGGTGCCTAAAAACTAACACCTTAATTATGGTACCTAAATTATAATAAAAATGGTACTTTAAAACTGAAAACTTAAAAATGATACCTAAATATTTACAAATCTGACATCTACTAAATATATTTCTAATGTTTAAAAATATAAATGTTAAGGAAATAACAAATATTAAGCCACACGGGGCTAAGCTGTTGGAGACATCAGAAGCTTTAACGAGCAAAAGTACAAGAGGAAAAGGTGTGGAAACCAAAAAGAAAAAAGAAAAAGAAAATACAGTGAACAACAAGAACAAGTGGATAATTTCGAGCAAGATGACTCAATCAGAATATTCAGCCTCCACGTTAAAGAAATTGAAGCCAAAAATAAATAGTTTAAAGAGGAGCTGAGGAAAGAAAGAAAATTGAGTAAACAAACGGAAGATGAAATTTTCAAACTGAGACAGCAGCTGAAACAACAAAAGTCAGACTCTGAACATGAAATAATAGAAGAAAAAGAAGTTCCTAAAGCTACCATGGATGATATACCATTGGCTGAGAGAGTAGAAATTCATGAAACAACAAAAATTGATTTGAATGCTGAAGTAGAAGAAAAAGAAAAAGAAGTAGATAGTATTTCAGTTGAGGAAGAAAATACAGACCAAAAGAAAGACAAATCTGTTGAAAAACAAGATACCACTCCTAGAAATGATTCTGAAATCATCAAATACAGTGGCATATTTGAAAAGCAAAAACAAACACTTGAAGACATCACTCCTTCCTCCTTTGATTTGGGTCTCACTCAAGCATGTTCAAAAATAAAAATTGATGAAGTTAGTATTGAAGAACCATCCCAAAAAAGGGTAAAAAATTCAGCCGTAGAGCTAACATCAAAGACCGAAGGCAAAAAGAAGAATTAAAAAAAGGAATGATTCACACGAATATTCACAAAAAGCAAGAAAAAAAAGGGAAGAAAACAAAAAACAAGACAGAAGATGAAGCAGCCGAAGAAGAAAAGGAAGAACTACCAATTATCACCATGCACACTACCAATAGTGAAATCACAACCAGCATACATCGATTCAATTTAGTTCATAAAAAAATTATAGCTATTCATACATTTAGTTAAGACCATCACTTGTATTAATTGTTGCCATAGTCTAATCACTTGTATCATATACTACAACAATTATTTCTAACCATCAAAATATTACAATCATGGAGAGTTGATTATGAAATATTTGTCATGATTTTTATGGTCACACACAACAGATCTGAAGTACCGATGAAATTGACAAAGATAAATATGCTGCAACCCCGAGCCAAAATTGTGTATGAAGTACTTGCAGATCATGCATGCTGCTGGGATTGATTTAGATTCATGACAGAATTGAATAAATGAATGAATCCATGCTTGAGTTGAGAAAATGTGAATTTTATATTCAGGAACAGTGTTGTACGTAATTAGACCGTGCAAGAAAACAATGTTTTTTATGCCAGTTTTATGTGTAAATAGTTCAGTATGTTTTTCATATATGTGCTACTCATATATATGCTGATGGATGCAATGTTCATAATACTATTGTTCTGCATGACAAATTATTGAAGTGGTACCAATTTTAATGCAGTATTGATACTGTGACAGTCATGCACGGCTGAATTTTTAAAAAATTAATAACTAAAATGATGTAAAACCGATACCTATAAAATGCAGAAAACAAAAAAATACTGATACCTACCAAGGCATAAAAATGATACGTAAACACTGCGAAAAATAAAATAATTAAAACTGGTATCTACTGTGATATAAAACTGATAACTACAAAATGTACAGAAAAGAATTTATAAAAACTGATATTTAGAACGATTAAAAACTGATACCCAGTCCCTGTTACAATTAAATTAAAAACAAAACTAATACGTACAGTAGTACAAAACTGATACCCATGTAATGATTACAAAAATAGAACTAAAACTGATACCTACCGAGCCTTTAAACTGATACCTCAAAAATGTAAGCAACAAATTAATAGAAAAATGATACATATAGGAAGGTAAAATTGATACCCAACAGGAGAAACAAAAAAATATCACATAAAGTTAATATGTACAACAAAGTAAAACTGATACACAGCATATAAATCTGATATAAGTGATCATAAAAACATGATATAATATCACACGAACAATACTTCAATGCAAAAATAAAATAAAAACACAACAAGATATGAAAATTTTGTTTAAAAACTGTAAAATATTGATCACATTTCCAATGTATCAAACACCACTTTGCTAACATTTACAAGTTTATTGGAATTTTTTTTTTGAAAATACATGTATGCCATAAAACAAATGTAATAAAAATCACATTTTGTTGGAAGCTTTACAATTACGCTTATTATGACCATATTGATTGCACATGCCACATCTATTTTTCTTGTTCTGGAAAAATGCAAAGCCTCATTTTCATTTTGTTGATGGTCACCCAGCTCCACGTTTATCCTTCGGTGGCCTAATCACTTCAACACTGGTTGAATCAACATTGGGTTTATCATAGGTAGATATAAGATTAACAGTATTACAATACGATGACCAATAAGATTCCACAGTGAAATAGCACTCAACGAAATCATCCACATTTAATTTTAATTTGTTAATGCATTTTATTGCATGAGCACAAGGAAATCCCATCACTTTCCATTGATTACAACAGCAAATCCAATCTTTGAGATCAACATAATGAGAGATGGGAGACTTCACTTCAAAAAGAAATTCAGAAGATTTATAGACATCTCATCTGAAACTTCTTCAACCAACTCTTTCAAGCGATTTTCCATCATCGGACATAAAATCGTAGTCCATAAATGACAGTCCTCTCTCTTTTAGCAATTTACTCCATAATTTTTATACGTATTCCATCCAAGCATGATGTGATGGGTAAATCCCTCTCATCTAAAATCCAACTATTGAAACTTTTAGTCGCGTTAGAGTTATACTTCCCATACCATTTACCCCGAAACAACAAGTAAGCCCGGTTATCAAATAATTTATCTCTCAAAAAAATTTACTGTTGCATTACCACCAATTTCCAGAAACTTAGAATATGCACGATAAAACTCAAACGCACTAGATGCTCTAGAACATGTCTTAAACAATTCAACAACTAAAATGTTTGCATTTTTAGATTTAACTGTTGAGAGCAAATTTTGTTTCATATGAAGGTAGCAATAAATATGAAATGACATTGGAAAAATATTATGAACACCTGAGAGTAAATCTTGATGACGTTCCAACATAAAAACAAAAGTCCTATCTTCTTGAAGCATTTCCTTCAAATGACTAAAAAACCAACTCCAATTGTCTACATTTTCTATTGAAACTACAACCATTGCTATCGGGAAGAAACCTGCAAAAATATATTATAGAAAATTTAAAGTGCTACCTACTAGTTGTAACATTGAAACTGGTACCTCCAAACAAAGAAAACTGCTACTGTATAACTATAATATTAAAACTGATACATTTAAACATACAAAAACTGCTACCTACAAGTTGCTTACTAAAAACTAATACCTTCAGACATACAAAACTACTATCTACTAGCTACAGAAAACAAACTGATCAAATATACAAAACTGCTACCTACCAACTACAAAATTAAAAACTGATACCATAACCAATATAAAACTGATATCTAAAATTTATAAAACCAAAAACTAATACCCTCCTACATAAACAACCGATATCTAACCAATAAGAACTAACAAAATGACACTACATCCTACATTGGTTACCATTCTTTATCCAGTAGCACCCATCAATCCACCTGGCCTCTCCCTCAAATGATTCCCGTCTAAAAATATCATAGGTCGACAATGTTTGAACCCAAGAATACAAGCACATAAGCTAACAAACACTCTCTCAATTTGATTTGTAGAAGAGTCAACCTCCATCTCAACATAAGAACCCAGATTATGAGTCATTAATGTGTCTAAATACCAAGTCAAATCATTATAAGACATCACATCATTACCATATAACTCCGTTAAAGCTAGTTGCTTTCCACAATAAACAAAAGAGTAAGACAATTGAAGATTAAACTCTCTATGAAAATCAGCTATGATATCTTTTGGTTTCTTATTCAGATGATCTGTAATTTCATCTATTATCAGAGATTTAACAAATAAGCTAGAAAGATGAGGTTTGTTCAAGTTTGTTAGATCACCACCACAAGAATGCTCAAAAACCAAAGTCTGAATAAAAAACCTACCAGGCTACCTGGAATCACAAGAAGCATGCATTTTAAAAAGACATCCAGAGGAAGACGATGAGCAAACTGTTGTAATCCTACTATAGCTATTCTTAAGGAAATGTAACTCATGACCTTTTTCAATTTGGTATGTCATTAAGATTTCTCTAAAGTCGTTAGCCTCTCTAAAATAAAAACCAATAAAATCAAAAATTGTTAATGTAGAACCTCTTTTCAGGTCTTTCAAATAACTTTTCCTATGCACGGCAATAACATCCAGTAGAATACGGAGGCATTGAAACATTGGTTGAAAGCGAAGAAGTACCATCATCTTTGATGTTTTACAATTGGAAATTCTTTACCTTAACATAAAAAAGGACTTTTCTTGTGTAGTTGAAAACAAAGGGTGCTTTGAAGATCAGAATCAGTGTCGACAACTATGGTTTTGTTCTCAAGCACATAGCTGATCTCAATCGACATAGGAGTGAGCTGAAATCAATTCCGAAATGTTTCATTTCGAAAATCATAAATTGAGCAATCAACCGACAATCGAGTGCTAAAAGAGGAATCATTGAAGACAACTACAATAAGAAGACTATTTTCATCACTCAAGATAAATATAAATCATAAAATTCAATTAGCAATCCAAACAATTGAGAACCGATACCCAACTGACATAGTTCTGATACCCACAAACACCAGACCGATACCTATGTATTTAAAACTCATACCTATAACTGCTATAAAAAAAATTAAAAAAAAAAAAACTTGCTGGAAAAATGTTTACATCACTTTGTGATTGTTTAAAATAAATTAAGTTCGACTGACTTACAAAGTTGGTGCAACATTACAAATACAAAATTAATACAGCATGAAAATTGTAAGAACAAAAGCATAACACAGTTAAAATAAAAAAATGATATCTAAAAACTTAATAAACTGATACTTACAAACTACATGCTGTAAATTAAAAAAAAAATGAAAAATGAAAAAAGAACGAAAATTATTTACATTAAGTTCTGATTGATAAAAGCAATACAATTTCAATTGAAATACGTAGTTAATGCAAGAATACAACTACACAATAAATATAACATCAAAAACACAAAGAATAAATATAAAGCAGAGTTAATTAAATGAAACAAATACCTCAAAAAATATAAAACTGATACCCAACATTTGAATAAGGAAACAAAATCACGAACCTGGTCATAGATCCAGTAGAAGCCATTAATCACCGATACAAACAAAAAAAACTAATCAAAAAAATTAACATTAAATTAAAACGATTTTGAGAGGAAAACAAAATTCAACCGATGCAAACAGAAGAAAAAAAAACCGATTTTTAAATTCTGAGCGAGATCAAATTTCAATGTGCAAGCAATACAGACATGCACGAGATTGAATTTGTTGCGCGATCAATACGAATGTTTGAAGATGATTGTTATAAATCAAAATATGCAGAAAAAAATTCGTGATAGAGAATAATGGGAGATTGAGATTTAGATATCAAATTGAGGAAGAAATACGCAGCGCGTGCTGTCAAATATGATTTAATAAAATATTTCAGTATATTGTCCTTGGGAATAAAATTTATTGGGTTGTTTTATAGTTAAAAAAAACTTTATTATTTTTCAAATGAATATTTCTTTTTACTTTTAAAATTAAAGCACTATACAACCTCCTTCCTTAAAACGAAGCGGCATTGTAGCAGCCTCAGGTTTATGGCGATTTCATAAAATGCTTCAAAGTTAGCCATTCGCAAATCATGAAACTCTTGTCTTACAAGCAAACCGAGGTGGCTTTGCCCTTTATTTAAGCAATTTTGCGCAAAGAAAAGTCTGAATTTTGCTTGTAATTTATAGAATATGTATGTGCGAAACATATAGTTAGAGGTAAAGTGAGTAATAGGAGAAAACTGCGAATTTTCTAACTTCTGTCAGTGTAATTCGAATGAAGTTGACAAAAGCCACTGATTAAAATGTGTTACAGAATTAAATTTGCATTCAGACAGTTCAAAAGCCACCTGCTCCAATAGTATAACCGTAAGATTTCAAAAATTTTCCTTGCCCTTTCACTGTTTGTCGGCCCCTTTTACATAAATATATTACATAAATAACACACGCATTTATTCTTCTGTCATTAGTGTTATTATATATTACCATGTGTAATATATGATAACATGTATAACCAATGACAGATATTTAAATCTTCTATCATTAATATATGATATTTATGTACCATATATTAATTATTGTAATACATACCTTCTACCATTAATATATGGTATTTATGTAATATATTATTAACATAAATACCATATATTAATTATTCTAACAATAACCATCATACAACGTATCCAACTTCCTAGAAATGTCCCTTGATGAGTAAACAAGAAACTATATGGATTGATCAGCGATAAAGCTAAAGTTATTCACTGGCCTAGTTGGGTTCAAATATATGGCTGAGTATCTTTCATAAATCAATTTTAATTTATCCATTCAAAAAGGATGATTGAGTTTAGAGTGAGAGATGATCTCACTTTTCTATCGTCTAATTCATACCATTGTAACCATTATAGTTTAATCAAAATAATTTGTTTATTATGCATTCGCCATGATACAATGTACAAATAATGTAAAAAGAGGTTTGCAGCTTATCATTGTATGAAGAAGGCCTAAAATTCTCTCTCAATTAAAGAAAAACTAGTAGGAGTCGGTACTATAGTGAGACTTATACTTGTATGCGGATGTAGAGGATGATAGTTAGTTAAGCTTGTTCCTTATTTTGTGGTCATCTTTACTAAGGGAAGATTAGAGTAGAAGCTGTGATGGTAAGGATAATTGCAGGACAACTACTGTTTAAATCGATTGCCTGTTCTGTTTCGTGTAATGACTCGAGTTTCGAGCGTTGGGCGAGAATGTGTTAAAACTGAATTGAATATTTCATTATTATATTGTACATGATACATCTTGTGTATTTATAAGTTACAATTTGCTTGTACAATTTCATTTCCGCCCTTAACTATGCAAACATGGTCTAGTTATATGATTCATTCATATTTTGTTTCACTTGGCATACTGACTTAGTCATGTTTCGCTTAATTAACTATGGTAGATACTGAAACATGCGTTCTTTGTTTCAGCAAAAGACTTGTTCAGGACAAGAGCACACGAAGAATTCTACATGAACAAATTTTGATGCAGGACCAAAGATCCACAAATATGTGCACTGTGCACACATTAAATAGACCAATTATTAAACAAATTCTGAACAAAAGAATATGTGCACAAATTTTATTAGACCAAAGATCGATGAATATGAATATGTGCACACATTTTATTGAATTTGAATATAAACAAGAATATAATGAAAAGAGCATAACGATTTAAACTAAGCGAACAAGGAGTTGAGAGATTTGTAACTAAAGTTGTGGAATGAGATACTTTGTCATGCATAACTCCAACAAGGATATATATGACATGAGGACCTGCATATTCAAACACTAAGGAAAAAATCACCAGATATCTCAAATATTCAGTACATAAAAAATTACTTGAGACTAAAATCAAGTTCATCTATTTGGCTTCAATACATTTTAATAACGCTATTAAATTTGGTTGTTCCTTTAAAACAGACTGCAAGTTTGATGGCATCTCGTAATCATCCATATTATCGGTCAGAGGTTTTGGTAAACGTCGTAAAATGGACCAATCAGGATGTTGTATGTCTTATATGCAGGAAACTTGACTTGCTTGTGATGTAAGAATGACAAACTCATCATACTATTCATCACTGCTTTTAAGTTTGTCAAGATTCCCCCATCAACAAATTATGGTCAGGACAAATCTTACAACAATGTATTCTATCAGCAATGTTGACCCACTCATAATAGAACATTGCATGTTGAAATTCATCATAATCAGCTTCAATTATCTCCTTGAGAATATCATATCAAATAGTGTCATCATCTAAAGAATTTAAATCTTTTTCCACTTACTATAATAATGTAATTGCATCCATAAAAATATCAGTATCTTATGTAGAAAGGGTATCATCACAGTGTTAGAGAGAAAGTACATAACCATTAATTTTAATTTAAGGTCAGCATGGTCTACTAAAATATTACCATAACTTTGAATCCATCACTACAAGAAAATGTGCTTATTTCGACAAGGGGTACCGACGGCTTTCGACGGGCCGTCGGCGGACATCAGAAATTACCGAATTATTAGCAGCCGAGAGCTGCTTCTTCCCCATTTCTAATTTCCTCCCGCACAAAACAAAAACCTAAATCCCCCAAATCCAATTTTTTAACCTACAACCATCAATATATCCGTCTTGGAACCCCTGGGCATCAATACCAACGTTTAAAGCAACCAATTTAAAGTATAATCTCTTATTTTTAATAAAAATGAAGTTTTTACCTAAACCGACATATACTTACATTGGTAAATTAGAGTTACGTATTGAATGCAATTGGTTATAATAGTGTTATAGTGGATTATAACATCCTCTTATGTGCATATTTCAAAAGATATAATGAAATTGAAAATGTATACACAATTTTTGGTTATTTCTGTATATGTCCTTAGTGTTTTTTTGGCTCATTGTATAATTGTGGTTATTTGTGTATATGTGCGCCATTGTATATGTTTGATCGTTGTATCGTGTTACTTGAAATATGATAAATTAAATGTACGAGCTACAAATAGTATATTGTGCA